>PCDN01000002.1:2997349-3009553 GCA_002778105.1 Ceratocystiopsis brevicomis
GGCCCGGGCGTCCCGGCGCCGTTGACGGGCGTCCCGGCTGCGGTGCCCGCGGCGGCCAGAGTTGCTGCCGCCCCCGGCGGCAGCAGCGACGGCCGCTCCAGGGCCAGCACGGCCACCTGCGCGGCCGAGACCGGGTCGTCGGGGACGTCGACGTCGTACGCATTGTACGCGCGGTCGATCAGCTTGCGGCGGCCCTGCAGCTTGGCGTCGTTGTCGAAGATGTCCGGCTCGTAGAAGCCGTACGGCGCCAGCAGCACCTCGTCGTACGTCTTGAACTGGTACTTGCGCGTCGGCTGGTTCGGCACCCGCAGGTGGAACTGGAACAGCTGCACCGACACGTCCGCCTGGTTCATCGTGCAGTGCTTCTGCTTCAGCTCCTCGGCCAGCAAGAAGTCGTACCGCCGCTGCAGGTTGATCTCCTGGTACGGGAACTGGTCGTACAGCAGCATCTTGACCAGCGTCTCCGTCACGTCCGAGCCGCCGTACTTGAGGTTGATGCGCGAGTCCTCCACCACCAGCCCGTCCTCCACGCACGCAACCGACGTCTTCTGCGCCCCGACGTCCACCACGCACCCCTGGCTGTACCCCGCCCCGCACGTCGCCGCATAGCTCTCCTGGATAAAGCACACCTTGCTGAACCCGAACCAGCTCATGCACGACCGCAGCACCTGCTCCACGTACGGCTTGTCGTACAGGTCCGGGATCACAAACACGCAGCTGTACTGCCGGCACGCCGACACCGACTCCAGCCCCAGCTCCGTCTCGATCGCGTGCGTCAGGATCGCCTCAAAATCGCTGTACAGACTGCTGACGCTCGCGTAGTCGTCCTCGTTCAGCCACCCGTGCTGCATCGGCCACCGCAGCCGGAACTTGGGCTCCGAGTCGTCCGGGATCCGCTGCGCCGCCGCGCCGTAGAACACCGTCGGCTGTTGGGTTGTCGTCGTCGTCGTCGTCATGGTCGTCCGTCGTGGCTCATCGCTTCCATCGTTGCCGTCGCCCGTCCCGTTTTCTGTGCCATTGGCCGGCTCAGCTCCTCCTCCTCCTCCTGCTGCTGCTGCTGCTGCTGCTGCTCCCCGCACCGGCACCGCAGCTGGCGTGTTCACATCTGTCCACTCCACCTGCAGGGGATCGTTGTGCGTCGGAATCACCTCCGGCTCGGTGCGCCGGTTGTAGTTGACCACCAGCTCCTTGGAGTTGGGCAGCACCTTGCGCTTGTTGATCCGCATGTCCACCTTGAGCTCGTCGCTCAGCTTCTTGAACTTGCGCGACCACGCCTCACCGTACTCCTCGTCCACCTGCTCCGCCCCGTGCACCCGCCGCGGCCGCGCCTCGCACTCCTCCGACTCGGTCCGGTGGTACTTGGTCGCCAGGCACATCGGCACCGTCTTGGGCAGCACGTCGGTCGAAAAGCCGATCCGCAGAAACTGGCTGCCCGGGTGGATCACAACCACCTTGGAGATGTCGAGGCCGTCCGACGGCAGATTCAGCGGCAGGTCGCCGCCCGCCTGCTCGCCCGCGGCTGTCTCGCCCCGGTTCTGGTTGAGCGCCCGGTCGCGGTCCTTGGCCGTCTGCACCAACCGCTCCCGGTTGGCCTCGTTCTGCATCCGGAGAGCCAGAATTTGATCATCGCGTTTCATAAACTCTCTGTAGATGAAGGCAGCCAGGAGGCACTGGTCAGCACTGCAAATTCCCCCATAGGCAAAGCTCACTCTCTTATTGGGCGTCCATACGTGTAGTAGTTTTTTTGGTTGATGGGCGTAACCTCGGGCCAGCTCGTTTGTTTCATGCCATTGTCGGTACGCTCCAGGCCTGGGCAATACGTCAGCGCTTCTGCACACAAACCGAAAACGAGAAAGGAAACCTACCTTCCCTAAGGAGGACTCGTTCGCTGACTTTTCCGACCATGGCTATAAATTGGGGTTCAATTCCAGGGAAAATGCCGGTGTCTGCTGTGGAAATCCCTGTTCTGTCGAGAGGATGGCAAAGGAGTGACGGGTGCGGCCTGTGTTGCGGAGAAGACACACTCTGCAAAAGCGAGCCCTGGCACGAACGATCACGGCCACGACTGGCCCAACTCGGCCATTCTCGATGCGCGCCAATGTAGCTACGGTTCATGAACACGCTATCCCTATCTTGGCTAGTGTAAGATACCACTCCGGGTCCAATGTTTTTCCGGCTTCGGCCACCACAGCGCGACAGGAACGCGACTCAACCCATTTAGCTGTTTCTGGACCTCCTCTTGGTTGCTTTTCATGACGCTTCTTCGTCCCTTCTGTCCTCCTTCATTTCCCCATGCTTCGGGCTTTCCTGCATGCGTATTTCCCTGTTTCCATAAAAAGGAAACACCCTTACACTGTGTCTGATGGGGTTTCGTTGGTCACATGACGTGACGTTTGCCACGTGCAGGCAACCAACAATGTTCTTTCTTGGGGAGGCTGCAATATAACCCCGCTCCTGGCCATCTCCCACGCGTAGATCTTGTGACCTGCTTCATTATTTCTCCTGTGCTGCACACAGTCTGCGCACACGCCGCAGCCACGACGTCTCTTGCTATCTGGCAACTCCGTTGCGCCAAGATGCCTCCCATCCCCATCTACACGAAGAGTCCCATCAGCGCGGCAGCTGCAGTGACGGCAGTGACGCCCAAGACAGAGGACCCGGCTGCCCCGGCTTCCAACCGAGGCTTTCAGCCGCAGTTGGCACCGGCCACAGCGACGGCCGCCGGCCACAGGCCGCCTCCTGCACAGCCAGGCGCCGTGCCACGTCTGCCCCAGCCGACGGGTGCCGCGGCGTACCATAACAGTTACGGGCAGCAGTACGGCAACGCGCCGGTACCTACGCCGACAACGCCTTTTAGACCGGTCGACGAGTGGCCGCCTCCGCCACGGCCTGGAGCCGTTCCGCAGCCTCCAGCCGCATCGGCGCCCTACCAGATGACGGGTGCCGGGCCACCGTATCGGTCTACCAGTGCTGCTGCTGCACCCGCACCCGCAGCTGCCCCGCCGACGACTGTCATGCCGCCGCAGATGGCCATGGCCCCCGTCAATGCGGACCAGGTCCCTATGCCTAGCAGGGGAACGGCGCCGGCGACACAGGCGTATGGGTTCCGACCGCAGCAGCAGTCGTACCCCTACGGCTACCCGCCGCAAGGGCCTGGAGTTGCCGAGCCGGGATGCCACCCACCAGGCTACGTGCAAACCAGCTATGCGGTCAACTCGAGCGAGCCGGAGCGCGCAAGCCACCAGAGGCCTGTGCTGTACGACGACGGTGGCGAGAAGGGTCTTTGGAGCGCGACGAAGAAGCTGGCGGCGGCTGCGGGCAGCAAGTTTTCTGCGGCGGAGTCGGAAGTGTGGCGACGGATCAATGGAAAGGACTAGAGGGTGTGTGTCGCAGGGAAGGGTTTTCGGATGTTTTGGCGTTTGGTGCGGAATTGGTCATTTGGAATTCTACAATCGGGATGGTTCTACATGGTCTGGTTTTATCGTGTAGTCGTGTATTGCGGAAACAGTAGGATAGGACAACAAAACAAAACAACGGAAATTTAGGCGATCAAGGAATGCCGGGCTGGGGATTCTCTCGAAGAGGCTATGGCCCGGGTGTGCATAAGGATTGCGTGGCCGTATACGTAGGTAGACCGGGGGGGGGGGGGGGGGGGGGGGGGGAGGGGGGGGGCGCTCGTGAAAGATAGTCACATCGATACGAAAGAGGCTGGGGTGGAAGAAGAAACAATGTCCGTATTTGTGCATAGACGCCCCATGGCCGTTCAGATCTTGGCCAGTAACTCGGGTCGGGCATTATTTTTTCTCGGGCATTTTTAAACGCGGCAAACAACGAAGCGGCCGCCGGCAAGACGGGAGAACAGAAAACGTGCAATCTTGGTCGTCTCAAAAAGGCACGCACCGTCCTTGCGTGTTGCGTTTCTCTTACACATGGAACCGCCGTGGCTCGGGCGCGCAAGGCAGACCGATGAACGCGCTCTTTTTGGCAATTCTGTTGACAACGCTGTCGGCCACCCCGGGCCCTTGGCATCCTTGTCGCTTGCGCGTCCTCCGCCTCGATTGCAGCAATTCTTGGGACGCCTTGGCGGGGTCTTGGGTCTATTCGAGAAATGAAAAATGCGGCTGCCTAGAACAAGAGAGGTCTGGCTCTCTTGCCTTTTTCTTTCTAGCTCTTGTTTCTGTGTTTTTCCTGCTGATCAGCCGACGGATTGAGGGTGGAAATCTCCGAAGCCTACAAAACAAACAATCTGGATCATGCGTGCTCGGGGAAGTCGTAGAATCAAAAGCAAAATTATGCATCCAGCGGGGGGCATCTGACTGCGCTCAGGGTTGTCCGAGATATACGATGGTTTTTTATGCTTTTCGTTGTGTTAGTTTGTATTTTGTTTTTTTTTGCTTTTTCTTCTTTTTCGAATCCTAAAAAAAACCGTTATCAGAGTATACACACTCATATTATTAGTATTCTCTCTCTTATAGTATGAGTTTATAAGTATTTATTTACAGACCGGTGCATGTTCCGTGCAGCCATGTGCAGCTGTTGAAGTTTGCGAGATAATACTTGCACTTTCCACACGGAGTCTGTCGTCTGCAACAGATCTGAGACCGTTCCAGTGATACCCCACCCTCACCCGCTGCATGTCGCAGTACGCCTTCTGCCGCACAGACTCCCCGCGCCACATAAGTATCCCTACACAGTGGCTGTATCCACCTGTTTCCGCCCCACCTTCTCCGTCAGTTCTTTATGGAGCGCGCCTTCCGCCCCTGGAACCCCTGCATCTGAAAACGACGCACTGACCAATCAGCGGGCGCCCCTTGTTGGCCTCGTCCGACGGCGAAACGTTAAATGGACATCGGCCGGGTCGAATCAACGTCCACCCGGTTGTCGCTGCCGCCCCCAGTGGACAGAGGCCAATCGTCAGCGGGCTATTCCTTCCTACTTTGTCGTCTGGTCTTCTTCTACACCGTTGGCTGGCTGGCTCTCGTGTTTCGACTTTGCCCCTCTTTCTCGTGTTCCTCCCTCTGCCCCTCTCTTCGTCTTCTTTTCCATTCCTCGTTTCTTCCCTCCTCTTCATCCCCCCTTCTCCGCTTGTGGTTTTGTATTTATGTTGCGAAACAGCGCGAAAAGGGACTCTTCGGCTTCTGTCCCTTCCGTGTTTTCTTTCTCTTGTTGGAAACGAGCCGGGCGGCAGAGTTTCTTTCCCTTTTCGACATGGTGCGTGGTCTCTGGTCTAAGCGAGCCCGAGATGCTCATTATTTGTGTTTGGAGAACGGTGTCCTCTGAAATCTATGAGTTTTCCTTTCTTCGTTTGTGCGCGAAAGCGTGGCCTCCTTTGGCTGTCTCGTGTCCTGCTCGCCTGCCTTTGTCCCCTCACATCCCTTGTCGACATTGCTTCTTTTCTTACCTCCCCCCCCTTGAAGTGTATTTTTTGCCTCACCGTGATTCTTCAACCATAGCTATACGTCCAGACATTTCATCACATTTGTCGAGTCCAGCACACGATGCATCCTCGCTTCCGTTTTGCCCTCTTTCTTACCACACAACCCCATTCTCCTCCTCGACCCCTGTCCCGTAATCCTTGCTGGCCTCGACCCCCCCNCATTTATCACCCCCCCATAGCCTTCAACACGCCACTTATCCCCCACCCCCCGCCTCGCCAGGCTGTCACACTACGGCCTCTTGATCTTCCCGCCCTCTCCCCAGCTCCGTATGGTGCCCACGTCAGGGCGCACCCGCTGGTCGAGCCTCATAGTACGCCCCACGACTCGGGTACTGCGTACCCTCTGTTTCTCCCATATTATTTCTCTCGTTGTATCAGATGCAGTGACTGCCGCACCCACCGCTGTTCCGAAGACGGTCCGTGCTGGTCTTGGCCGTGCCTTTTCGCGTCTTCTCTTTTTCTTTTTCCCTTTGTTGCCCGGCCAAACCAGACAGCGTCCCAGCTACGGCGCTTTGTTCCTTCTGTTGGGATTCGTCTCGTTACAGGCTTTCCCGTCTGGTCTGCTCCGGCTCACTTTTTCTCACAGCCTCCTTCTGTATATCCTGCCCCCCCCCCCTACCCCCATCTTCTTCGGCTTTCATTCTTATCTGGTTTGTTTCTTCTCTGCTTTTTTTCTTACCAGTAGGCCCCTAGTCTCCTTTGGAGCAGTCTCTCTTTCTGGGCATCTTACTGGTTTCCCTTGGCGCACTCGTTTTTCTATTCGTTTTTCCTATACCCCCTTCGGCCTATAATACACGAAAAGCTGGTTCTTTTCTCTTCTTCCCCTCCTTTGTCGACGCTCCCATTGCCTCCACCACCTAGTATCACTCTCTTTCTAGGGTTGTCTATGCCGTGACCAGACCACACTCATTTTCAGTCCTACGCTTTCAGTTCTTCATGCGTTTTTCAAACTATTGTTTCTCACATTCCCTTTTCTTGAATTTCCATGCCCTGGTCGGCTTTTCTGTTCTACTGTCCTTCTTCGCTTCTTACTCTCCTTTGCGCTCCCTTGTCCCTGTTGTGTTATCTGCCTCACCTCATGGTAACGGCTTCTGCACGATAAAACATACCTACAGAGACAACAGCCGACGACAATACCAGACAAGATAGACGTGTCTCGACCTCGATTGCATTCGATCATTGCGTTCCTTGGCCTTCACATAACGCCACGTCCATGCCATGGATCTCGGCCTGGGTCAACAGTGAGACTTCTCCCGTTTATCAAGATTTCCCGGCGGCTTTTGCTTCACACATGCAACGACATAAACCCATGCTGAACAGCGATTTTCATCTAGAAACGAACCGCCCGTTCATCATCAGGCACCACCTTCGTTTGCTTTTTTTCCCAGCCTAAGTGACAGCGAAACCGAGGCACCAACAACAAGCACGTCGACAACAGACGCCCTACCGCAGCCGATACCCCGTCTCGTCATGACCGGCGAAGATGAGCCGGAACAGACGGAGTCGTTGGCAACGTCCATGTCGGCGCCACAGACCGTGTGGACGACTACCATGACCCAGAGCGTGCACCCTCGGCCAGCCACAATTAATGAGGGCTTTTCTTATTATTTGGGCAGCGACTTTGGAAACATGTCTTCGTGGCAGCAGGGCGCCACTACGGGCGACAGCATGTCGCGGCCCGTTTCCATGCACCAAGACTTTTACCCATCATCGATGATCGACAGTAGTGAGTTTGTCTGCGATGATGCCGTACATCACCCTTGAGACCCTTGCTGACGGAACGCAACCGCGTATACAGCTGCACACTGGGCCCAAAAACCGTTCAACGAAGGGATTGACCTGCAGCTGGACAGCGACATGTGTAACATTGGGCAAGCCTACACGGCAGACGAGGCCATTCCCATCATGGACCTTCGTTTCTCCAATGGCACGGCCATGGACAGTGACACGCTGCCGCGTTTAGACGATGACCAGGACCCACGACGACTGTCAGGGTCGTCGTTTACAGTGTCGACATCTGGCGGCCTGTCCGACTTGCCGTCCTATGACGACTTTTCAGCCACCCTGTCAGACGCGCCCTCGTTCAGCTCCGACTATCCACCGACGTCTAACCGTACGTCGCTCATGTCATCAACGCATTTGTCGCCAGTGGCCTCGCCACGCATGACGCCGCAGGGTCGCACCGAGTTTGTCCGCACTCACAGCCGGGGCCGTGCATCGCCGTCGCCACGGCCCAGCTTGCGTGCGGTCCCATACAGCGTCGATGGTCTGCGGAGCAAGCGCTGGTCCACCGGGTCCTACGGCACGACGCAGAATCGCCGCTTGTCGCCGTTTGTGTACCATGGCCAGAGCGGACTGAACCCTGGTGCGACGTCTGCCTTAGACCCTTTTGGTGGGCACCGCCTGACGATCGCGTCCAGCGCAGCGACAAGCCGACTGCCTCTGAACGTAGGCAATTTGCAGCAGGCGGCCATTGCTGCGGCCGCAGCTGCAACAAACGAGGGACAAATGCACAGATTTTACCTGGCCGAGCAACCAGCGACCGGAACCACATCAGCGGCAACGGCATCGGCAGCAGCATCGGCAGCAGCATCGGCAGCAGCATCCGCGCTAGCATCCGCATCGGGGTACACACGGCACAGCATGCTGCTTCCCACACAGCTGCCGTCGCAGACAGGTGCCATGGCGTTCCACTACCCACACCCAATAAACGGTGGCGGGTTTCCCGGTAGCAGCAGTGGGCAGCATCACTTTCAGGGCCATGGACTACCACAGCAACACACAGTGCCGAGCCAGCTTCCACTGGCGCGACTTGGAAGCAGTCACGGGGGCCACCACCATCTCGGGACCGGGGCGCAACAACCACAGCAGCCGCTTCCGCCACCGCCGCCGTCGCGGCCACTTTTGTCACAGGGTCTGTTCCGCATGCTCCAAAGTAACGGTGACGCACCCGGGATGCACAGTCACTACGTGGCCGACCTGTCGGACCCGCCCGACCTGTATGCATCACTGAAAGAGGACCACCTGTCGCCACCTCCGGAAGACCGCACGCCCGAGGATGCAGAGCTGGTGCCGCATGAGCAGGACCTACGGTTTCGTGGCGACCTGTACACACCCAAGTGGGTGCGGGGCCACGGCAACAAGCGTGAGGGCTGGTGCGGGCTGTGCAAGCCGGGGCGCTGGCTGGTGCTCAAAAACTCGGCGTTCTGGTACGACAAGAGCTTCACGCACGGCATCAGCGCCGCGACAGGCAGCCCGTTCCAGGAGCCGCTGCAAATGCGGCGCATGGACGGCAATCCGGACGTGTGGGAGGGGCTGTGTGGCAGCTGCGGCGACTGGATCCCGCTGGTCAGCAGCAAGAAGAAGGGGACGACGTGGTTCCGGCACGCATACAAAGTACGTTGATTTTCGTTCTATCGTTCTATGTCTCTTTGGTCTTTTTTTTCTTACACATATGCAGTGTCATGCCCACCCCAAAGCCAAAGATGCGTCCAAGCGTCGGCGGGAGAACAGCCACGGACGTACAGCAGGCACCACAGCAGTGGCAGCGGCGAACCGCAGCGGCAGTGTGGTCAGCGGGGATGGAGAGCTAGCCAACAAACGCCAGCGGGGCGACAACGACGCGGCCGGCGTCCCGGGGACGGGGACGGGGTCTGAGGGCAGCGAACACACTACGCCGAAAGCGCCACAGCAACAGCCGCTGCCTATTGCCTACACAGTGAGGCCGCCGCCTCCGGCACCGCCGCCACCACTGCATAGTCCATTGCCGCAAACACCGCTACCGCCACGGTCTACGACGCCCGCCTCCTCAGCTGTGGCAACGCCAATACCGACACAGACAACGACTGCGGGATCTCTGGTGCTGACGCCGGGTAGTATGCACCACAGAGCGTCACAGACGTCGGCGACGGTTGAGGAGCAGCAGCAGGCGTCATCGTCGCCGTCTTTTCCAGGAGACTACTATCAGGTACAGCAAGCACGACAGGTGCAGCAGCCGCAACCGCAGCAGCAGCAGCCGCCGCGACCTCTGTACTATACGCACCTGCCAGCCCAAGTGCCACCACCCTCGTATGCACCGCCGCCGGTGCCACCCCGCTCGCACCTTCGGATACAACGCCAAATGGCGCGACTGGAAACGCTCAAGCAGCAGCAGCAGCAGCAGCAGCAACAACAGCAACAGCAGCAGCGGCTACATGTGAAGATACAGGCGGCGCCCCCCTCGCGTCCGCCTCCACCTACCCCTCAGCAAGCACAGGGCATGGTGACCTATGTGCCGTCGACGCCGATGGTCGAAGGCCTTGGCAACATGATCTAAACAGGACAGTTTTTCCTTCTTTTCGTCATCTTTTTCTTTTCTATTTTTCCTCTTCTTCTTTTCTTTCTTCCTTATCTTGCCTTTTTTTCTACGTCTCTTGTCATGTTCGTCATTTTCTTGTTTTTTTCTTGTTTTGTCTTTGCATCCGTTCTTCCTTTCTCCTGTTTTTTTGTGTGGTTTCCATGCGCCTCAGCTTGGAAGGAGCGTGACGCTGGTTTCCGCCTTGCTTCGTCTTGCACTTTTCCCTTTTTCCCTTTATCCAATAGACAGAAACGGGATACAACACGTAAGATACATGGAGGCAGCTCATGTGAGACAACTAGCTGCATGGTATGGACGACTTAGGGATGGACGATTGGCCTGGAAATGAAATTGCGTCTTTGCCACCTTTGCTTGTCCTCCTGCCTTGCCCGTTCTCGAGTTCCTCGGCAGGCTAGAGCTCTCTCGTGTTGGCGTCCTCATGCGGTTCGGCAACGTTTGGCATTTTACGGGCATTCCCGCCCCCAAGCAAGAGACGCTCAGGCGTCGTCCGATGGGCTGTCCCCTCTTTCCGAGCCTGCGTACCAGGGCGGTCGAGAGCGTCGGGGCGGGCAGCGGGGCATGGAGCCGTAGCTCATGTTCTGTCGCGAGCGCCGCTGCTATGCGACGGGACAGAAAGAATGTTCACTTCGGTTGGCAAGATGCGGCAAGCAAGTAGAATAAATAGGAGAGGCATATGCAAGGAGGTGAGTGGCAACGATGGCTGTGTGCACGCGTCGTATGTTTTACCCGGAGTATCTCGTATCGTGTTTTTTTTTCTTTCTTTTTTTTCTCTTTTTTTCCCCCCCTCTTTGTTTTCAGATGGATTTGTTTAACACTCCCTTCATCCTTTCATCTCTCAACGTGTTTCTTTCTCGTAACAACTGCTTTCTCTTCGGTCCTTTTGTTGTCAGCCTTAAACAAACGGATGTGTTCACTCCACACGTTTGACCGGATCACCGCTGGCTGCTGGGGCACCACGATCTACGGCCGATCGTCTATCAGAAATACGAGTGCATGTCAGCGTGCATGTGGGAGTGTACAGGCATCATCCCTGCTGCGGGAATGCATAGACAAGGCGTCGCTGTTGCCCAAGAACGGAACTTGTCGGCCCGCCGGATTCCAGGGCAGGGCAATGGATTTGTCCGCCTCCCCCACCCCTTACCTGGGACGGGCGGGCATGCCTCTGCCGGCAACAAGACACCCACCGATAGAGTAAGATACTCTACTCGTAAGCCCAGACCATCCATGACATGTTCAAAGGCGTCATCCGAGGGGAAAGGACGAGAACAAAAACCAGAAATAGGAAGGCAAGAGGAGAGAAGAACGAAGGAGAAGCAATAAAGAACCATTAGCCAAAACCTGACCCACCGTCAGAAGTCCCGTTTCGTGATTTCATTGCCAGATCCAAGAACGGAGAATTGCCCTCGCATTCCGAAAAGGGCAAAGAGGCAGCCGGTCTGTCTTGGTCTGTTGGTTGCTCTAGGGACACGGAGACAGGGAGAGGCGGAAGATTGCTCTGGTGAGGGTTCTGCGGAGCCGGACCGGTCTCAAGGGCCACCAGAGCATTCGGGTTATACGGAGTATCATCTTACATGTGCACGAGCCTCCGCAGCGGCGTCATCCCTTGCTTGGGGGGGCTGCTCCAGAGACAGTTCAATCTAGGGAGCGAGCGAAAGGGGTTGTTGGATGGAGCGCAAGGCAGGGAGGCCGAGAGAAAACAAAGAGGAAGAGCAGTGCGTGAGAAGCAGCTGAAGACAAAATCCCGAAATGAAAAAGGCAATAAGCGTACTCGTAGAATGGGCAAGGAACAAAAACGACGAGAGAGGAAATGTGAGGATAAAAGGATGTTCATGGCAATACGGAAAACGAGCAACAGCTCGCTAACGAGGGTGGAGAAGTTGGGACCTAGCTTTGCGTACAGCAGCCAGTAAAAACGGGACGCGTGCTTTCTCCTTCCCAAAAGCAAGAAACGAAGCTCCGTCTAGTGAAGGCTAGAAGGACAAAGGTCGGCCTGCTCGCCCTTGGCGGCCGAAGAGGATTGTCGAAGGATTCCCTGATGGCGTCGGCGAGGGCGTCGGCGAGGGCATTGTCAACGGCGGTCGGTGCTGGGCGCCGTTGGATCGTTGGATCGGATTGTTCGAGGTGCTGACGGGAGGCAACGAACATGTGGTGTGCCTGGCGTGCCTGGCGTTGGCGCTCGAGCCTAGCCCGACGGCGTTGGCCGCAAGTGGGAATGCATGTGTTGCGGTTGCAGTTACCACCACAGACGGCGATGACGACGACGATGCCGTCGGCAGCGTGCCGGGGAATGAAGAAAGAACCAAAAAGCTCGCTGAGTAATTCGCCCGAGAAGGCTACGAAATCAGAAGCCGATCGATGTAGGTAGGGAAATAGACATGAGATTGATGAACCCCACCCACGGCCCCGTCCC
>PCDN01000002.1:3010103-3028494 GCA_002778105.1 Ceratocystiopsis brevicomis
CCCCTCCGTATCCTCCGTATCCTCCGTTTCCCGTGTTCCGTTTGCCTTCCTAGCGCTCGATGCCATCCACTCCTTCCTTTTCGAGAACAATATTTGTCTACGACGAGTAAGATACGATGCCCCCGACTCCGCATGTCTTGGCCTGTCGTTCGTTCGCTCCTGCTTAGTCTACGATCCCCCCCCCCTCTTGCCCTTTTCTGCCCTTTTTCTGCTTTTGTGTTTTTCCCTTCTTGGCTGTCCCCACGCCGGAGGCCTGCCCCTTACGTCGGGAAGCAGGGAAACCAGACCACGAGTACTCCTTCCCTCCTTCCGCTCCCTCTTCGCCATCTACTGCCCGCTCCTTTTTCTTGTGTGTACTCCCCCCTCCCCCTCTTGCCCTCTTGCTCTCCTCCACACACTCTCTTTCTCCTCTTCTCCTCATCTGCAATTCTTGATATCCCGTCCTTTCCTCCCCTCCCCAAAAGCCAGGGCCACATCCCGCCCGCCGTGCCCCTGTCACGCCCACCCGTATACGGAGCACACGACGCTGGCACAGGCCCAACTGCTTGCTGCCCCTGCGCACCGTCCGTCATCCCGCACCAACGGTTCCTTTCTCCTCGGCGCGTCCCTGTCCACTGCGTTTTTTCACTGGCTCTTCTTTTTGTTTGAATGCAAGCAGCCGTTCTATTTCTGTATTGGTTTCCGGCTTGTTGGTTGGCTTTTTGGTTTTTGGCCCTTCGCTTTTGTCTCATGCATTTTGGGTCTTTTGCCGTGTGCTTTTCTTTCCTCTGCCCCTTCGCCCCTCGGTCTCCTTATTGGGCCTCGACGACGCATATGAACGACATCGCATCCTGCCGCATCAGTCTGCAATAGCATTCGCCTGCTCACCCTTTTCTTCCTTTCCCTTGTACGAGTACGAGCATCGCCCGGCTTGCCTGCCTCTCTGACCTGGCCCGCTCTGCACGCCTTGACCACCGTCCGCCGAGCAACCGCCTGCCCGCGCGCTCGACGCCCACCCCCCCCAAACCAGTCGTATTGAGCCGGCCTTGTCTGCGACGCTGCGACGCTGTCTCGCTGCAACGCAGTCCTCTCCAATCTATGCTATGAGCGGGGGTCTACCACAATCCAGGCAAGTCTCCTTCGTTTTACTGGCCCTGCCCTTTCCGGCCATCTTACGGCGCCCGGCCGGATCTGCATGCCCTGCTTTGGTGCCGTATTGCCCTTTTCTGCGTTTCGCTGCTCCCCCCCGCCCCCTCTCTTGTTCTGTTTTTCTAGTCTTCATCTTATCCTGCGTATTCGGCCGGGAAAGGTTTTCTCGTTTTTTTTTTCTTTTTTTTTTTCACGCCCGAGCTCCGGTCCCACGTTGTCTAACCTCGTTTCTCGTGTCCACAGTTTGGGCAATAGTACTGCAGAACCGCCTCCCGCCGCGGAGCAAAATTTCACGACCACCCTTCCCACCTCTGCCAGTCCTCGTTTTGACACCCTCGAGACCGACTTTGGCTGCACTCCTAGCACCTCAGCGTCTACGCCGGGACCGGATTGGACGCCTCGCTTTGCCCAGGAGTTCTCCGTCTTCCAATCCACCCCGGGCAACCTGAGTGGCTCGCAAAGTCTGTTTCCCGACTTCGTGTCCCCTTGCTCGCCGCCTGTCCACCATTCGACTACCGCCTCTGGCCACGGCAAGCGGCTTCTCTCTGTCGGCAGCCCGGCGGCTGACACGCCGACTGTCCAGGACCACGGCCTGTCTACGACATACAGTCTGTCTCCCTCCTCGTCTCCCGCCTGCCTTTTTGCCGACCCGGTCAGCCCCGCCGTCACGCACAACCAAATCAGCAACACCACCTACCACAACGACCACGGCGAGGAGGAAGCCCAGCCAACAGACAGTCTTGCTAACCGTCGTGCCGTGGCCAGTGCAAAAAAAAAGGCACGCAGCAGCACCAAGAGCAAGCTTGATATAGCGGCAGCCGCGGTACAAGTGCAGATTGTCACTCCGCCTCCATCTGCCCGGAAAAAAGCCGGCCGCCGTAAGCTAGCACCGGGTCCCAAACGCAAGGCCAGCGTCATGCAGAGCGACCAGGGCTTCGGCCCGCAGCACCAGCCGCCTCCGCACTCCGATTTCATGGCCACCCCCCAACAACCGCACATGGCTACCTTTGCTGCAAGTCCAGGCGACCTCTTCGGCTACCCCATGTCGGCACCTCCCACCGCGTCGGCCTTTGTCGATGCGAGAGCCTTCTGGGCCGGTGCCGACCAACACATGGGCACCATGGATGTAGACTTCACCTCTGCTGAGAACCGCATGTTTCAGACGTCGACTCCCGTACACCAGCAGCTCGACAACATGGACTGGGCTCAGGCTAGCCAGGCAAACCGATCGTACATGCTGGCCAGCTCTGAACCTGCATCCGGTCCGACCGGCGCAATGCAGCAGCAGCAGCATCCCCGGAACATGCAGAACCAAGCACACCCTCAGAACGTCCGTCAGCTGCCAACAGAAAGTGCTTCCAAACAGCTGATGCATGCTGTTATGGACACAGCTGCAGTCGACCAGCAAGCACTCTATGGCAACTACCCAACGCCCGTGGACAACCCCTTTGGTCTCGTCAGCCCCAATGCCAGCGTGAACCCCGGTCTTCTCTTTAGCCGCCCGCCATCTGCGGGTATGCCCGCGCCTACGTCGTTGGCTTCCGCCGATTCTGCCGCCTTTGGCCAGATGCACCCTTATCCGAACTCCTCTGTACCGGAAAGGTCCCAAAATAGCCCACCGGAAGCTGCTGTGGCCACGGGCCCTGCTGCAGTTCGGAAGGAACTTCGACGCACGGCGAGTGCTAGAGAGATTGCCCCGAAACGGAAAGCCGGAGATCGCGCCTCGGCGAGCTCTCCTGTGAAGGCCTCCGCGCGGCCGGGTCTGTCACGAAGTGCTAGCGAGAACCGGATCCCGAGATTGCGCGGCCGGGCTTCTCTTCCGGCGCTTGCTCCCGCTTTGAAGCCACCTGTGCCAGTTTCTGCAGCCATGCATGGATCGTCTTTTTCGAGCCCAGGTGCCGGTCTTGGCATCTCACGCTCTGCTTCCATGGGGGGGGGGCGTCCGACAGGAAGAAGCTCCCCGATCCGGATGCAGCACCAGCGGCAGTACCAGCAGCAGCAGCAGCAGCAGCTGCAGCAGCAGCAGCTGCAGCTGCAGCAGCAACAGCAGGACCAGCAGCACCACCGGCTGTCCAGCTTAACGTCAATACCGGAAGTCAACACGCCCCAGGCGCAGGCATCGGTCAAATTCACAATTGACGCAAGTGGCCGCGCTCGGGTCGAAACGATGGGGTACGCGGAGGACGAGATGGTGGCTCCGGCAACTCTGCGGCGAAACCAAAGTGCACGGGCATTGCCAAGAAAGTCCAAGTGGGATTCATCTGACGAAGACGATTCGTCATCGACAGATGACGAGCCCATCATCATCCCGAGCCGCACAACCTCGTTTGCTCTTCCCGACCCCGTCAAGCCCACAACAGGCCGCGGGCCCCTTCACCTGTCCCAGCGCAGCGTGAGCGACCGGAGCTCCACAAGCACGTTTGTGGGTGGGATGGGAGACACAATGTGCAACGACGTAGAGAGCGAAGCAGAAACCATTATGAACGAGCTGCCAAAGGGTGCGGGGGATGCTGCCAGCGAGCTGGAGAAGCTGCGGCAGATGCGGCCAAAGCGGTCCAGCATCGCCGGTGGGGTTAAAAACAACCACAATGGTGGTGCGGGCGGCATCGTACTTGGCGGTGCCTCGCGCGGCCTGACTTACAGCGGGTCATTTGGAAGTCGGGGTGGCAGCCGTGGTGGTGGCCGCCCTCTCAATCTCCAGGCCGTTTCTCCAACGTCTCTGACAGCAGATGCCGGCCTGCCGACGCCGTCATCGGACTCGCCGAGCCATGGCATTCGCTGCATCTGTGGCCGGATCGAAGCGCCGCCGGATAGCGACGGGTTTATTGTGCAATGGTTTGTTTTCCCCCTTCCTTTTTGCGCAATCATCGTCCGCACCGGCAACTAACCAGTGTATAGTGAATCGTGCGAGCTGTGGTTGCATGGCCGTTGCATCAACATCACCAAGCGCACGCTGCCGTCTGTATATATATGTGCCTTTTGCGCCCAGACACCGAGCGTGCGGCGCATGCATCTGCCCCCGGCCAGCATCGGCTCATCGCCTCTGGCGCACAAGTCCTTTCAGTCGTTTCGATGACACTAGTGGTGGGGGGAGGTGTGCGGATCTTGCTTGGCCAAGTTCCTCTGGCTGTGTTAGTATTGTTGATTTGGTATATGTGTACAAAAGTGTACTTCAGCGTGCTGCGCATGCTGCGACGGTTTTTTTTCAGACCTTTTGACGAGCAATCAATGGCATTAGAAAGAAAGCTGCTTAGCAATTTGACGATATGATCCGTATATCTGTAGTAAGACTGTACGGTGCTCCCAGGCAGGGTTCAGGCACTAGGCAGAACGAAAGGGAGCGAATGAAAGACGCCGGCATCGACGAGTAGCGACTGCGCCGGTGGCCGACTTCGGCGCGGGGCTCTAGCTGTGATAAATTTTGCGGGGGCCTTAATTGCCCGTTTGTTTTCTCTGCTGGCCGATTTTCTTTCTTTTATATACTCCTCGTCCCTGGTCGACTGGAACGGTGTTGTTCAACTTGTCACATTTTTCTCACACCGCCGTCTGTCTCGCCAATATGTCGGTGAACAACATTGTCGTGTTTGGCGGCGACCACTCCGGCCCGGAGGTGCGTTTACAAGGGCAAGGGGAGGAAGACGCAAGGGGAGAATGAGACGATGGAAGGACTAATTCGGCCGAATTCCAGGTTGTTGCCGAGGCCGTCAAGGTCCTCAAGGCCATTGAGGCGCACAGCCCGTCGAAGCCCAAGTTCAACCTGCAGGACCACCTGCTTGGCGGCGTATGTTTTTTTGCTGTTGTTGTCGTTTCTTCTAGTTCACGGGATGTGTTTTTTTTTTTTTTTTGCATTCCGTCCGCTGACCGGGTCGTTCTCCTCTTAGGCGTCTATTAACAAGACGGGCTCGGCCCTGACGGACGAGGCACTGGCAGCGGCCAAGGCAGCGGATGCGGTGCTGCTGGGTGCGATTGGTGGGCCGGAATGGGGACCGGACTCGCCGGTGCGGCCGGAGCAGGGAATTTTGAAGCTGCGCAAGGAGATGGAGACGTTTGGCAACCTGCGGCCGTGCTCGTTTGCGTCGGAGGCGCTGGTGGCGTACAGCCCGCTCAAGGAGGAGGTGTGCCGGGGCACGGACTTTATCGTGGTGCGGGAGCTGACGGGCGGCATCTACTTTGGCGAGCGGCGCGAGGACACGGGGGACGGGACGGCGCTGGATACGGAGCCGTACTCGCGGGCGGAGATTGAGCGGATCGCGCGGCTGGGCGGGCACCTGGCGCTGGCGGTGGACGCGACGAACCCGGCGCCGGTGTGGAGCCTGGACAAGGCGAACGTGCTGGCGACGTCGCGGCTGTGGCGGCGGGTGGTGAGCGAGGTGTTTGCCAAGGAGTTCCCGACGGTGAAGCTGGGCCACCAGCTGATCGACTCGGCGGCGATGCTGATGGTGAAGAACCCGCGGGCGCTCAACGGCATTGTGATCACGAGCAACCTGTTTGGCGACATTATCAGCGACGAGTCGAGCGTGATCCCGGGCAGCATCGGGCTGCTGCCGAGCGCAAGCCTGGGCAGCGTGCCGGACGGCAAGGGCCGCTGCAACGGCATCTACGAGCCGATCCACGGATCGGCGCCCGACATCTCGGGCAAGGGCATTGTGAACCCGGTCGGCACGATCCTGTCGGTGGCCATGATGCTGCGCTACTCGCTGCAGCTGCCCGAGGACGCGGCAGCGGTCGAGGCGGCCGTGAAGAAGGCGCTGGACGACGGTGTGCGCACCAAGGACCTGGGCGGCAACACGAGCACGGCGGAGATGGGCGACGCGGTGGTGGCGGCGCTAGTCGCGGGTTACAAGAAGTAGGGACCTCACTGAAGCAGGGCCTACCAAGCAGGGCCTACCAGAAGCCGTCTTATATCTGAGGGCCAAAAAAACCGGAACCCGGAAAAAGAAAGGACAAAAGTGGCATGCGAAGGAAAATGTGTATGGCCACCCCCGCTTAGAAACATTTTCTCGTGATTCGCTGATCTTGCGCTGGCTTGCAACTAGCCGTGCGACGGGGGGTGCATCGCCCCACTTTGGCGGTCTGGGGGCGCGCCTGGCCTCGTTCTCTCCCCTCCCTTTGACGTCGCCTCCGAGGACCAAGCTTGTGCGATACTTCGACCGCCACTCGCTGTTCGTGTTTTTGTGTTTGTCCCGCCCTCCGCCCTCCGCTCCCCCCCCCCATCGACCGTTGTCCATAAACCCACGCACCGAGGGACAACAATTGTGGTGCCGCACCAAAAAGCTTTCCTTCTTTCAGTCGTCTTTGGGAGCAACTGTTGCCCACCCGTGCCAGCAGCCAGCCCTGCTTTTCGCCTTCTCTTTCCTTCCGCCCTGATGGCCGCTCTGCTCGCCATGGCCGCGCCAGGTGATGGCAGCGGCAGCAGCACGCGCGGCTGGGTCCAATGCGCGCTGAGCGCGACAGGTGTGTGCTGCGTCGCTGAGCGAAGATGACGAGGAGAAGAGAGACGACTGGAGATCGAGACTGACGGGACAGCGTGTGTCTTGGGCGCCTGCATCGTCTACATCGACCTCTTTGTTCGTCTGCTGCCGGGAAAGAAAAGCTTTCGCATCCAGGACAGCCGATCGTTTCTGGCATGTTCCTTGAGCCTGAGCTTCGGCGTCATGGTGGGTTTTCCCCTCCCCCGTCACCACACCACCTATGACGCTTTGTTTTTTTTTAACGTTTTCGACTCGGCTCAGATTTTCTCCTCTCTCTTCAGCATGCTGCCGTCGTCCAAGGCCTACCTGCTCGACGGCGGCATTGCCCACCAGGCCGCCGGCTTCCTCATGATGGGCGGGTTTTCTTTTGGGTTCGTCGGCATGCAGGTCGTCTCGCGCATCATCCACCGCTTTATGCCGTCGCACGTTGTCGACTGCGACCACTCGCACGGCGGCGCGGACTCGCCGCCACCGCACACCCACCACACGCACGGCCATGGTGGGCATGGCCACGGCCACGACCAAGGCCACGGCCATTCGTACTGTTATTTTGACGACGCCCGGAGGTCCGTCCTGCCAGTCGCCGCCGCCGCCGCCGAGACGACGCCCCTGCTGGCGGCGGCCGGCGCGCAGGTAGACGGGCCGGCCATATCACCTGGCGGGCTGCTCAAGACGCCGGGCCCTGCGGCTGATGCTGCTTCTGCGACAGGCGAGAGCTCTCGCCACGGCCCGCCACAGCCATCGCTGGCGGGCACGCTGCCACGGGTGGGGTCGATGCTCGCTGTGCGGCAGCGCGTGCTCAGCTTTGTGCAGGACACCAAGGCGGACTGCGACGAGTTTGGGCCGTGCTACGGTTTCACCGACCCATGCGGCCAGGAGTGCAAGCGCCGTGTGGTGGCCGTTGCCACCGTCCCCGTCTCCGTCCCCGTCCCCGTCCCTGTGGGCCGGGATGTAGCAGGAGGCAGCAATACGGCCGGTCCAGCAGACGACCCGGCGGGGGACTGTGCCGTGACGGCATCGACAGCGAACAGCTGCGTCCTCGGGGACGAAGGCGACGGAGAGGAGGAGGAGGAGGAGGGGGAAGAAGCAGCGTCGTCCGAGACGGTGACGGGCTGCGGGACGACGAACGGAACCGGCCACTACCACGACGGTGACCACCACCACCACCACCACCACCACCACCACGACGGCAATGTGGACGATGCCTATTGTACGGGCATGGACGGTACGGACGAAGGTGCCGACCTCGAGGCCGGATGGGGGGGTGGCGGCGGCAGTGCGGCAGCGCACCACCACCACGTGCCGGCCAATGCGTTCCTGGCGATCGGTCTGCAGACGGTGCTGGCGATTGGGCTGCACAAGTTCCCCGAGGGCTTCATCGCGTTTGCGACGAACCACGCGAACCCGGCGCTGGGGCTGAACGTGTTTGTGGCGCTGTTTGTGCACAACATTGCCGAGGGGTTCGCCATGGCGCTGCCGCTGTACATGGCGCTTGGCAGCCGCGTGCGGGCGGTGCTGTGGGCGGCGGCGCTGGGCGGGCTGAGCCAGCCGCTGGGCGCGGGGGCGGCGGCGCTGTGGCTGCGGCACCTGAGCCGTGCCGGGGATGGGGGTGGGAGCGGCGGCGGCGGCGGAAACAACAACGACAACAACAACAACAATGGCGTCGCCTACGGGATGCTGTTTGCGGGCACGGCCGGGCTGATGGCGGCGGTGGCGCTCCAGCTGTTTGCCGAGGGCCTGACGCTGCACCACAACCGGCAGCTGAGCATTGGCTTTGCCTTTGTCGGCATGCTGCTGCTGGGGCTGAGCAGCGCGCTGGGGCACTGAGCCGGGAGGGCGAGGGCGGCGGTTTTGGGGGCGTTTTGGCTGCAGCAGCGTTCTTTCGCATTCTTTTGCCCCTTTTTTTCTTTTCTTTTTCGGCGTTTCTTTCCAGCGTTTCTTTCCTGCTATATATCCTGGTCACACGACAAGACACGGCCTGTTGTTTTCCATCTTTCCCCCGCCCCCCCCGAAAAGAACCCCTTGCTGTGCGGTAGGGCCAAAAACGAGTATCTTACTCCGGACTCTGCGCAGAAGCCTCCTGTTCTGGCCAGACAGGGGCCAAAGCAGAGAATGGATGCCTTCCTCCCCAGGCGTACAAGATACAAGGAGGCTCCACTTTATCCGACACCTACAAAAACAGGTTTGGGTCCAGGAGACTGCCGTCCGCGCCGGCCCCGATCAGCCGCCGCATCTCGGCCTCGTCCATCCGCCACTGCGCGTCGCCGTCGTCGAGGCGGGGCTGCTGCTGCTGCTGCTGCTGCTGCTGCTGCTGCTGCTGCTCGCTGGCGTCGTCCGTGGCGTCCTTGTCGTCGTCCGTCTTGGCGAAATACGCGGCCAGCAGCGCGTCCGCCTCGGCCCCCGCCGCCGCCACCGTGCGGAGGTCCCAAAAGACAGCAGCAGCAGCGTCGTCGTCGTCGTCGACGACGTTGTTGTTGCTGTCGTCGTCCCCGCCGAGACCAAGGTCCAGGTCGTCGCCGCCGCAGTTGTTGCTCCCACCGCTGCCGTTGCTCCCACCGCTGCCGCTGCCGCTGCCGCTGCCGTTGCCGCTGCCGTCGACCGCTTCCGGCGACAGCCGCGCCAGCAGCGACGGCACCGTCGCGGTCGAGAACACAGGCGCCGGCGTGAACGACAGCGCCATGGGCGCGGCCGCGCACGCGGCCGTGCGGCCGTGGGCGCGCTGCAGGTGCGTCTGCAGGTCGTGGTGGCGGGCAAAGCGAGCCGCGCAGGGGCTGCTGTCGCCGGCATGGGGGCAGGCGAGCGTGCGGTTTGTGCCGGCGAGCGCGTCGAGCAGGCTGTTGCTGGGATGGGTGCCGGCCATGGCCTGGTCGTGTTCTTCCTCTGTCGCCGTTGCCGTCGCCGTTGCCGTCGCCGTCGCCGTCGCCGTCGCCGTCGCCGTCACCGCCACCGCCACCGCCGGTCCGGGCCGTGGCCGCCGCAGGTGCACGTACCGGATGTGCTCTTCCAGCTTCATGCGCGACACGAACCCGCGGCCGCAGCCGTGCGCGGCGGCGTCCCAGGCGGCACGCTCTGGGTCGCTGTTGTCGTTGTTGTCGTTGTCGTCGTTGTCGTCGTTGTCGTCGTCGTCGTCCTCCTCCTCCTCCTCCTCCTTCGCACCGCACACATACCGCAACCCCTCGTGGACGGCGCGCACGTGCACGTTCCGGTTGGACCGGCGCGTAAACGTCTTGCCGCAGCCGACGTGCGGACACGCCGCCGTCTTGCGGTCGGCCACCGTCTTGCCCGAGTGGTGCATGTCCATGTGCTGGTGCAGCGCGGCCGGGCCGGCGCAGCGGGCGTCGCAAAAGAAGCAGCGGGCGTGCTCGCGGCGCATATGGGCGTCGAGCAGGGCGTGCGTGGCGAAGCCGCCGCCAGCGCCACCACCGTCACCACCGTCACCACCAAGGCCACCGCTGCACTCCTCGCACCAGAACTTGGGCGCGCCGTGCGCGCGCTCGACGTGCCGCCGCAGCGCGCCCGCGCCGTCAAAGGCGGCGCCGCAGGCGGCGTGGCCGCAGACAAAGGCCGGCTGGCGCAGGTGGTCGGTGCGGATGTGGCGCTGCAGGGTCTGGTGCTTGCGGAACGAGCGGGTGCAGGCGGCGTCGTAGCCGCGGCAGCGGAAGCGGTCCTGGCCCTCGTGGACGGCGGCGTGGCGGCGCAGGCGGGTGGCGGTCAGAAAGGCCTTGTGGCAGGTGGCACACGTGTAGCGGCGCTCGTGCGTGTGCGAGCCCTTGATGTGCTGGCGCAGGTGCTTCTCCTCCAGATAGGCCTTGGTGCAGGGCGCGTGCGGGCAGCGGAAGGGCCGGTCGTTGGTGTGCGAGCGCAGGTGGGCGGTCAGCCGGGCCGGCCGGTTGAACGCCTTGTCGCAGCCGGGCCACGTGCAGGCAATCGTCTTGAGGTCGGAGGGGAAGCGGCGGCACGACGCCGCCGTCGTGGCCGCCGTCGTGGCCGCCGTCGTGGCCGCCGTCGCCGTCGTCCGCGGGGAGCACGGCGAGGGTGCCGCTGGTGGTGTCATGGACTGGGATGCGGCGTCATCATGTGTTGCGGCATCTGCAAGGGCGCTGCCTGGGCCGGCAAAACTGCTGTGGTGGACGGGGAAGTCTGAACGAGTCAGAGAACGTTTCTTTTCTTTTTCTCGTTCTTTCGTAAGCCTCACCTCGCATTGCGTCTGAAAAGACAAAATCTGAGCCGGAAAAGAGCGCCGACAAGGCCGGCTCCAGGCCATCCGTCGCTTGTCGCTCCATGGCGTGTGTTGTGTGGTTGTCGTGAAGAACGAAAAACAGAAATGGCCATGACCGAAGCCGAAAAGAAAAGAAAAAAGAAAAAAGAAAAAAAGGTCGGCGTCGAGCTTATCGATAAGCCCGGGTTTGCTGCTGGACCAGAACGGGCCAATCACAAGGCGGCGATGCCCCACTCGACTTTTTTTCGCGACTCGACGGCCTTTCGCAAAGCTGCTGCTGCTTTTGGCCTCTTTCCCCCCCCCCCCAGTGTTCGTTCACCAACGGACGGCTACACACACACGCCGCGGCCCATTCTGCGCCACTGCCTTGCATACCGAGCCCTTTCTTTGTTTTCGGAAGCCACCTCGAGCAGGCATGTCTGAGTACGGCGACGACGACGCGGGCAACGGGCCGTAAGTGAGGACGGGAGGGGACGACGACGACGACGACAGGCGGCTGAGGCCAAAGCACGGATGGCAGACGACTGACTCCCTCTCTAGCGACGAGCCTCTCTACGACGAGGACGACATTGGCGACGACTACTACGACCCAGAGGTCCCCGAGGACGCCGACGCCGATGGCTACCGCCCGGACGAGGGCGACGTCGACATCTTGACGGCCGGCGGCGACCCGGCAGCAGCCGCAAACCAGAGGAACGGCCACGGCCACGGCCACGGCCACGGCAACGGCAACGGCAACAGCAACGGCAACGGCAACGGCAACGGCAACGCGGCCGGCGGACCGGCGGGCCGCACCAACAACGTCAAGTCGCTCAAGGACAAGAAGATCCCCGCAGAGCTGCGGACGACGACGCCGTTCCTGACCAAGTACGAGCGGGCGCGCATCCTCGGGACGCGGGCACTGCAGATCAGGTGCGTGGTTCTCTCTCTCTCGTCGACTCCGCCTCGTGTGCTTCCTTTGCTAACCCGTTTGCTCCCCCCTCCAGCATGAACGCCCCCGTGCTCGTCGACCTCGAGGGCGAGACGGACCCGCTGCAGATCGCGATGAAGGAGCTGCGCGAGAAAAAGGTGCCGCTGATCGTGCGGCGGTATCTGCCCGACGGCTTCTACGAGGACTGGACGTGCGAGGAGCTGCTGCAGTGAGCGGGAGGGCCGGCGTGGCCGGGACCTGCCTCGGGGCGTTTCTGTGTTGCCTGTTTTTTTTCGTCTGTTTCGTCTGTTTTGTCTTTTTTGTCTTTTTTTCCTGTTTTTCTGCGTTCATTTTTTGACTTGTATCATTTGTTTGGCTTTGGATTGCAGAATGGCTTTTCTTATGGAAAGAAAACAAGAAGAATAAAAGGGAAAAAGGAAAAGGATATATGCAATGGAAAAGATGAACCATGTCGTCGCCGGAGACAACACCCTCCGTGCATGCACGCAGCCATCGCTTTGCAGCCACTACAAAGAAAATACAAAGACCACAAAACAACCGGCCTCACCGCCGCGACTCGTCGGCGAAGTTCAGCCCCACCAGGGCCGCCTGTGCCCAGTCGTCCTCCGTCGCCGCGGCCGTCGCCAGCCGCCCGCCCCCGCTGCCGTTGTCGCCGTAGCCGGCGGCGCCGGCATTGTTGTTGTACACCGTCGTGCTGATGCGCCAGCTGTCGCTGGTCGACGGCCGTCCATCCACGCCCGGGATGAAGATCTGCGGCGGCGCATTGCCGTTCGGCCCGGCCAGCGGCGTCTCGTCGTCGCTGCTCTCGTCCTCCACGTCCGCATTGCGGATCGACAGGATCCCCGTCCGCGCCTGTGTCGGCGTCCGCACGTCGCTGCCGTACCCGTCGGGACTGGCCCGAGCAGCAGCACCGCCGGCTGCTGGGCCCGAGCTCGCCGCCGCCAGAGGAAGCTCGTCTGCCGGCATCTCCACGACACCAGCAGGCGGCGGTGGCGGCGGCCCCGGCGGCGGCGGCGGCCCCAGCCCCATCAACGGTGCCGCCGCCGCGGACAGCGATTCCCGGTTCGACTGGAAGCCGCTCGCGGCAACGAGCGCGCCGTCGGGGCCGCCCATGCCACCCGTGCCGCCCGTGCCGCCCATGCTGCCGCTGCTGTTGAAGTGGTCGTGCTGCTGTTCCAGCTCACGCTGCTCGAGAATCTGCGGGTGCACCGAGCCGCCCATGCCGCCGTTGCCGTTGCCGCCGCCCGCACTGCGCATGCTGCCCATGCTCGTGCGGTGCGGATCCGAGGGCGCCACCGTGGCCGCCGACGTCACCGCAGTCCCGACCGGGACCGGCTGTTGCTGTCCCAGAGCACCGCCGCCACCGTCGGCACCCGCCATCGGCTCGCGGATCGCAAACTGCGCCATCGTCCGCATCTTGCGCGAAACCCAGCCGGCCAGGATCTTCCCCCGCTGCTTCTCGCCCAGCCGCGATCGCGGAAAGTCGCCGCGGTTGACAAACGCCACAATGTCCGCCACCACCTGGTGCTCGTTGAGGATCGTGTTGACAATCACCGGTACTATCGCCGCCAGGTACGCTTTGCGCGCCACCTCCACGAGCACCACCACCAGCCCGCCCGCCTGGAACACCGCGCTGCCGCCCGGCACAATGCCGCGGTGGCACCGCTCCACCGAGTTCTCAATGTCCATCGGGAAGTGGCTGAGCCCGTTGATCTCAATCGTCTCGCCCACGCTGCCCAGCACAAACAGCACCTGCATGTCCACCTGCGCCCCGCTCGGCCCAATCGGCCGGCTGACGCTGTGCAGGAAGCCCAGGTCGCCCGTGCGCACGTAGCTGATGCTGGGGTCGCCGTCCACCGTGTGCCCGTCGAACCGCTCGGCATCGAATGCGTCGCGCGACCCATAGAACGCCTTGACGCACGCCTCCGAGTCCACCCAGATCTCCCCGTACTCGCCGTCCAGGCACAGCATCCGGCTCTCCGGGTTGACAATCGCAATCTGCGTCGACACCGGCACCATCCCCGAGTCCTGCACCAGCAGTGCCCGCGGGTTCGTGTCCGGGTCCACCGGCAGCACCAGACCACGCCGCAGCGCCTTCGTGTCCAGCCACAGCTCAATCGGCTCGATGCACATGTACGACCGTGATGCGATCATCGGGTTCAGCACGTGCGAGTACACCGTGTTGATCGACGTCCGGTCCAGCCCCGTCGCCGCAAAGTGCAGTCGCACCTTCTGGAACACGTCCACCCGCGGCCGCGACTCCGCCGTGATCATCATGTTCTTGAGCTCGTGCAGCGTGAAGCCCTTGCCAGGCATCGCCGACATTGCGTGGTCCAGCATCTGCGACGTCGCGTACGTGTCTTTGATCTTGTACCGCGACAGCGCCAGGAACAGCGACACCGGCGCCTGCGCAAACTCCACCGGCGACAGCAAGTACGTTGGCGTGCCAATGTAGATGCCCATCAGGCACGTGTGGATGAAGCCCAGCCCGGTCGTGCTGCGCACACACCCAATCACTGGCCGCGAGCTCGTCATCTGGCACGTCTCCTTCTGCACCTTGCACATGCCCAGGATCGTTCCGTGGCTCAGCTGCACCGCCACCCGCCGCTGGTCTGGTGTCCAATACGTCCAGACCATAGCCGGATACGTTGGCTGCACCCAGTTCGGGTCCATCTTCATCCCCAGGTCGCGCAGGCCACTGTTCTGTTTCGACGCTCGCGACGTGTTGAAGGTGCTCGGCACCGCTAGCTTCAGCACCTGCGCCGACTGCTTGATGTGCTGCGACACCGCCTTCATCTTCAGCAGATGATCGACGTCCTGGTTCACCAGCACCGCCTTCACGCGGAAGTCCGCCACTAGGTGCAGAAAGGCCGGCACATCCTCCGACAGCCGGTTCTGGTCCATCGGCGCCATCGGAAGGACGACCACGCCGAGGTTGAGACACGCGTGCACCGAAAACACGAAATCCTCCGAATGCGTGTACATCAACACCGCGTGGTCGCCTGCCCTCAACTTCACCTTATTCTTGAGGTACACGGCCACCGCCGCTACACGCGTGTCGAACTTCTTCCATGTGATGCCCTTGCCCTCCTTGCCGCGTCCGTCAATCGTGCAGTAGGACAGCTCCTCGGGCTGGCGCGCCACGCGCCACTGGATCAGATCTGTAATGCTGCTGAAGTTGTTCAGCGGTGTCGATGTTTTGTCGTCAATGACCACCTCGCGCCGGTCAATGCCCGAATATTGGTTGTCAGACCCAGCCAGGATCTGGTTGCGCGAGTCGGACGCCATGCGCGACCAAATGCCCCCCCGTACGTCGACGCCATAGGGCAGATTCATCACCGAGTGCTCGACGCCGAACTTGACGTGCACGCACGCCAGGTTGCCCAGATCAAACTCGCGGCGGCAGAGCATGTTTCCAATCTCGCGGCGACCATTCTTGAGCACGCGCGGTAGAGCATTCGGTGCCGTGATCATGACACAGTATACGCGCAGACCATGCGCCTCCAGTAACACGTCCATACAGCGCTGCGCCATGGAGTCAAGGAGTGCCGTGTCCAGCTGTCGCGGAGCACCGCCAGCGGTGGTGGGCGCCGTGGACGCGGCCGGGGACTCCAGTAGGATGATGGGCAGGTGCTCGTCGTTGACAAAAACATCAAAGGCCGAGCAGTCGTAAAGCTTGGGAACGGAACGGAGGATGGTAATGACAAGGTGCTGGACAAAAAAGTACCTATACTCGGCCAGCTCGTTGTCGTCTTCCACCCACTCCAGCTTCTGCCGGATGCGGTCTTCGTAAAGGCCAAGCACAAAGACCTTGCCACCAATGACCGTGCCGAGGAGGCCGGTGCGCAGGAATTCGGGTTCCACGGCAGTCGGGGTCGGGTTACCAGGTTCGAACTTATAGGGACGAGCATGGAAAATCTGTTCCGTGTGCTTGGGAAGGGCCCAGAATCCACCAGACAGAGAGGGAGAGTCCACCCAGATCTCGCCGATGGAGTGCGGTGACGACAGCAGACAGGTCTCGGGATCAACCACGGACAGGGTGGCATCGGGGATGGGATAGCCAAAGGCCCCGACACGCACGGCGCTGGCATCGTGATGGCGCTTCCGAATATCGTCGCCGACCGCGAGCACGACAACTTCGTTCATCTTGAGAGCCTCGCCATCCAGAAGCACCTCACTCAACTCGGCCTTAGCGCGCTGTTCTTTTTTGTTGGTCGTGCCGCCGCCCAAAAGCGTACCAAAGCTGACGCCAGTCTGAGCGCCATCGCCACCAGATGCGGCAGTATCGCTGTCAGTGTTTCCGGCGGCACCATCGCCGTCGACATCATCCGAGTCCGAGTTGTCGCCAAGTTCGATCTTGAGCGGACACCCCATGCGCTCTTCGCCGCCGAGCCAATCACGGACGCTGATGACCATGCCGCCGTGCTCCGGCAGACACAACATGGGGGCGACAACCTCGCGGGCGCGGGCATTGCGCAGGGGACGCAGCCAGCGGTCGGCCAGGACCTCGTGGAACTCGGCGTCGACGGTGAGCGTGTCGATGAGGCAGAGCTTGACGGCGCTGAAGCTGGGCTCCATGCCCTTTTTGAAGTTTCGCGTGGTCATAGGGTCCTGTTGGTAGTTGAAGACGGCACGTTTTAAGCCCGTGTAGTCGGCTGCCATAAGGGTGGCGTGGTACTTGGAGATAAGATGTGCGTAAAGGCCCGGGACTTCGGTGGTCTTGGGCTCGAGCCAGACGACGGTATGGCCGCCGTATACGGCAAAGAGCACGGCAAGAATCATGCCGATACCCTGACGGGGGTCGAGATAGGACAACAAGATCTCACTGCTCGCACCGCCGCCAATGAGACGACCATTCTTGTCGCGCAGCGTGGTGCTGAAGGTGTCGGTGGAGCGGTTTCCCGGGACTGTGGACACGATCGCGCTGAGACACGCCAGCTGGTGCATGATGGTGCGGTGGCTGAGGACGACGCCGCGAAGATCACCGGTAGGAGCACGCGAAAACTCAATGTAGGCGAGGTCGGGCAAGCTGAGGGCAGGGGCATCGTCCTTCTTCTTCGGATGGTAGCTGCCGAACTCGTTGGTCTTCCACCACTCAACGCCCTTGGGCCAGGTGAGTTTGTTGGCAGTAATGTCGCGTTGGAAGGTCTTGAGATTGCTCTCGGTCGTCAAAGCCAGATGGGCTTGGGTAGATGTGAGGATGAGATTCAGTTTTTGGTAGTCGTTGAAGTCGTTAATCGGCACGGCGACAACGCCGGCAACGAAACAACCCAAAACGGCAATGGCAAACTCGATGATCTCGGAATCACGGTACACCAGGGCCACACGGTCGCCACGGTACAGGGAGCTCTTGTCGCGGATGACCTGGGCAACCTTCTCGGCACGCGAGGCCAGCTTGTCCCAGGTAATGGAAGCAGTCTCCTTACCACGGCTGTCGAGGACCCAATAGGCGGGGACCTTGGGATTGGTGCGAGCGCGATGGCGGAGGACGGCAGCAATGTTGTCAAACTTGGACATGGGCGTGTTGGCATCGCGGGGGTCGTGGATGGCAAAGGGCACGTCGCGCGGCTCCAATGGCATCTGGTACTCTAGAGCATCAGGCTGCGGTAGGTCGTTTGCAGTCAACATTGGTGGCGCCGTGGCGGCCGTGGGCGAGAAAGCGTCGCCGACGGAGTAGCGAGGATAAGCGTCGCCGTTGCCGTCACCGCCACCGGAGGAATAGCGCTGGCCGCCGCCGTACTCGCCGTTGCCACCATATTCGCCCGGCATGCCGTCGTAGGCCTGCTGCCCGGCAAAATCGGAAAAGTAGGCTTGTGGATCAAGCATGGTCACGGTACGGCTGTCGTAGCCGCCTGCTTGACTTGCATAGGCATCTTCACTGCTGCCGGCGCCGCCGCCGCCATATTGCTGCTGCTGCTGTGGGTTGAAGGCGTAGTCGTTGGACATCATGGTTGCGCTTCGAGAGGGGTCTGTTGCTGTCCGAGAAGGGTTGCTACCGGGGCCGGAGTGCACGGACAAGTGATTTCCAGTACCGGCACCTTGTCCCTGGGATGGCAGCGAGAGAAAGAGAGAATCGCGGCGGGGAGAAAGATTGGTCGAAGCTGCCAGTTGCTCGGCAATGGGGCCTCCGGGCGCGAGGGCATTGGCCGGAAACGAGGGTGAACCAGACAACTGAGGGGCTCCCGAAGCACTGCTCATAGTAGAGTAAGGTCGAGAGGGGGCATCGTTTGCGCTGAGTGCGGCAAAGGACGCGGCCCGGTGGTCGGCTGGTGATTCGGAGGCCGACCAAGGGGCCCCGGGTGCGCTCGCTGGGGGGGGTTGGAAACCGAGGGGCAGACCATACTGGGAGAGGAGCTGGGTGCGACGCTTTTGGTAGCTGGGAAGGAATGTTAGCAGGTAAAGGGGACCGGCAAAAGAAAAGCAAAAAAGATCAAAGATAGCCGTACCCCTTCTGCGTGATGTCGCCCTCCTCTAGCTCCTGCTCGAGCTCGTTGAGCTGGTGCTGCAGATCGGTGCTCAGTTCCGCCATGGTTGGCAGGTTTCGAAGCTTGGCTGTGTCGAAAGGAGGCCTCTAGCAAAAGAGCAGCTTCGCGGTGCTTTCCGATGGGCAAAGCGAGGGGTGTGGGGGGGGGGGGGGGGGGG
>PCDN01000002.1:3032239-3053974 GCA_002778105.1 Ceratocystiopsis brevicomis
GAGCAGCAGCCGCAGACGGAGCAGCAGCCGCAGACGGAGCAGCAGCCGCAGACGGAGCAGCAACCTCAGTCGCAGCATACTACGCCACGGCCAAAGACTGCAACGATGCCGCCACCGCCGCTGCCATCGCCGCTGCGTCCAACGGGTACACCCCCTCGTCCCAAGACGGCACCAAACGGCTCGACGCGGAAGAGAAAAGCGTCGGACATGCAGCTGTCACATGGTGAGGAGCCGGAAGAGTCCCGACGCCGGGTCACACGCAGCATGAGCCGGGCCTCGGTCTCGTCTGGTGCACTGTCCTCGTTGTTTGGTTTGGCATCGACACCGTCGCCGGGACGGCTGAGGCACTCGCCGCCGCAGCCGTCGCCGTTGCAGAAATCGCTGTCGCCGTCGCAGGCATTGCCATCGCCGTCACGGCCAGCACCATCGCAACCGTCGCCATCGCGGCCGTCACCGGCGCGGCGTCTATCGCTTCGGTCACCATTGCTGCGGTCGCCATCGTTGCGGTCACCATTACTGCGGTCGCTGTCGAGGTTGTCCTCGCCGCAGGCGAAACACCGGGCCATCGAGGCCGCGACGGCAGAAGCAGAGGCGTTCAACGAACAGTTCTTTGCCTCCCTGCTGGAAGACGACGATGTTGGATATGTGCAGCAGTACCCGGGAGCAGAGGGCCTCATGTGATGGCAGGTAAGTGTTTTGTTTTGTTGCAGTGAAAGGTAGGTCCCATGACATGCATTTTGTTTTGGCCTGGGTAGCTGCCAGGTAAGTCATTTTGTCTTTCTTTTCTTCCCGTTCTCCGTTTTAAAATCCCAATCGCAAGGCACAACATCACCAGACTCATCAGGCATGTTGCATGTAGAGTTCGTAGCACGCGACCCGTTTGTCGTGAATGAAGAGACCCGTTATGAGCAACCCCGCTCTCGGCCGCTCCGAGTCTTTCGGCAGAACCTGTCCCTGGAAGTTCTTGGCACTGCGTCCTTGACACCTCACGTCGAAAGTTGATGCGTTCATCGTGTCCTTTCCCCATCCCTGTCCTGCACGGAGGCACGCGGAGATGTAACACGTAGGCACGGGGCCCCGTACGCCCACCCGCCAGTCGGCGACTGGGTCGAATAGTCGTGGCTGATGCACGGGCGAGCGTGCGCTGCTGGCCGGCTTTTGTATTGTCTGCTGCATAAGCGCTTCAGGGTGGTTTCGGCCACTCCGACTACCACTTGCGCGGATCGCGGCCTATGGTTTTTGGTCACGGGCAAGGAAGGTGCAGCGGCGTGGCGGAAAAGGAAAGCGCGCTAAGGCCACAATCATCAAACCGTTTGTGATACGGAAGGAGCAAACCACTTCCTTTGCGTGGACTCGTAATGCTCTTCTCTGTTGCAGGGCAGCGGAAGAAAGGAACGAGCCTGGCAAGCAAGCGCACAATAACCTGGTCTGGGCCGGCAGCTAGACGGGTCTAAGCCGTGTTGGGCGATCGCGCCGCCCGAGATCCATCTGCAATCGTCAACAAGCAAGAGCGAACCGGCCTGTACGTGAGCGACAAAGCTGCAGTTTGAGAAATTGACACGAAAACAAGACAGAGCCGCAGGTCTCGTTCATCTTCTGTTGAACTCGTCTTGTTTTCCTTCTTCTTTGTTTCTTTCCTTTGTTTTTTCGCCTCTTTGCATCTTTCTGTCCCACCTTTGACTCCCTGTCCAGCATTCCGCCCCGAGGAAGACATAAAGCCAAAAGAGAGGCAAAAAAACTGTTGGGACTCAAGATAGGGACTCGCATTTTCTGAATACGACTTGATCTTGACTCAGCCATAGGGACACACTTTCCCTTCATCCTGCGATGAGTGGCAGTGCGGCTGAAAGGCCGGCCGGGCCTGCCGCGTCCAAGCCGCCTGCTCTGCAGGTGATTGTCCTGGTGAGAGCCCGGTCACTGATTTTATTGTTTTTTTTATCATTGCCTGATCTTTTCGTGAGACGATCTTCGCAGGACCTGTAAATGAGCACGGGCCACGAGTCTTCTAGCGACATGTCGTCTTATCTGATGCTAACACAGCCAGGGTGCGGGGGGTGGCCCGCAAGAGTCCAATACGACCGCCTTCTTGGTGCGGTCGACTGCCGAAGGGTGGCGACGTGGTTCCGTCGTGGCCCTGGACGCTGGTGTTCTTCTCAGCTCCGTTACGCGCATTCTTGAGCAGAGTCTGCCACCGGGTCTACGGCCTGCAGCGGCGGGAAGCAGCGCGACGGCGAGCACAGACGGCGACGGTGACGGCGACGGTGACGGCGACGGTGACGGCGACGGTGACGGCGATGGCAACGCCGGGGAAGGCGACGTGCCATCCTTCCCAACTGCGCCCTACACGCTCACCACCGGGCCCTTTTCTGGCCTGGAAGTGCCCCATGCCAGTGCCTCCGCCAATGCCTCATTCATTCAGCGGTCCTTGATTGACACCTATCTCATCACGCACCCGCATCTAGACCATATCTCTGGCTTTGTCGTCAACACGGCCGGCCTTCCGGGGACGCGGCCCAAGCGCTTGGCCGGCCTACCGTCGACCATTTCCGCCTTTAAGAACCACATATTCAACAATGTCATCTGGCCCAATCTGTCTGACGAAAACAACGGCGCCGGCCTCGTGACCTACATGCGCCTTGTCGAAGGCGGCTCGCCTGCGCTGGGCGACGGCGAAGGCCGCGGCTACGTCGAAGTCAGCGATGGCCTGGCAGTCAAGATCTGGAATGTCAGTCACGGCCATTGCATCGAACGCCACAGCCACCGTGGAAGCGGAGCGAGCCCACGCATCAGCAGCGTGGATTCCGGGATTGTCCCATCGAGTCTCGGGGTACTAAGTCCCCGCATCGTGGTCCACCCCGGTGCGGGAAGCAACGCCGGCCTGGGCGGCGGCACGTATGCCCAACCCTCATCCTCCTCTCCTCTCGCTCTCCATTCCCAACCGGCGGCGCCGGCCCCCACCCTGCAGCAACAGCAGTTGCAACAGGACATATTGCTACATCAATTACAGGCACAACAACAGGTGGCGCAGCCTCAACAGGCCCAGCAATCACTACCGGCACAGCAACAGTCGCCAGCATCGCTGTCGCGGCGAAATAGTTTGGCCCTTCTTTCAGGCCTGGGTGGCGGCGCATCAGCCGCGCGCCGATCGAGTCTTAGTATGGCCCCGCCTGGCGCGAATCCGCCGGGGGAGAGCGTGTGTGTTTATGATTCGAGCGCATACTTTATTCGGGATGTGACGACGGGCCGGGAGGTTCTCATGTTTGGCGATGTCGAGCCGGACTCGGTCTCGCTGTCGCCGCGCAACTGCCTTGTTTGGCAAGAAGCTGCGCCCAAGATTGCCGCAGGGAATCTCGCGGCCATTTTCATCGAGTGCAGTTACGACGATTCTCAGCCATTGGATCGCCTTTACGGGCACTTGGCACCGCGCTATGTTGTCGAAGAGATGGCGGCCCTCGCAGCTGAAGTCCAAGCTGCACGCATCGTTTTGGAGCAGCAGCAGAAGCTGCAACAGAGAGAGAAAGAACAGAAGCAGCGAGTTCGCGAGGGCCGGAAGCGCAAGCGCTACAATGGTGACGAGGACCATGCGAATACAGGATCCGTCTCGCTACCCACGGGCCACGGTCGGCGCAAGACGGCGACGGAGCCCATACATACGGGCGCAGAGATCCGTGGCAGCGCTGCGTCAGCACTGGACAGCCCCGTGTCCCCGCGGACAACGAGGCCACCGACGCAAGGTGCTGCCGCGACCGCGTCGCTTGCCACGCCGGCTGATACAGCAGCGACGACACCGTGCGTGGCCACGTCAACGGCCGATTTGCCCATTCTCGACGGCCCGGAGGCCGTTCCGGCGCTGGTGTCCAGCAGCAGCGGGCTCGGATACGATGCACGCGCCGAGGCACGGCTGCCGCTGCAAGGCCTCAAGGTTGTCATTATCCATGTGAAGGAAACGCTCAAGGACGGGCCGCTGCCAGGCGACGTTATTCTGGAGCAGCTTCAAGTCTATGATGCGCGCAACCCGCTCGGCTGCGAGTACGCTATTGCACATGCTGGACAGAGCTTTTATTTTTAAGAGGGCCCAGACACGCAAGTATGAGATCGAATGCTTGGTTTTGTTTTTCTGGCCAAGCGAATGATGAGAGAAGGGGATAGAAGTGCCCCCTTCATGCTTTACGGAAACGCTTTTCCGGATTTACGCTTTCGATGCCACAGCCTTTATAGAGACATGCAGATACCAGTCAACTTGCGTCGGAGCTTAAAGCCGTCACTCTACGCAGCGCCTGACACCGCCGACAGTTCTTGATACTCAGAATAAAGGAATTCGTGTACGATGGCTGACACGAACGCACCTTTGGCGGATCCTGCGCCGCAAAGGCCGTTTGGGATCGTCTCCTTCCTGAAGCGCAAGCCCGGCCTGACACAGGAACAGTTCCACGACCACTGAGTCAACATCCACGGGCCTCTGGTCCGGCCGTGGGCTCTCAAGCACGGTTTTCTGGAGTACCAGCAGGTGTGTGGGCAGATATGGACAGAAAAACACTCGTCCGCTGCCAATGCTGATCCTCCAGCTACACCTCAAGACTGGGCTCAACAGCAAGCGCCCTGCCGTCGGGCCCGAGGTCGCTGGCGTCCACACTGCGCTGGAGGATTGGGACGGTTGTGCTGTGTTGCGACGGCTCGGCGAGCTGAACCGGATCATATAGCGAACTGAACAGGATCATGAACGAAGTGGTCAAGGGGAGGGGGGGGGGGGGGTGTGGTCGGGATTTTATCGGCTGAGTCATCTTGACTGATTCAGATAACGATACGCCCGAAAAAGAAAAAAAGACGCCGCCTCCACCGCAAAACACGACCACCGTCCCGCCACGACTGCTCCCGCTTGAGTCACACGGACAAAACCGGCCATTACTACGTGCAGCCCGCGTCTCGGGTGTATGGCCTACTTTGCAGGCTTCTTTTGATCTTGATGCGACGGGCCCGCCTGCCACTGGGGACTGTTTTTTGCGAGCGTCCTCGATTCGCATTTTCTGCCGCCCGCTCTGTCACGGCCTCAGCCGCTTGTCTTGCTCGTCGTGCCGCGGCCATGCCCGAGCAGAAACGCCAGCGCACACTGAAGACACAGACACAGTCGACACAGCCTCCACCGTCGCCGGCTTCCGAGCCGTTTGCCGCGTCGGCCACCATCCCCGCCGGCCTCTTCAACAGTCGCGTCACGGTGGTCCCGGCACGACGCTACACACGATCGCACAAGAGCCGCCAGCGGTTTTTCGTCATTGAACGACCCGTGTCCCCTCTTCCTTCGTCGACATCCTCCCTCGCGGCCGCCCGCCGCCCCGTCACCCCGATGCTCAACTTTGTGCAGGTCGTGACGACGCCGACGGCGGACACGCCGGGCACGTGTCTGCTGATGCACCACGACAGCCGGCGCTACCTATTTGGGCACGTGGCTGAGGGCACGCAGCGTGTGTTTGTGCAACAAAAGGTGTCGCTGGCGCGCGCTGAGGAGATCTTTTTGACCGGCCCCGTCAGCTGGCCGACGGCCGGTGGGCTGCTGGGCCTGGTGCTGACAATTGCCGAGGTGGTGTCGTCTGCACGGGCAGCAGTGGTGGCAGAGGCAAGCAAGAAAAAGGGCAAGAACGGGGCCGTTGCGCCTCCCGTGGCCGCGCCCAAGGGCCTCAGCATCCACGGCGGCACCAACCTCAAGCAACTGCTGGCGACGGCGCGGCGCTTTGTCTTCCGCAAGGGCTTGCCGATCCTGCCGCACGAGGTGCGTGAGGACCCGGCCGCGGACGGGGCGCGCGGTGCTGCGGACGGCGGCAGCAACGGCGGGTTCCGCGACCCCGACTGGTCCGACGAGAACATCATGGTGTGGTACGTGCCGGTGTTTGCCGACGGAGCCGCGTCGGCGGAGGCAGCGTCGCGCAAACGCAGCCACAACGACATGGCGAACGCGGTGGACGCGGCGGCGGACCGGGCGCTGCTGGACTCGGTGGTGTCGCACATGTTCGACTCGAGCTGGCGACTGGACGCGCTGGTAGAGACGACGCTGCACGCGGCCAAGATGCCGGCGAAGCTGTTTGTCAAGGACGCCGACGGCAAGCTGGCGGACTACAAGGGCCCGCTGCCGGGCGAGCAGGCGGACGTGCCGGACATCCCGGTGCTGGTGCGGCAGCCGTGGCCGGGGGCGCTGATCCAGGCGCTGCCCCGTACGGCGCCGGCGCGGCAGTCGCTGTGCTACATTGTGCGCAACCACGCGCGGCGCGGCAAGGTGGACGCGGTGGCGGCGGCGCGGCTGGGCGTGGCCAAGCGCGACATCCGGCTGCTGGTCGCGGGCGAGAGCGTGGCGTCGACGACGCTGCGCGACGCGGCCGGCCAGCCGGCGATCATCACGCCGGACCGGGTGATCGGGCCGACGGTCGAGGGCGCGGCCTTTGCCGTTGTCGACCTGCCGGACGCGACGTACATCGACGCCTTTTTGGCGCGGCCCGAGTGGGCGAACGAGGCCATCCTGCGCGCCGTCAACACCATGTTCTGGCTGCTGGGGTCGGGCGTTGTGCACGACGCGCGCGTCCAGGCGTTCATGCAGACGCACGCCGGGATCCGCCACGTGGTCTCGTCAGCCGACACGTGTGCCAACCGGCTGACGCTGTCGTCGGCCGCGGCGCTGCAGGTGCAGCACAACCGCATCGACCCGGACCGGTTCCCGCTGCTGCAGTACAACAACGTGGCGCCGGTGGCGGCGCCGGCGGCGGCGACGGCGACGGGCGGGAAGACACTGCCGTTTACCGCCGCGCGCCCGGGCTGGACGATCCGGCTGGCGCCGCAGGTGATCGAGGAGGACGACAAGGTGTATCCGTTTGTCGACTTTATGCAGGCCGTGCAGAGCATGGACCCGCGCGTGCTGGAGCTGGCCGACGGTGCGCGGGCCAAGGCAGCGGCAGCGGCGGCGGTGGCGACAGCGGCGACGGCTGCCACCCAGATGCTCCCGCCACTGCCGCACCCGGACACCGAGGTGATCCCGCTCGGCACCGGCTCGGCCATGCCATCCAAGTACCGCAACGTGTCGGCGACGCTGGTGCGCGTGCCGGGCGTCGGCAGCTACCTGTTCGACTGCGGCGAGAACACGCTGGGCTCGATGCGGCGGCTGTTTGGCGCCGAGCAGCTGGCGGCCGTGCTGCGCGACCTGCGCGTCGTGTGGATCAGCCACCTGCACGCGGACCACCACCTGGGGACCGTGAGCGTGGTGCGGGCGTGGCGGGACGCGACGGCGGCCGCGGCTGCGGCTGCGGGAACATCAGCCAGCAGTCGCCTGGCCGTCGCGTCGCACGTCAACATGCTGCACTGGCTGCGTGAGTACGCCGAGATCGAGGACTACGGGCTGGATCGCGTGCGGCTGGTCGAGCTGGCAGCAGCAGCAGCAGCAGCAACCGAGACCGGCAGCGGCGCCGGCAGCGGCGCCGGCCATGCCGACAACAAAAAGGCCTGCGCGCCCGTCGTCTTCTCGGCGGCCGAGGCGCGCGAGTTTGGCCTGCAGCGCATCGACGCGTGCGGGGTCGAGCACTGCCACGGGGCGCTGGCGACGGTGTTTACCTGGGCGGCCGCGGCGGCCGACGACAACCCCCTCCGCGTCGCCTACTCGGGCGACTGCCGGCCGTCGGCCGCGTTTGCGCGCATCGGCCGCGGCGCCACGCTGCTGCTGCACGAGAGCACCTTTGACGACGAGCTGGCCGGCGAGGCCGTCGCCAAGAAACACAGCACCATGGGCGAGGCGCTCGCCATCGGGCGCCAGATGGGCGCGCGCCGCGTGCTGCTGACGCACTTCTCGCAGCGGTACCCCAAGATCCCCGTCTTCGGGTCCGACGACCAGGACGGCGCTGGCGGCGCCGGCGGCGCCGGCGGCGCCATGCAGGTGCTCGTCGCCTTTGACCAGATGCGCGTGCATCTGGGCGACTTTGCCGCGGCCGCCGCGTACCTGCCGGCGCTGCAGAAGCTCTACGAGGGCGAGGAGTAAGAAGCATCTTCCATGTAGAAAATCTGCGTCACGTGAAGTTCAGGCAAAAACAGGGGTTTCTCAAATTCTCAAAAATCGATTTCCCGTTTCAAGACGATCCAAAAATTGCCCAATATCCAAAATCATCCATCTCCATCATCGTCGTCGTCGTCATCGCCATCGCCATCGCCATTTGTCAGTAGTCGTACATGCACGGCCCCGGCCACCGCGTCACCGCCGACGACCCCGTCGTCCGCTGCGACTGCGGCGGCAGCGGCCGACAGTGCATCTGCGTCTGCAGCCGCGTCCACGGGCTGAGCCGAACCGGCTGCGGCTGCAGGTGTGGTGGCACTGGCTGCGGCGGTGGCAGGCGCCGGACCTGCAGCGGCGGCGGCACCGCCGACGGCGCCTCCGGCGCCATGTCGCCCAGGTACGGCGGCAGCGTGCTCCGCTGCGACTGCCGGTGTGGGTCGTTGCCGCACGTCCCCGTCAGCTGCTCCAGCGCCTGGTCGCGCTGCACCTGCTGCCGCCGCAGCTCCTTCTGCAGCTTCTTCTGCCGCTCGCGCCACTGCAGCTGCGCCTGCTCCGTCTGCTCGTCCCACTGCCCCATCATCACGCAGCTGACCGAGTCCTCCGGCTCCACCGACGACGGCCGCTGCATCGCCCACCACGGCAGCTGGTTCTCGTTGTCGGCTGAGTAGACGGAGGAGGCCGGGTGCGGCTGCTGCTGTTGCGCCGCCGCCGAACCGAGTGGCGTGGCCCCCGGCGACGGTGTCAGCCGCGCCGACGGCACGCGGGTTCTCCGGTAGTCCTCCGCCACCTCGGTCTGCGTCGCAATGTAGGATGTGATGTCGTAGTGCGATCGGCGTGTGCGTGTCGGCTGTGTTGGGCGCGTCTGCGCATGCAAAGGCGGCGACGGCGGGGGCGTCTGCAGGCGTGGCGCACGCGACTGGCGGTTGTTGCCGGGGCGAGCAGGCCGCTGGGACGGCTGCTTCGGGGGGTTCCTGGGCGGCGTAATTGCAGATGGCGAAGTCGACCGGGCTGTCGATTGGGCCCGGGACTGCGGCGAAGCACGCACACCGTTCGATGCCGTGTGCGTGGACGACGAGGCCGTGGACCGGGAAATGGGAATGTGCGAAATCGGGCGCGACAGCCGCGACGGGGTGGCGCGCACGCTGTTCGACGCCGTGCGTGTGGACGAGGCCGTCGACTGAGAAATCGGGACGTGCGAAATAGGACGCGACAGCCGCGACGGAGAAGCACGCATGGGCCCCGGTGTTGCTGTCTCCGGCATCGCCTCCAACCTCGTCTCCGGCACAGAAGCTCCAAGTTTGCGGACGGGGATGCGTGACGTCCGTCGCCGCAGCGTGGGCGTGGACGTCGTGTGCACCGTCGCCGTCAGAAACGAGTCGTTGGCGTGGCCAGGCATGCCGTAGATGCTCTGCAACGGCATGCCATAGGAGGGGTCGGGAGCCACGGAAGCGCAGTCGTAGATTGCGTGCAAGTAGTTCCCCTCCCAAGTAGGAAGATCTGCTCCAGCTGCTGCCTCCGCCGCCTTGGTTCCGTTCATCTCGCCCTGACCGCAGTACATGCCGTCCTCAGGGTTTGCATAGGTGCTGGGCTCGCGGCCGTCACCATCATCACGCTGTTGCCCATGGCTCGTCTCCTGGCCATCCGCGCAGCGTGTGCGGTGTGTGCGATGCCGGTGGGGTCGGTGGGGTTGGCCGTGCCCTGTCTGAGTTGTCTGAGTCTGACCTGTATGACCTGTCATCCACGGGTCCAGGCTGGCCGGCAGCAGGGGCAGCGGCTGGCGGTGGCCGTTCTTTGTGACCATGCGCGGGGGCTCTGTGCGGCCATGCGGACGGCGGTGCCGCGCACTGCGACGCATCCGTTGCTGATGCCCGAGCTGCCGCCGCCGCCGGGCCTCGCACTGGCGCACAATGTACAGATCGTCGGCAAGCGTCTCGCTGCTTTTGCGGATGGCATCGGCGACCACGCCCTCACACGCGTCGATAAACGCCTCCACCACCTTCCACAGGCGCGGGATGTGTGCCGGCCTGGTCGGCTTTGTGCGGTTGGCCCGTCGCTTGCCCTTCTTGTCCTTGAGCTGCTGTCGCCTCTCCTCCTCCTTGGCGGCATGGGCCATGCGGCTCAGCAGCCCGGCCCGCAGGTCGACCAGCGCCTGGGGTCGGGAACAGATCGCCGCCAAAATGCATGCCTCGCAAGAGAAGTCCAGCTGCGGCATGCGGTCAACCCTGTGGATGCCGTGGTGCCGGTGGTCGCCCTGAGGCTTGTGGCCGCGGCGCGCAGCGGCGGTTGGGAAGCCAAGCTCCAGGGCCCGGAACGTCTGCGAGTCGCACCACAGCGCACTCAGGCCAAACATCCGGTGGCCCCAGTCGCGCACCGCCTTGGACCTGCACACGTGGTGCTCGGGGTCCGTGTCGCTCTCGCTCTCATCGCTCTCGATGCTGTCGTGGTGATTGTCGTCGTGTCGGGGGTGGCGTCGAATCGGGTCCGCGCTGTCCGCCACTTCGCGCGAGAGGTAGTAGAATATCTCGCGCATCAGCACTGGGTGCATCTTCCTATGCGCGTGGCAGAAAACAGTGGCTGTCGAGAATGGATGCAGCCGGTCGTCCAGAGCCTTGCCCTCCGAGGCCTTCCGTTGCGCAACGTGCCTGGCGCCGCCTGAAGCCGCCACGACAAAACGTTTGGCCATTTGCGACAGTTTGGTGAAAGTACCGCGCGGCGGTGGCCGTCGTTGAAAGCATCGCGGTAGCCGGCCAACCAGGATCTTCTGTTTGGCTGTCCACGCCGAGGTCGGACGGACCCTTTCGCGATGGTTTTGAACCTTTTGCAGGTCCTCCGAGCGCAGACTCAGCACGAGGGCCAGCTCGCCCAAGGCTTGTTGGTTCACGCTCTTGAGACTGGTGCCCATGTTGACTCGATCGGGTGGATTCCCACAACACTGTAGGACTCAAAGAGCCGAGGGCTTCCTAATGACAAGTCAATCAGTAAGGCCAAGAAGGGTTCGTTTGCTTACCCGGACAAGTCTTGCTGTTTGCAGATGAAACAGCACACTGGGCGCGGTGAGGAACAAAGGCTGCGGTGGCTCCTTCAAGCAAACGAACAGAAAAAAAAAAAGAAAAAAGGTCTTGGGTTGTTTGTTCAAAGAAGACAAGGGAAAATGGGGGTAGGATGTAATGGAAAAATCAAACTAACGTATAAAGACTAAAGAAGAAACAAGACAAGAGAGTGACAAAAGAGAGGGAAGGGGAGAGGGGGGGGGTTGTGCTATTTATTCTCTGGTGAGATTTTTGCTCATCGTGTTCACGAACAACGTCCTTGTTGCATTCGCGAACAGCAACACGTTTTTGTCTTTGTTCAAACAAAGAAGAGCGGCTTGTTCAACATCTGTTCTTCTGCGTGAACAGGGAACAAAGAGCAAACAAAACACAGGATGAATGAACAAGCGTTAGCAAATACAAAAAGAAAGAATTGTTGGAAAGGGGGAGAAGGCCCTTAAGCCACTCCCCTAAGTCGATAAAAGCCATTGTCGTCACGGGTCGGCCACGGTGGTGGGGAGAGAACGTCTGCTCTTTGTCTTTGTTCATTATCTCGTTCGTTTGTAGCGGCCCGCCCTGTCGGTCTTCCGTCATCTCTGCTGCCCGAGTTGTGCGTGGCGATCCAAGCCAGGGAACGGCCTAAGATGCTCACAACAGCAGTTGAAGCACGTCGCCTAGGTTCAGAGCCAGGAAACAATCAAGAAAAACAGCAAGTGCCCTGCCCAAAATTGAAAAACCTCTCATCGTAGCCGATGATGCACAGAAAACAAGAGCCAGGCAAAGAAAACGGTGCAACAAGGTAGGAGAAAAGATGCTCTGGAGATGAAAGTGAAGAAAGACGAAAATATAATGCGAAAGGAGAAAAAAATGCATGCAAAAACACAACGCCCAAGTAAGATGCCAATGCCTTAAAAGGACTCGGGCAACATGCAAGCCCCATATGTACCGTTGCTTGAATGCCTCGACCTATGCTCCCAAGTAAACCCCCCCCAGTCATGTCCGACAAAATCAAGTAAATCGTGACGCCATCAAATCGATCGCTCTGCACGCCCCACGCACCCATGCGATGCGAGGCCATGTGCGGTACAGCTTCCCCAGTCAGTGAGTTGCCTGCCCGTCGCGCATAGCACATGGATCATGCGCGGTATTGGGCAGGCCTTGTTGTCCCCCGTTCTCGGGATTCACGGGCGCGCTGCTGCCGAATCTTTGCCGCTTCTGTGCCGTCGTCTTGGATAGCCAGCTCGCGGAACCATGGATGCTGCAGCGCTTCCTTGGCTGTGATGCGCTGTGCTGGGTCGTAAACAAAGATACGTCGGAGCAGGTCTAAAAACTGCCGCAGGAAAGGGCTGCTGTTCGGGATGATGTCCTGTGGCTGGGTTAGTCACGATGCGTCAAAACGAAAAGAAGAAGAAAAAAAAAGAGCGAGCAACCAGACGTACATTGAGCTTCTTCATCGCCCGGACAAATCGCCTTGATGCGCGCGTCGTTTCGCCGTTGGGGTATTCGAGCCTTAACCGCTTGAAATACTTCGACGCCGGGTTGCCGCCATGGCGTGTGGACTTGACGACCTGCTGAACCAGAGGGCTGTCGATACGCGTGTCACAGACGGCCTCCATCATTGCCAGATGCTCAAGGTTATCGTGCGTCTGGAAGAGAGCGTCGCCGGTGAAGAACTCGACAAGAATGCACCCGATACTCCAAATGTCGCAGGGGAACGACCAGCCTAGGCCCAAGATGATTTCGGGAGCACGGTAGTGCCGGGTCGAGACGACAGATGAATGATACTCGTCCTGGAACGTCGCAGACCCAAAGTCAATCAACCGAATCTCCGTGTCGAGCAGGACCCTGCGCTGGGTGGCTTGGCGGGCGACGGTCGACGAGGAGGAGGGGATCTTGCGGTTGTAGGTGAAGGTCTGGTAGGTTGCGTCGACGAGAAGAATGTTTTCGGGCTTCAAGTCCGTGTGGATCAGCTGCAGATCGTGCAGGACTGTACAGGTAGGTCAGTGATCGTTCGCTCGATAGAACAGGCGGGGATGTGTGTACGTACATGCCACGCTCGTAAAGAGCTGCCGGGCAAAGCTCTGGATCTGGCTGTTGGGAAAGGGGACAAAGTTGTTTCCCTTGAGAAAATCAAACACGCTTTGGCCCAAAAGGTCCATGACGATGCAGATGTGTCCGCGGTAGTCGAAGCATTCACGCAAGTGGATGCAGCGGTTCCGGTTCTCGCCGTCGTTGGCCTTGAGGGTCTCCAGCACACGCAGCTCGATACGGGATGCATCGCGGTATTTCTGCACGGATCGGATGATCTTGACCGCAACCAGCTCGTTTCTCCGGCGGTCACGGGCCTGGACGACCTTTCCAAAAGTGCCCTGGCCGAGCAACTTGACCATTTGATCTAACCATGTCAGTGTCGTGTGCCGAACGCGCAGAGAGGAAAACGATGAAAACGATGAAAACATACATCGGTCAGTCAGGTCAGCATCAGGGATAACGATGTAGTGCCCGTCGTCGTCGTCCACCTTGATGTTTTTGGTGTAGTGTGCCTAGGAAAGCAAAACGTTAGCTCGAGCACAAAAACGTCCAAGGCGAGAACTGGTGCCGGGACTTACATCGTGAATGACTTTGACTTCAACCTCGGAAGCCTTCACCGGTGGTAAAGGCGGCGGTCGGTAGCTGGCATAAGCGAGGCCGGAGGCAGCGATGTCGCGGTCTCGTTTCCGTGACTCGTTGGCCAGCTGCTGGCGGGTGGTCCGTTTGCGCTTCTGGGCCAGGGCACTGGAATCGTAGTCATACAAGCTGCTCGAGGAAGCGAGTGATGTGCCGGCCGTGTTCACAGCTGTGCTCGCCCCGGCGGTCGTGTAGAGGGAGCCGAGAGAGTTGGAGTGGGTGCGGTCGCTCGAGACCGTGGACCCGCCGGACGAGGCATGCAAGTAACTGTGCACCGGGTCGTAGTGGCTGTTGACATCGTCTTGGCGGCGGCGCTTCTTGGACAGATGCTGGTCGGCGTCATCGTAGCGGTAGGTCACTGCCGTTGCACGGCCAGGGCCGTCGGCTTGCGCGTAGCGGCGGTCGGCTTGGTCGTCCCGCTCAGGCGTGTCCTCGATGACAATGACTTCTTGCGGCAAGCCATTCTTGTAGAAGGTCTCCCAATCGGGCGGGCCCGACCGCCGCCGCTTCCGCAGCGATTGAGACTCACGAGAAGAGACTTGCGTGGAATGGGGGCTCAGGCCGGCCGCCGTGCTCGCCTGGGTGGCGGTCGAGTCCGTGACGGAACCATACGTGTGTCTTGCGTTTGGCGTCGTCCCGGTGGCCGTGGACGATTTTGTGAAATTGGGCGACGCGGCGTCCGCGCGTTCAGCGTGGTAGACAGGGCGGGCGTGACTCGGGGGGTAGGGCTGCATTGTGCCTGTGGTATGGGCTGTGTGGGTAGCGGCGCCCGCGTATGCAGTGTGTGTTGTGTGGCCGCTGTTGATCACGACCGAGGGCGCGGCGTGGTGCACGCCGTTTGGCACGGCGGTTGGAGAGTAGGGTGCGTAATGGGCTGTCGACGAGGATGGCGAGGCCTGTGGTGGTGCCAGACGGGTAGACGAGCCTGGCAGGGTCTGTCGGTAAGACGACGGGTGGGCGAATGGGTAACCACCGGCGTAAGGAGGGAGCGTCGCGGTGGCGGTGGTGGGTGTCGACATTGTAGAGGACGGATAAGGGTCTGCAGGATCTCTAGACGCGCGAGGCCAGCCGAATCCTCTTGCTGAGACGGGTGCAAGAGAAGAAAAGCAGAAACAGGCGGCTGAGGGGGGTGAGGGCGACGTGAAGCGAGAGGCCCAAGGCAACGAAAAGGCCTGCCGACGGCTCCCGACGTCTTTAGTGGGCAGAGGCCCTGTATTCCACTAGAACCGGGTCTGTCTAGGAGACTGGGGTAGGTGGGTAGCCAGTCGAAGGAGACAGGAAAGGCCCGTTGAACAAAAAGCAGGCGTGTTCTTTCTTTTTCTTTTTTTTTTTTGTTGGGTTGGCTCGTTGAGGTCGTCGATTGGGTTCGAGATGGAGAAGGGCAGATGTGCCTCGTCAAAGGCAAGCAGGCGGTGGCATCAGGGGAGGCAGAGCAGGGTTTTCCCGGGGGGGGGGAGGAGGAGGAGTTGGCTCGCTTTCTTACCCGGGGGCGGGTTTCTCAGGCAGGAGGGGGTCGAAAAGAAAAGAGGAAAGTAGGGTGTAGGGAATGGCGTGAGGGGTGCAAAACGTGACGACTTGGGTGACAGATGCAGAGAGCGTGTCATAGACAGGCCAAGAGGGAAGGAGGGCGCCAGCAATTCCCGTGCAGCAGTCGAGAGAAAAGGGAAGGCGTGTGTTGTGGTCGCTTTCCTCCCAGTCTGGCGTGTGCTCGGTGCCGTTGCCGCGGTGCGAGAATATAGGGATTACAGCGATCTTACGGAGGGGAGTTAGTGGACGCGTGGGCACACTGTGTGTGTGTCTGCCGCTAAAGGCCGGTGGCCTAATAATATAGAACCACTGGCTGGTGTGCCCTACCGCGCAAGGGGAGGGGAATGGAGCCAGCTGGCCAATCCGAGGGCGTGTTCGTGTGCGTGGTGAATTCGACTTTGAATTCTCCGTGCGATAGTGAGACTGCACCAGACAGTGCGAGGCCACGGCAGTTTCGTTCGTTTTCTCCGTGATTTCATTCCGTTCTTTGTGGTTCTTCTTCTGCTTTTTTTTGGGACCTCTTTCATGTGCGTTTTGTCGTTTGTGTGCAGCTCTTCTCTTTCGGCGTTTTCTCGTTCTTTTTATGTCTTATTTATTTTTATCTTTTATGCATCCTTTTTATTTTTTTCCCTCTATTTTACGTTCACCCAACGCCTTTCCCCCCCCAACACAAACCGCAATAATGCAGGAGCGGGAGCCGTGGTGCCGATCTGGAAGGTGCGGGTGGTGGAATGACAAAGACAGAAAGACCATCAAGCTACCGCGTAAACAAGCAGTGACTCCTTCCCTTCCTTTTTGTTACGCTCCAGAAAGGCCCCTGCGCAGCACAGGGGGGGGGGGGGGGGCTCGTTTAGTATCGTATGCGTGCGAGATGCAATCTCCCGTGTCGACAGAAAGAGCGTGCGGAAACAGCTTTCCCGATTCGCGCATGTCTCGACGTGAATGCTGCAGAGAAACAGCAGACAAGAAGAGGGGGGGCCCCCAAGGACATTCGTCTCTTAGCGGCCCCGTAGCACCGGGAGCGACCCAGCAACAGTGCTAGTCGGCTAGCATACTGTGCTAACGTCAGTCGGACCAGGCCACTGCGGCGGCCGCGGCAGCCACGGTCGCTGTTACGAGGCGGTTCTTTTGTGTGCTTCCTTGCGTCGCTCGTTTTCGCCGCGGCTGCTCGAGCAGGAGAATCCACAGCGGTCCCTGGTTTGGCTGATTTTGGCCTGCCAGCGTTCTTCGTAAGATACGCAGTAAGACAATCGTGTCGACTCCGCAAAAGTGGCTCTTTTTGGCTACTAGCGCTGCGGCGAGACCAAAAGACAAAACAGGATAAACCAGGGTCAGGCAAACCGACTGACTGCACGGAGCATTCATACTGTCTGGAACGATCAGAGGCAACGAGCAACCCGGCTGCGGCTGGTCTTTCCAGGCGAAACAGAAACCGGTCCCTTGGCCTGTGGGCAACGCGAAGGGACAGGGGTGGCATGAGAAAGACGGGCTGTCCAGCCCGCGGACACGTCTGGCCAGGCTTTTGCCACCTACAGACAGGTAAGATACGGAGTAGGAGGCCTGTCTTGAACTCGGAGAACGTTGCCGCGTCGTCCAGGCCACAGGCGCTGTCACGGTAGGCAATCGTCACACATGCAAGATCAGGCCGCTACAGCATGCACAGGGCATCCCGTGATCAAGGCGTGTCCGTCTTGTCTGTCTGTCTGCAACGCTCCTTGTTCTCGTTCGAACGCCGTGCCGTAAACGATGCCGCCGTTAAATCCCCCGGTTGAACTCCACCATGCCCGTGGCACCCCCCCGGCCGTGGAACTCGGGCTCCAGCGCGTCGGCCGCAATGCGCTGGCGCTGCGGGAACGCGGCCAGGGCCAGGGGCAGCACGGCGTAGCTGGTGACCAGGATCAGGCCCAGGTTGATGGGCAGCGTCAGGCGCGGCCGCTGCTGCAGCCAGGCGGTGCGCTGCAGGCGCACGAGCACCAGCGGCGGCAGCACCATGATGGGCGAGCTGTTGAGCACGCGCGACAGGGCGGTCTCGCCGACGGCCAGGCGAGCGGCCGTCTTGCTCTTGCCGAGGGAGGCGGAGCCGTCCGATGCGCCCGGCCCGTCCGGCCCGTCCGGCCCCGCCACCGGGTACACGTCGATGCCCGTGCGCATCTCCTCGCCGCGCATGAGAAAGACGTTGAGCGCGCCGGCGCTGGCCACGGCGGCAAAGGGCACCAGGCGGCCCAGCACCAGGCGTGTGGACGGCTGCAGGCGCGTCAGGCGCGGCACCAGGCTGTTGAGCCCGACGGCGACGGAGCAGGACGCGCCGACGGCCAAGACGTACGACTGAGCCAGCTGGCCGTAGGACAGCGGCGATGACTTGTTGGCGTTGGCGTTGTTGATGGCGACGTTGAGCGACTGGTTGGCAATCTGCCACAGGACGGTGCCCGTGTTGCCCAGCCCCGGCGTCAGCATGCCCGCCGTCACGACCAGGTTCGACAGCACAAAGCACGACATGCGGAACGGCAGCAGCACCGGCTCGCCCGTGTCCGGGTGCAGCGTCGAGTCGACAATCTTCTTGGCCTGCCACAGCTCGGCCGTCATCTCCTTGGTCTGGCCCGTCTTGTAGGCCACAATGGCCTGCTTGGCCTGCTCCAGGCCTGTGCGGCCGACGAGCAGAGTTCTGGTTGTCAGTTTTCTTTTTTTTTTTTTTTTTTTTTTTTTGTTCCTTTCTTCCCCCTTCCTTCACCCACCTCGGGTCCGTGATCCCCGCCGTGTGCCGCACCCGCCCCCAGTACGTGCTCAGATCATACTGCGAGGCCGGCAGCTCGCGGCTTCCGGGAAGGGAGGCAGACATGGCCGTGTGCGGTCCGTCGTCTCCTCCCGGTCTTCCTTTCTCCTCTTTCTCCGGCGTGGGTGGTGGTGGCGGCGGAGGCGACGGTGGCGGTGGCTGTGCCTCCCGACTGGCTCGCACTCTTCTGGACCGGGTGCTGCACGCCTTCGGCTCGCGGAATCAACGGGCAACGGGCGCTTTCGTGTGCAGGCGTGCGTACCCAGGCTCTCCTCTCCCTCCGGCGTGGCGCGCAAAACGCACCAATCCTTTTTGCCGTGGCCTGGTTTGCCAGGCATGTGCCCCACTATTCTCCCCGACTTCGGCACAACGCACGGCCCGGCCGTAAGGGTGATTCCCTCCGCTAACGAGCGAAGCTTGGAGCTTGGCGACACGGCCTCCTTCCACCCTCGTCTCGTATATCTTTTCTTCCTCCCTTGCTCCCCGAGCTTGGCATCTGTCTCTCTTTTTTCCTATGGCGTGCCGCGTGTGTTTGGCGTGGTATCGATAGCAATAGCAGAGAAACCTGATCTGCTGTCTCGAAGTCGACCCCAGCCAAATTCATTCGACCTCGACCTCATCGTTGTTCGAACGTCAAACTCGATCCCTCGGCCCAAGATGCCCTCCTCCGTCTCCGCCACCGCTGCTGCTGCTGCTGCTGCCGCCGCCCTTCTGCACCGCCTGCCCTTCTCGCGGTCCACGACGCCGCTGCAGGCGGCCACGTACCTGCTCGGCATCTCGCTCTTTTCCATTTCCTTCCTCGTCTTCCTCAACAGCAGCATCTCGTTTGTCATCACCGACCGCATCGGCGTCCACACCGGCGTCGGCAACATTGTCGGCACGCTCGGCTTCGTCGACGAGCTCGTCGCCCTCGTCGCCTGTCCCGCCTGGGGCCTGGTGTCCGACCGGCTGGGCGTGCGCCTCGTCGCCGTCGTCGGCTATGTCGTGCTCGCCCTCGGCCTCGTGCTGTCCGCCCAGGCCTCCAATGTGTACCCTCGGCTGCTACTGGCACGCGCCGTCTTTGCCGTGGGTGCTACCGCTGCCGCCACCATGGTCACGGCCATACTGCCATCGCTGACAGACGATGGCGGTGGCGGCGGTGACGACGGTGGCGATGGTGACAATGGTGACGATGGTGACTACGGTGTTGGCAACAGTCCTGGCGCTGCTGCTGACGATTTCGGGGCCGTGGAGAGGTACACGGACGAGGCTGACGCCGACGCTGCCGCCGATGCCAGCGCCGACGATGACACCGCCGCTGCCCTCCCCACGATCGTCAGTTCCTCCCCGCGGCGGGCCCGGCGCAATCCCCGCGACAGCGCCATCTCCATCGAATCGCAGCTCACCATCACGCCGGAACGCTTCGCCGCGAGCCTGCAGCGTCCCCGCGCCCCGTCGGCGGCGACCGCAGCAGCAGCCCACGGCCATCCCGCGGCTAAACACGCCGCAGCTGTCGGCAGCAGCTTTGCCGCCGGTGCCGGTGCCGGTGCCGGCGGTGGCAAGCCGTCCCAGCTGGCCGGCCTTGTCGGCCTGTTCACCGGCTGCGGCGCCCTGGTCGCGCTCGTGCTGTTCCTGCCGCTACCGGCCTCGTTCGCCCGCAAGGATGGCGTGACCATGGCCGACGCCGTCGCCCGCAGCTTCTACCTCGTGGCCGTTGTGGCCCTGCTCGTCGCGGGCTTCGTCTTTGTCGGCCTGCGTGGCCTGCGCGGCGAGCAGGGCAAGGGCTGGCGCATGCTGCTCGGCCGTGCCGCGCCGGTGTCGGCATTGGCATCGGCATCGGCATCGGTGTCGGCATCGTCTACCGCACCGCCGCCAGAACCCTCCGCCCCCTACTGGCACCTGCTGCGTGACGCCGTCCGCCTCGGCCTGGCCGACGCCGACATTGGCCTCGGCTACCTCGGCGGCTTCGTCGCGCGCGCGTCCACCGTCGCCCTGTCGCTGTTTGTGCCGCTGTTCGTCAACGCCTTCTTCATCGGCCACGGCTTCTGCCAAGGCGCGCCCAACGACCCGTCGCCCGAGCTCAAGAAGGAGTGCCGCGCCGCCTACGTGCTGGCATCCATCCTGACCGGCGTCGCCCAGCTGACCGGCCTGCTGTGTGCCCCCGTCTTCGGCTACCTCGCCGGCCGCCGCGGCAACCGCCAGCGCCAGCGCCCGCGCCCGCGCAGCCGCCTCGCTGTTGTCAACCTGCCCGTGCTCGCCGCCACCGCCTGCGGCATCGCCGGCTACCTGGCCTTCCCGCAGCTGGCCAGCCCCGAGCCCAGCAACGTCGACGGCCGCGGCGGCTCGCCCGCCGTCTTTTTCGTCGCCATGCTGCTCGGCATCAGCCAGATCGGCGCCATTGTCTGCAGCCTCGGCTCCCTCGGCCAGGGCGTGCTGGCCGCGACCGCCGAGGACGACGCCCAGGGTGCTGCTGGTGATGATGGCGACAACGCCAGCGGCGTCCTCGATGACCTCGTCGACGTCAACCCCGCCACCGAGGATGCACAGCAGGGCACGTCGCTGCTGGCCAGCTACCACGACGACAGCGACGACGACAGCGACGACGACAGCGGCAACAACGACGGCGACGGTGCAGCAGACAACGCCCGCGGCAACGCGGCCTCCTCGTCTGCCCCCGATCCGGCATCGCCCGCATCGCCCGCACCCGCTGCCCGGCCCGGCACGCCCGTCGCGCGTCGGCCGGCCGCTGACGCGGCCTCCGCCAACCACCACCACTGCCGCCGCCGCCGCCACCGCCTGCGCCTCAAGGGCTCCATCGCCGGCGTGTACTCGTGGTGCGGCGGCGCGGCCATCCTGCTGCTGACCAAGCTGGGCGGCTACCTGTTCGACCACTGGACGCACGGCGCGCCCTTTTACCTGATGGCCGGGTTCAACGCCGTGCTGCTGGTTGCGAGCCTGGGGGTCGATGCAAGCCGGGTCTGGAAAGCACACACGCGGTGAAGGGTGGTGAAACATCCAAGAAAAAAAGGGATGGATGTACATGATGTTATGTTTTGTATTTTGTGTTTTTGTTTTATATTTTTTTTTGCTTTTGTATTTTATTTTTTTTTTGTACTTTTTCTCTTGTTTTCTTCTTGTACTGTGAATGGTTTTGGTTTTGGCCTGACGTTCCGACTGTGAATTCCATACCAAAGACAAGAGACAATGGTTGATATTCCTTGAATTTTTTTCTTTTTCTTCATAGCTTTTCGTCTTCTTTTCTATCTTCCGTTCCGTTCTTTCCCCCAGTCCTCCCCCTCCATCGAAGACATGTCAGACGAAGAGCCAGCAGCGCAAAAAAAAAAAAAAGAAACAAGACACAAAAAACGCGCAGAGTCTTCCCATGTTCTTCCTTTTTTTGAGCCAGGAGAAAGAAAAAAGAAGAAAAAAAAAGAAACAAAATTCAAGCCGCAGAGTAAGAAGGCACAAACAGAGGGGCAACAGCACAAGACCACCGGACAGCAAACAGCAAAGAGAGCACCGGCAAAGTCAAGGCGACCCGATCTGGCAACACAAGAATCCGTGTCTGTGTTGTCTAATTCAGCATTGCGTTGGCAATGGCGAGACCAATGTCGAGTTCGGGTCGGCTCGCGACCCTTTTTAGTTGCTGCCCAGGCTCGGGAACAGGTTCTCGTCCTTGGGGTTCAGCACAGGGCCGGCGCCGGCGCCGCCACGAGGCGCACCGCGCGGCGCACCGCCACGGG
>PCDN01000002.1:3054084-3067653 GCA_002778105.1 Ceratocystiopsis brevicomis
GCCACCGCGCTCGCCGCCGCCGCCGCGCGGGCGCTCCGGCTCCACGTAGCGCTGGTCGATCTCGAGGACCTGCTTGGTCTTCCGCTCGCGCTCGCGCTTGGTCTTGCTGACCGACGGCGCAATGAACGCCTCCGTCTCCTCCTTGACCAGAGGCTTGGCCGCATCCCACTGCTTGTTGCTGGTGCCCTCGTTGGCCTGGCGCACCGCCAGACTGCCGCCGCCCAGGGCCAGCTTCTTCTCCGCCTGCTGGGCCAGGTACTCCTCGTACGAGACCAGCTTCTCCTCCGGCTCGGCGTCCTCCTCGGCACCGGCCTCCTCAACGGCCGCGGCCTTCTCGTCGCTCTTAGCGATGGCCTCGCCGGCCTCCTCGTCGCGCTTCTCGGCCTCGCCCTCAGTGTAGCCCGTCAGGGTCTTCTCAGAGCTGGCGGAAATAGTCAGCACCAACAGAAAAAAATGAAAAAACATGAAAAAAAAATGAAAAAAAAAAACCAAACGAGATCCCAGGAACGCACCTAGGACGGCCCTTGGAGTGGCGGTCATCGTTCTCACGGGGAAAGCGACCACCGCGGCCTGTCAAAACAAACACGAGTTAGTTGCAAAATTCCTGTCCATCGTCGCTACAAAATTCGAGTACGTACCACCGCGAACGCGAGCGCCCTGGCCACCCCGGGGAGTGCTGCGCGGCGTCTCCTCGGTCGTCTTCGACCGGTTGCGGTCCGAGCCAGCGTTGCGGTCACGGAAGGCTGGAACGAGTTAGCCTGGCGAAATACGATAAAGCTGCTTGAAGACCAGACAGAGAACATAACGCACCGGCATCGTTGGCGTTGCCGGCAGGACGCCGGCCAGCGTTCACCTTCACATCGGCCTTAGCAGCCCGAGTCACCGGGGCAACTTCCGCATCACCATCCTCGTTTCCTGAGGACGATTGTTAGTTTCGTGTACCCATGGGAACCGATGAGCTATTGGGAATGACGACGGCCCAAACTTCATGTCGTGCTCGTCCACGTGTCCTTGAATGCATGGGAAGTTCGAGGGGCCATAAAACTGTCATGCCACACGACGACTCGGTCGACGATGACCAGCAGGATGATATGCTTACCGAGGAGGTCATACGGGTTCTATATAGATTGACTCGGTTAGCACATGAAGCTTGATAGGATAGCGTTGATATGACTGCATTGGCTTTGGTGTGCCAAAATTCCCGTCTCGGTTCCCCCGTCGCGTTGGACGCGTGCGCACGCGCTTGCGTTCCGTCGTGGCTCGGCATTGGCATCGAAACAGACTGCATCGTTGCGTCGGCAATAGATCACACTGGCGGCCAAGTGGGCGATGGCGAACCGCTATGACGGTCCCAGACCAAGTTGCCGAGGGTCGGCGCCGAGGATTTGCACGGAGAAAGCTCGGACGCCGGTCGTGGCAGAGGATCGAGCGCGGTGCCGGCAACTTGGCTGAGGACGGGCGGACGCGCGGGTTGACTCGATTGCGGCACAAGGCGGGGGGACACCGAGACTGAAGCAGACAAAAAGCGGCAGAAGTGGAGGATAGAACCCCCCTCCCCTCCCCCCTCCCCTCCCCTCTCTCCAGAATAGAAAACGCACCTTAGAGGCGACAGACATTGTTGTCGCCTTGGGCCGATCCGCCTTTCAAAAAAGGCGAGAGAAAAATGGCAGCAAAACGAAGAAAATTCGTCGATAGAGGCGAACCGGACGGTTTCGACGAGGGTGGACAATGGCAAGGAGTGGTGGAAGAGAAAGAAAGGAAAGAAACAAGAGACTTGAGCTTCAGCCAAAATACGGTCCAAAAAAAAAAGTCAGTAGGAAAAAATTGCTACAGTGGTAATCAGGAATAATTGGTACGGAGTACGAGTGGCGGGCGGGGCTTGCGTGTGGAGCAGGCGGCGTCGGGAGGGGGGCACGGAGGCAACAACGACGGCTTCCACAGCCAGCGTGCCGAGATGCAAGATGCAGGAGCGATTGCCGCGGGCCATGGCTGTCCTGGTCGTAACTGCCGTTTTCCGCTCAGACGACGGCCATGGGGGCCGGACAGACGCTCATCCTGCAAGCCCGACGCCCTCAAACCGGTCAGGCCAGCTCCAAGTATACAGTGCGTCGCATACATGGCCCGCCAGCGGGTTTCTTAGAACGAACGTGCCCAAGGCCGCCAGAGCTTCCCGAGCTATGGCCCGGCTCCAGATGCATACCCCACAGCAAAATGTTGTGGGCACGCGTGGCGCGTCTTAGGGCTTGCAGTCCGGGTGGGTGCGAAAACTTCCAACACTGTCACTAACACTGTACTTCCGAATCACGTGCAACTAACACAAAGCCTCGCCGAACATCGGACTACTGCGTCACAACTTTTTGGAGCGTCAACGATGCTCAGGCAAGGTTTTCAACTTGTGTAACAAGCAAATTTATCCAAAAGAATACCTTAATCAACCCTGGTGCTGAGGTTGCTTTTGTCTTCCTACCGACCACGTCACTCACTCACCCATGCATGTCTCCGTCAGTTTCCTCACCAGTTTCCAGAAGTTTATCTCCAAGGATTCCACTACAGGCGCTAAATAGGAAGATGTAGAAGTATCACTTTCCGTCACAAAACCCTCGTTATCCTGGTATAGAGAGGGAGGAGGCGACTGAGGGGAGTGAGGTGGCAGAAGAGGAGATCGAGATGGAATAAGAGACCGTCTCGGACGAAGATGGGCCGGCGGCGGATGGGAAGCTGGGGGCATAATGGGTGGTGGAAGCATGACAGAAGAAAGTGCTTTGGGGGAAGATTGACGGGGGGGGATGTGTGCAGGTACACGAGTAAGAGCCCGGAGCGCATGAATCGCCAGAGGCGTAAGCGGAGAAAGAGGCGTAGAATTGGGCGCAGATGAAAACGAGGCAGACAAGGGGGTAGAGACAGGCAAAGGATTCTCATTTCCTGTGGCCGCCGTATTTGTTTTGTTGCTCGTCTCCTTGGACGCAGAGTCTTGTTGCGTCGAGCGCTCTAGGATCGTTCCCATGCTCATGTGACTGGGTATTTCGTCACGGGCCGCCACAGGCAAAACAAAGAATGCCTCCATGGCCTCTTCACTGGTTTCTTCTGGGTCCCTTGTTGTTGCCAGCATTGTCGGATAGATGTGGTTGGGCCGCATCCCAAAGCGAGCCCGGCCCAGACGACTGGTCCGGTCCGGCCTGGTGTCTAGGCTGTCCTGAGGAAAGTATTCCTGCTGCTTGGTACCCGGGATTGTAAGAATAAGAACAAGAATGAGGTATCGGCAGTTGGTCTCAAGCTGTGGAGATAGAATGAACAAGGTGGAAGGTCAACGAAGAGCAAACAGGAGGCAAGTCTGGTTTGGGGTTTGATAATGGGGAAAGAGAAGCAAAAGCTCTTTATATAACCACCAAGAGGTTGAGACCTCTTGTTCACTCTTGCTGCCAGCAAACGCGTCAGGGCATGGCAGCTGAGGCATTGGTGACAGGGAGACTGCCTGAATGGTATGACGACCACGCAACGCCAAAAAAGAGCAGGCTTCTGTTGCTGAAGCACACCTCTCTTTTCTTTCCAAGGGGCTAGGGACGGAAAAGTAAATATGCTTGCTATTCCCGTCCACTATAGTTCTGCTTAGATCGAGCAGGCACGCCGGAGTTTTTTTTCAATAACAACAAAAAACGTTGTATTACGGCGAGGGTGTTGGAAGACACGCAACAAATCAACCCGCGGTCGTAGGACAAGCATGGCGATTTTAGTTTTGAATATCTTTTTAGTCCCCCGTGTTTTGCGTGGCATTATATGAATCAATTTACCCAAAATGCAAAACCAGAGCCCAACTTTTCACACAGAGCTTGACCTATAACAGCGAAAGGCCCCTGCTATGCCCTTACTTTCATAAAACAGAAAGAAAAATATACCCAAAACCCCCGAAAAGGGACAAGATGTGCCGGGTATCAAAGAAAATAGAAAAAAACGATGTAGCACTGGCCCAGAATAATGCATTATACATGTGAGTAGGCAAAGAGCAAAAAATACAAGAAAACGAAAGTACAATATCTCGTTAGAAAGCGTGACGCTTTGAGTCGAATGCCGACCAATGCTGTCGCACATTTCCGCCGTATTTTGCTGGGGATTGTAGTGAATATAGGGTTTCCCTTTATCTCAATGGGGGCATTCATAAATGTATATAGATGCAGATTGTGAGGATTCGTAAAATAAATAATCGTGATATATAATATAGATGATCGACGAACGTATCACTCATCGCGTGTTGCTAGTGTCGAAGGCGAATTGGGTAGGAAACTGCATGCTGGCGCTAAGCCCAAACGGATCCCAGTCAAGGGCAGGGTCAAGCAGTTGCGTCATGGAGGGATACCCGGCATGGCCACCGCTGCCAGAAGGCCCCATGGTTGAGGCGGCAGAGGGTGCTGGGTTGCTGGTCGCTGGGCTTGTCAAGTTCAATGGCGGGGGCGCACTGGAATACGCAGCGTCAGGGTATGGACGATTAGAAGGCGTGTCGGGGACATCGTTTGGATCTTCAAGCATGTCGTCAGCCGCTTCGTATTCTTGCTCTGCACCATTGACACATCCATTAGTTCCCTGAGCCGACAACGAAACTAGAAATGAGAAGAGAACTGCGGGAAAGGTCTGCTCACCTAGCTGCTCAATGTGGTTCTGGAAACCCGGGACCTGGTAATACGGCGCGGGACCCATCCCTGCTGAACGCGGGGGAGGCAGTTGTGATGCTTGGAAAGATGATTGCTGTGGCATCGGGGGTAGATGGTGGGAATGTGACTGGTGCTGTGGGTGCTGCTGATGTTGTTGCATCTGGTGTTGCTGATGCTGCCGATGCTGCTGGTGCTGTTGTTGGTGCATAACCCCTTGTTGCTGCTGGTGCTGCTGGTGCTGCTGGTGCTGCTGCTGGAATTGATGCTGCTGCTGGAGCTGCTGCTGCCGTTGTCTCTGCTGCTGGTGCTGCTGGTGCTGCTGGTGCTGCTGTATTGATCTTGGCATAGCGGGGGCCATCATCCCAGTCATAGGGCCGCCCATCTGGCTTGGCTTCATGGGGGATTGGACCTGTTGAAGCTGAGGTTGTAGGTGCTGCTGGTGCTGCTGTATTGATCTTGGCATAGCGGGGGCCATCATCCCAGTCATAGGGCCGCCCATCTGGCTTGGCTTCATGGGGGATTGGACCTGTTGAAGCTGAGGTTGTAGTGGTAGTTGTTGCTGTGGTGGCGGCGGCGGCGGTAATGGAGCGGTCAAGATCGGCCGTATCGATGCGGACGGGTCGGAGCCAGATGCTGTTGGTGAATGCCCGTAGGTTGGTGTGGACGCCGCCGGGGACCCGGAATGGGAAGATGGCGTTGGTCGGCTCTTGGGTGAAGCAACAGAGGTTGGTGTTGGGTGGCCAGGGGTGACGCTGACGAGACCAGAATTGGGCAGAGAGGTAATGGAATCCATCTTTGGTGCAATGCTCGAGTTCGACCTGCGTGCATGGTGGCGGTTGAGAATGGCGCGCGGTATGGGTGGTGGCTGGACGAGGTTCTGGGGCATATGCGTCGGCCCGAGGCTTGGGCTGCCTGTTTTCGCGCGCAGCTCGGCTTGCACGTCGATTCCTGGGCGTGTATTAGCAAACGGAAGGAGAGATACCATGGGCCAGAGCCAAAGCTTCTACGTACCCTTCTCCAAGAGGATGCGCTCAAGCAGCGAGTTCTTGTAGCGCAGCATCAAGCATTCGTCGGCGGCATGGCGGTGAGCGGTCTGCAGATTGTGCAAATTCTGCTCGTGCACCCGGATGGTCTCTTCAAGCTGCTTGATGTACTCGGTGCGGCGCTCGCGGAAAGCAGCTTGTGCCTGGCGGTTGCGTTGTTTACGCTCCTCAGACGTCGCGTAGATCTGGGTGGGAGTTAGCAACTGGTCTTCCTTTTTTGGGACTCTTGTGGCCGATGCGTATCTCACCGGCTTGCGGCCACCCTTGCGCTTGATAGGCTGGCTGTCCTGCGCATTCGACGCAGAGCCGTCTTGGGCGCCGGAATTCACGTCACCCTCTGGAGACGAGTCTATGGAATCGTCCGAATCGTGCTTGATGTTATCATTTTTATCAATGGACATAATATCTGCCATGTCCTCGAAATGCCGAGACGTCCCAGCCGGTAGGCGGCGAGCGCCTTGAACAGAGCGAAGAAGAGCAAAGGTGTGGGGGGAGGACGGGGCCCGGGGGATGAGGCCGCAGGACACCGCAACAAAGCAACGAGAATGAATAATGAAAATGCGTAGTTGCTGGTATGCGAAGGCTGTGCGCGGCAAAGCGATGAACGGCGTTGATATGATTGTTAGGTTACGCCAGGTGGCAAGGATCGAAAGAAGACGAGTCGAGGAGACCGATTGTGGTGTGCCGATTTTTCTGGGGAACCCCCGTCGCTTTCTTTTTGAAAAGCAAGTCCGTTCAGATTGCCGCCCCTTTTTCCTTTGCCCGTTTCTGCGTATGCTCGTTCCGGAGTTGTGTTGTTTCGTGTATTCGTGTTTCGTTTTTCGTATTTGTTTGAATTTCCCTTTACAGCGCGACGACTAACACCCGCGCTGTCAGGGCGCTCGGGGAAAGCAGGGCGAGAAGAGGAGCTGCAATGTATGGAGCCCCGTATGGACACGGCGTCGCCGTTGCAGCTTGTAGCAGGCCGCGCTTTATTCCCACACAGGAAAGGCACAGACCGGACTATGGTCTGCTGCAAGCAGGCGCGTAAGGGGTAGGGCGCTGCGATGAGGCTGGCAGAGGAAAGGCCAGGTTACGCACCGCCAATCAGATCTCAAGTCGCCGGCAAGGGAGAGGTCTCCCGGGGGGACTGACCAAGCCAGTTCGGGATGCAGGCTTGACAGCCCGCAGAGGACCGGGGGGGGGAGGGTAGCCGGACCCGACGGGACGGGATGGTAGAACAACAGATCAAGGGACAAAAAGAACAAAAACGAACAAGAGTGACAGGGCCAACAATGGGCGCTGATAAGAAAAGAATGTCGTGCTCAGGGGAATAAGTGGTAGGTAATGATAATCGGCGGGGGAGGAGGCCGGGCGCGCGCAGGGCGCGGGAGCGCTGAGGGCCGTTGGTAGAAAAACCGGGGGTAAAACCGGGGGAAAACAGCGCTGTAGGACCAGAGAGGGACAGCGGGCACAGCGGGACGGCGCGCGTTGGATAGCAACAATGACGGGAACGATGGTGTGCTGTTTGTCGTAGGGAACGTCAAGATAAGAAAGAGGACATCGACAGGTTCGGTGAGTAAAAAAAAACAGAAAGAGAGAAAAAGACGATGGAAAGATTTTAGGTAATGTGAATTGGGGGAACGGGGGCGTCAAATAACTAAGAGGGGGCCGCCCAAGGAGGAGCAGACCGGGAGACGAGCAGAAGAGGAGTAGGGAGAGGAGAACAAGAGGACAGGGAGCAAAGAGGGGAGGCGCGGCCCGACGAGCAAAGCACCTGGGATGAAAATTCTTTTCTTTGTTGTTCGTGCTTTATTGGCTTGCACTTTTTTTTTTTGTCTTTTTCTTTTACTTCCGGATACGGAGCCTTTACATCTACTTGCGCGGGCTATGCCACCTGCTCCTTCCCATCTATGTTGCGTTGTTGGGTTGCACTTCCTCCATTTCTCCATTTCAGGTAGCTCCTTCTTCACCGTCCAGTGCGCCTGCCCAGGTGGTCCCTGCCGCTGGAGGTCTGCACGGCGAACGAGAGGGCGTATGTGTACGGAGTATATAGGGTCGTGGCTGCGGTGGTAGTATACGGAGTATCTTACGAGCGGCGGGTTAGATGCCCAGGGTGCGCGCGCTATGAAAATTTTTTCAAGAGGGGCGCTGATCAGCCGCTGGCTGGTCCTTCCTTGGACGGAGTGTTTTGGCTTGGCGGCCATCCCGCAAGCTTTGTGGGGTGGGATCTCGTAGAAGCGTTGTTGCCGAAACCGGCCATCGGGGCGAGAATTGTTGAGTTCGTCTTGTGTCCTTGCGACCAACCAATCGTTTACGGAGTAAGGTATTTTACAATCGCTAGAACGGGTCGAGTCGACAAGTCGGTATATCGACATTGCTATGGAGACGAATGACTTCGAAACACTCCACAGGCCAAGTGGTGCATCAGTGAACAAACAGCACATGCCCCCTATGCGAAATCGGGGATGCCGGTGACGGCTGGCCAGCAAATTGCTTGAGGGCAGCGGCAGGCAATGGGCAGGCATGTTAGGCGTTTGTCCCTAGAGAAAAGATTTTTTGCGTCACCTGAGCCCACAAAAAAGGGAGGAAGGTGCCAAGAACTTAGCGGCAAATGCGACGTTAGGAACAGCACATTCCTCGTTCGTACTCCGTATCTTACGTGGTGCTGCCCCAGCTTTTAGGCGGAGTCCGCCGGCGACAGGGGGCCGAAAAGAGAAAACGCCCTGCAGCAGATGAAACAGCCAGGGACGAATGCAGCTTCTCCGAGGCAGAGCTGCGGGTATGCGTGAAATCGTTCACAGCACCGTACTCGTATCTTGCTCGTCCTGCTTTCTTTGTGCTGCAAGATATCTTAATAGATAAGAGAAACTGCCGCAGCCTGGCGCGTTGACCACAACAATCGGATGAGCGGCTCGGAGACAGACAGAACTGGTGACCGACTCAAAACAAATCGACGGTGCATAGAAAAACAGACGAAGCCAAACAGACCAGATATCGGCAACTCATGCCCTTTCGGGACCATGGGTCTCGATGTGGCCTGGTGTCGTTCGAGTTTCGCATCGAGCGGGCATAGGCCGCAGCATCCATTTTATATTCCATGCCGACCACCCTCGACTCCCCCCAACAGGAAGAACTACGAGTTCTTACACACCTACCCACTTTCTCCAGAGACGTCCCACCCACACCGCGCCCAGGCAACACACGACACCTTCTAGAAGAATTCTAGTGCGGACTTTTCTGTTCCATGGCTTCCATGGCTGGCGAGATTACGGAGTCAGAACGCGACGCAACGCTGGGCTGCGAAGCATTACCGAGTACTTACGGAGTAAGTAAGTACGCACGCACACGGGGCAATTTGATCATCACGCCCTGCGTTATCGGCGAGATGCCCTGCAAGGAACACAAGAGCCGACAGGACCCTGGTCACCACCTTTCCCTCTTCCAGAAGATTGCATGAACAGGGGTTTCTCACTGGCACAGTCGTATCGTACTCACTCGTACGAAGTATCTTATATTCCGTATTACTCGTTCGTATCTTACTTAACTTACGGGTGATACGAGTATCTTACGACAGGCCACGTGCCGTCTGTTGTCCGTAACGGACACCCCGATTGCCAGAGTCTCACTTCGATTCTTGAATCTGCATCTCTTTGCCCTACTCGTAAGATGCAGCTCGAACTGCCGACAATGGCGGTGCCATTCCCCGCTGTGCCTGCATCTGCCTGCTTATGCGCTGCTGCCACGTAGCATCCGTCGATGGCACCGCTATCAAGCGTCTCTTTTTTAATTCGGGGGGGGGGGGGGGGGGGGGGGGGGGGCTGCCTGATAACAATTCTCTCTTTTTTTCCCGGACCACGATGGCGTGCTCAGGCGCTTACGAGTACTGCTCAACCTATCGGCCTGCCCGAAGTGCTGCAAGAGAAGCGATGCTACCAACTGCAACCCGCATGGCGTACGGAGGAATATCGTGCAGATGACCCCCCCCCCTTCCCCTGTCAACTCTCCCGTCTTCCCTGCTTTGGATTACTGTTTGCGGCTGCATGCAGTGGTCGCTACCCCCACGTATCTTACCATCACACGGAAAGAGTCCCTCGAGATCGGAGTGACCCCCATGTTCCTGTCGCTTGCCGGCTCTTATCACGACACACGCTGCTGTTAACCAGATGCAAACGCGAGCAGAAGTCTGCATTGCAAGGTCCGTGGCAGCACTGGAAGAGCGGTAGCAGGATACGTAACTGACTGGTCACTTCCATGGGTACACACTCTTCTGACCCGGTGGTTGTTTACCGTCACAGCACCGCTGTCCCTCAAAGCCGGATTTAATGCGCATCCATCACGTGCAGGTTTTGTGTGACAATCCACATGAACAGTGCGTAACTACGGTGTAAAAAGAACATGGCACTGTTGGGTGATGTGGGTCCATCAGTTGTTGGAAGGAGCTTGGGCCACCAACAAGTAAACAAACCACCCCCAACCAGGACGCGCCGGTTTTGCGTGTTTCTTCCTCGCTCTCCCACTTTTGACGTTTGTTCATTCCGAGCGCCCTCTCCACACAGCCAACTCCAACTCCAAAAGGAGATTGTCCATAACTTCGCCTGCTATTAGCCTACCCTTGCTTGCCACTGTGCGATCACACCAACCTTGCCCTGGCATCATCAGCAAGGAAGAGGTGCAGGAGGTGCTTGCTCTGTGCTTTTCGACTTTTTTCTCTACGTCTCTCTCCGACTCTCACCCCCTCCCGTCCAGTCGAACGGCTAGTCTGCGCGGGTCGTCCGTCCACAGCTAGCCATGGCTCCCATGACACGACGCCGGTCTGCCCGGCTGGCCAGCAACTCCAAGGTACGAGAACGCGTAGAGGACCAAGCTCAGCACGAACTCCTGGCCTCGCTGACACTAGGTAGACACAAAGCGCAACCGCTCCTGAGCTGGACTCGCTTGCCGAGCAGCCCGAGGACACGGGCCATGATCAGCTGCAGCCGCCGTGCACCCCGGCGAGCTCGTCGCCCGTGAAACCGCCCATGTCCGAGATGCATCCGGGCAAAGCCAACGCACCCAAGCCGACGCCCTCGTCGGCGCTGCGTTTCGGCTTTGGCGATATCCAGTCCTCGGCCGCCCGCAGAACGCCCACGACAACGCGGGGACAGAGAGGACAGAATGGACAAATGTCCCCTGCGGACCTAGATACCACCGCCGCTGTGCTTCAGGCCACACCGTCCAAGATTGTCCCTGGTTCGCCGCCGTTTACGTTCCGGTTCTCCCGGCCGAGCGGAATATCCACCGCAAGCCCGCGCCCCGACGGAGGCAGCAGCAAGAAGCTGCCGAACGGTGCCGAGCTGGGGCTCAGCAAAGAAGCGCGGCGTATGATGGAGGAGTTGCGTGAGGAGGCGATGAAGATTCGTGCCGATCTTGAACAGCAGCGGGAGCAAGAGGCGGCCGCGCTGGAGGCTGAGGACGGCACCAATGCGGCGGGCCGCAAGATTGCACAGGCCAAGCGGCGCGGCGGTCGCTTCAGCGCTGCGCACACGGCCGAGTTCAGCAAGATGGACTCGATCGCCAACCACCCTTCGGCCTTCCGGGCATCACGCGCGTCGCCGGCCAAGGCGACGGCCACAACGCCGACCGCTGCGCCAGCCAGTGCCAGCCAGATGCGGGGTCTTAAGCGCACCCAGTCCAAGGCCAACCTGGACGACACGCCGAGCAGCAAGCGGACTGCTCCTGCGGAGACGACAGCCGCGGTCCCATTGTCGGCCAAGAAGCGGACGAACCCCTTGTTTGCGTCGGCATCCAAAGCCGATCCCGAGCGGCCGCAATCGACGGCAAAGCGCATGAAGCAGAACTGGGGAGACGACGCGTCGACGGGCCGACCGATGTCCCGGGACGGCAACAGTCTTTTGCCACGCTTTGCCCCGGCGGCGGCAGCGGCGGCAGTGGCGGCGGCGGCAGCAAATGGCAGCACGGCAGGCAGCGACAACAAGGAGGGCCCGGTCAGCAGCAATTCAGGCCTCACACGGTCGCACACGACGGCATCGCTCTTGACGCCGACGAAGGCGTCGCTGGCTCGCACGGCAACGAGCACGGGTGCGGGGGCGGCAAGCAAGACACCGTCTCAGCTAGTGTCGGCTTTGAAGAAGTCGGTGACAACGGGACATCTCCATGGCGATTCGACGCCAAGTGCACAAACGGCCAAATCCCAGAGGGCCGCAGGGACGGAGACGACACCGTCGATCCGGAGAGTGCTGTTCAGTTCGCAAAAGGCGCATACATCGGCCAGCGAGACGGCTGGGACCGGTGCCACTTCGAGTGTTGCGCGCAGTGCGCTCCCTGTGCCGATGACGACGACGGTCATGCAGTTTTCCAAGACGCCGGCACCGGCGCGCGTGGCCCGGCCGCTGCCGCGGTTCCCGGCGACAACGCCCCGGCGGCAGCCGATGAAGCACGTTGCGTTCACGCCGACGGCGCAGAGGGCTGTTCTTGCAGAGCAGTCGCCGTCGCTGTTCCGGTCGGGCATTCCCCGGGCGGGGACGATTCGCCGGGTCGAGCCGGAAGACGAGGGCGGTGGTGTGAAGGCGGCAGGGTGCGGTTCCCCAAGCGTGTGGCGGCGGGCTGGTGGTGGTGTGTTGTATCCCGATCTTTCGGGTCACGAGCTTCTCGGCGGCCGGCCGCTGGTCAAGGGAGCAGCAGCTTCTGAGAAAGAAGAGACTGCGACGGCTGCTCCTGCCAAAGCGGCTTCGTTGCCACCGTCTGTGCCGGGGACGTTTACGTTCCGCAGCAACAAGACGATCGAGTTTGGGGCGACGTCGCCCAGTGGGTTTGGCGCGTCGCCTGGGCAAGTCAGTGTGCGGCAAGTGCGTGCGTCGATAGCTGGCATCCCGAAAATCCCGGGTAGTTTTCCGGGCAGCTCGGCCAGCGACGTGTTTACGGCACTTGTGGCGACAAACGGACCGAACAAGGAGAACGCAACGCCGGTGGTGGTTGGGAACATTGCCCACGGCATTGCGAACAAAAAGCGTCACCGGGTCAGCGAGGCGGAGGAGCAGGCAGACCATGAGGCGACGGAGCGGGCGGCCAAGAAGCGCAAGAACGAGCCGGTGGCGGAGGGGGATGCGCTTATGGCACCGCGTCTGGTGGGCAAGCCGGGAAGCAGCAGCAGCCTGCGGCGGACACCGCACAAGGCGGTGCCGTCGTTGCAGGCGCCGTCGTCAGGCAAGAAGCGGCCGGTGCTGAGCATGAGCCGGCTGAGTGCTCTGGCACGGCCGAAGATGCGGAAGTAGGCCGATGGCGGGGAGGATGGAGAAGGGCCGTCTTCCGTTTTGACGTGTACTTTTTTTTGTTTTAATTTTTTCTGCCCGGTGTTTGGGACGACAGGACTTTGGAACTGGGTTGGGATTTGGCCGCATTTCTTGGACGAGGCGTCTTGACAGGACTGTGTACGATACGATACGCTGGCGAGGACGAAAGGGCGAGAGCTCAGGCGAAGGAGTGGCAGCAACGCATTGATGCGAGAATGGACACGCAGGGACCGGGTCGGACCAGGCTGGCGCAATTTAGTTGAATTTCCGATGCATGAATCCAATGAGCCTGCTGGGTCCTTGTGCAGAGAAGGCTAGCAAAGGGCCGTATTGGGCGCGACGAGTGCTGGTGGCGCACTGTGCGGCAGCCTTCCCCGCAAAGCGGATCCATGCGAAGGCGAACTCTTTTGCTCAGATTGTTTGCTTTCCCGACGACGCTTCGCAACGCCCTGTGTCTGTTTCTCGGTGACAGCGACCCTGGGCGCGAGCGACGTTCCCATCCAGGCGATCCGGACGTCTTGTGACGCGGGATGGCTCCGATTGAGCCGTCAGGCACGGCGGAGGTGGAAGGTGAATTGTTTTGTTTTTTTTTGGGGGGGGGGGGGGGGGGGG
>PCDN01000002.1:3068409-3080401 GCA_002778105.1 Ceratocystiopsis brevicomis
CACCACCACCACCACCACCACCACCACCTCCACCACCCCACGCGGACGCGGACCCGGCAGCCGCTGCCGCTACCGCCTCGCCGCGCCCGGCTGATGACGGCAATGCGGCCACCGCCCAGCAAGACGACGGCGCGCCCGCTGCTACCACCACCACCACCAGCCCACCGACCTCGACGGCCGCAGCGGAAAAGGCCCTCACCGGCCCGCCGCCCTCCGCGGCGTCCGCCGCCGTCGTCGACATGCTCGGGATGCTGCCCACAACGCCGCAGCAGCAGCAGCAGCAGCAGCAGCAGCCAGGGACGCCGGGCGAGGGACCATCGGCCGCGAAAGAAACTTCCGTGTTGTAACGACTCCCATCTGCTTTTTTTTAGTCTATCGCTCTCCTTTCTCCAAAGTCCCCCCCCCCCCCCTTGCCTCCTGTAGAACGAGCCGTGAAAAAAGACAAATGCAGGCAGAGAACAAGAGAAACCGAGTTTTAAAACATAGAAAAGCCCATCCGCGCGGAAACGCCCCCTCCCCCCCAAAAAAATACCAAACAAAAACAAAACAACAAAGCAAAGCAAAACAAAAAAAAGTCACGTCACCTGACCCGCCACCGTGACCCGTCACTCTGCCACCGCCTGCAGCGCGACCGTCAGCGGCACAATCCGCAGGCTGCGTCCGCGCTGAACGGCCGGCGCCGCCGGCGTGTCCGGTGCGGCTGCGGCATCGCGCCAGGTGCGGAAGACGCTCTTGAGGTCGCGCGGGGCGCCCTCGAGCACGACGGTGGCGACGGGCACAAACGGCCGGTCCTCCATGCTGGCGGCCAGGATGGCGTACTCCTGGGCAAACTCGAGGGCGTGGCGGAAGGCGGCGTACTGCGTCTGGGCGCGCGGGCCGACGACAATGTACATCTCGAAGAAGGCGTCGAGCACGTAGATGCCGTCGGCAGCGAGGTCGGTCTGCCGGAAGGGATGGATTTCGAGGATCTGGGGGTCAGCGCAAGAAGAGGAGAGGAGGAGAAGAGGAGGAGAGGAGGAGAGAAGAGGAGAAGAGAACAGAAAAGAAAATACCTGCTCCCGGCTGCTCGCGTCCGACCGGAACAGCCGCGCCATGTACTGGTCGTACCGCGGCTTCAGCCGCCAGTGCTCGGCCGAGCTCGGCCGGCTCCCGCCCGCCCCGTCGTCGCCAAACAGCGCCCAGAACGAGGCCGGCTCCTGCCCGTCGTCGTCGACCTCGGCCAGCTCGCCCATCAGCGCCAGGTCCATACCCATCAGCCGTGCGCAGCTCAGCTCGTCCACGTGGCTGCCGCGCCCCTTCCACAGCGTGCACTGCCCCTGCCGCGTCACCAGGAACGGAAAGCCCGCGCACAGGCTGCTCGCCGCCACGTCCACCTCGTCAAACGTCACCCCCTGGCCCCCGAGGAAGCGCCGCCCGCAGAACACCCCCGCCGCCAGCGAGTCGAACTTGCTGCTCGTCCCCCGCCGCACCAGCACCACCCCGCCCAGCGCCGCCACAAACGCCGCCGTCTCCTTGCCCTGCTGCAGCCGCACCACCGGGCCCCCCAGCGCCCGGCCCTCCCGCCCCAGGAACACCTGCACGTCCTCCACCGCCGCCTCCGGCACCGCGTCGCCCGCCCAGAAATACACCTCCGTCCGCTTCCACCCCGCCTCCCCGACCGTAAACGTGTGCGGGCACAGGTACATCTCGCCCTCAAACAGCACCCGCTCCAGGTGCCGCGCCACCGCCACCGTCTTGCCGTCGCTCGTCAGCCGCAGCAGCTGCGCCTTGACCGTCTTCACCGGCTCGCCCGCCGACGGCCGCCGCCCCAGGATCCCGGCCGTGTCTGCCCGGTACGTGCTGTCCCCGGCCTCCTGCGCGCCAAAGAACCCGCGCAGCATGGCCGACGCCTCCAGCGCCTGTCGCGACGGCGTTGCCGGCCTCGGCGACCATGCTGCCGATGGCCTGGGCGACGGCTTCGGCGATATGGGCTTCGGCGACGCCGGCTGTGGCGATGCGGGCTTCGGCGCCGGCGGCAACACCTGCGCCGCCTGGGAAAACGCCTTGCCCGGCGGCGTCGGCAACGGCCGTGCGTTGCCGCCCGTCTTCTGCGGCGACAGCGGTCGTGGATCCGGAAGCGGCCGCGCCGATCCGCCCGTTTTCGACGGCGACAGCGGCCGCGGCGTGGCCGCCCGCTGGCTGGCCGACGCCTCCAGAAACTTGGACATGCGCTTCACGTCAATCTTCTGCGGCGACGACGGCCGCGAAGAAACCGCGGGCGTGTCCTCGCCGGGCGCCGGCTCCGTTTTGGTTGTGGCCATGCTCTTGGTGGCAGCAGCAGCAGCGCTAGCAGCAGCAGCGCCACCAGCATCCGCCGTCGCCTGCTGCTGCTGCTGCACTGGAGGGAACGTCCTGGCGCGCGTTGGCAAGGGCGTCGAGAAGGCATCTGCCTTGCCTGCGGCTTCCACCGCAACGGCCGTGGGACGTGGTGACGGCGACGACACGTCGCCCGACGCGCTGCGCCGTGGCGGGCTCCAAACGGCCGGCTTGGCCGCCACCGCTGGCGGCGGCCCGGTCTTCTTGCCAGGCGTCCCCGACGACACCACGCGCGGCGCCACCATGTCCGCTCGCTTGGGCGAGAGCAGCGGCGGCGACTTGCGCGATGCCAGCGGCGAGCCGTCTGTCGCGGCCGGCCTGGCCGTCTCCGGCTCGGCCACCGGAGCCGCCGTCTTGGCCTGCAGCAGGCTGGACGGTGCTTTCCGCTTCGGCCCACGCGCACGACCCTTAGTCATGTGCGTCAGCTGCGGGCCAGCACCCGGAGACTCGTCAATGGCCGTGGACGCGGACGGTGCTGACGCCGATGATGCATCGCGGGCCGCGCTTGATGCCGAGTCTCCGCCACCCGGCGTGCTGCCCGGCGGTCCGCGCGCCAGGAGGCCGGCCAGCGCTGGGTTGAAGCGACTGGCCAGCGCGCCGCTGCTGCCCTTCGCCCCAAGCTGCGGCGCCGGCGCCGGCGCCGGCGCAGCTGTCCGGCCGATCGAGCCAAAGGGCTTCGCCGCCGCCGTCGCCGCCGCCGCCGCCGCCGCCGATGTTGCCTCGGCGCTGCTGCCACCAGTCCGGCTCATCTCCAGCCGCTTGGCCACGCCCTCGGGGACCGGCTTGTTGGCCTCTTCCACCCGCGCGTGGGCGTTGGTCGCTATCCCGCGGCCCTCGGCTTTGGCCTGCTGGAACTGCTCCTTCTTCTGCGAGATGGCCTCCTTGAGCTCGTCCTTGCGCTCGCGCGGCTTCGGCCCGCCCGTCGTGTTCAGTGCCGACTTTCCGCGCAAAATGTTGCTCTTCAGCACGTCGGGCGCCACGTAGTTTTGCGTCTTGGTGCGCCGCAGCGTGCCCACAACGCTCTGCAGCTCGTTCCCGCCTCCGGCCCCAACACCGTCTTCTGCGGCGTCCTTCTTCTCGGACGGAGGCGGTGCCCGCGGCTTGAGACTGGCGCGGAGGTCATTGATCGGCGGCGTGCTGGGCTTAGGGAGTACCGGCGCATTCCCGCCAACCTTGCTGATGCTGCCAACACTGCCAACCGAGGCGGAATGCGAATGGGAATAGCCCAGTCCGCCGCTTCGCCCTGGAGCCGGACCAGCCACCGACGAGACAACAGTGGGCACAACGGTGGGCGGCGGCCCCGCGGAGGCGCCCATGGGCGTGGTCCGCAGCAACCCTCCGGTCCGGACCTCGTGCTTCCGCACGACGGACGAGGCGCGGGCACGGATTGCGGCGTCCTGGCCACCCTCCGCTGCTCCGGCCTCTGCGCCACCGGTTTTCTGCGCCTTAGCTTTGTTGAGCTCGACCATCCAGGCTGGCTGGCTGTTGTGCGGCTGGACCCTGGGCTTGGGCGCCTCGGACTTGCTGAGCGCCGCATCGAGCCAGCTCGACGTCTTGGTTGGGCTCCAGCGGCGGGGGTCCATCGTTTTCGTCGGGCTTTCTGGCAGCGGTGGCGACGCCTTGTTTCTCTCGCCGTCGTGAGCTGCCTCCTTGCCCTCCTTGGCTTCTTTGGCCTCCTTGGGCTTCTCCTCGTACGGCGTGCTCTGCCGTGTCGGCGTGGACGGACGGCTGTCGTTCGCCTTGCCATCGGTAGATAGTGTGCTGGGCCCGTGGCTGGACGTGGGCCGGGATGTCGGCTTTGCCAGGGAATTCGGCGTCTGCGTCGACCGGTGCGCTGCAATCAGGTCAGCACGCTGCAGGCCCGAGGGCGATGTGACGCTCCAGCGCTTGACGCTGTCGCTCCGCTTCATCATGGCGCTCTGGACAAAGCCGCCGGCCCCCTTGGTGGGCGACAGCGAGCGTGTCGGCGAACGCGTCGGTGGCGTACGACCCAACAGGGGCGAGACAATGGTGTTGTCCCGCGGTGGCTCAACGGTCTGCATGGACGTCAGGGTGAGCGGCGCGCCCAGTCGGGAACCGATTGCCGCGGACGCTGATGGTGGCGAGAAGGGAGAGGGCGACAGCTTGGGCTTTATCTCGGGCCTGGCCTCGGGCTTGGGCTCAGGCTTGGGCTCAGGCTTGGTCTCAGGCTCGGCCGACGGGCCCCGGCTCAGGCCCAGGCCGTGAAGCTGGGAACTAGCCGCCATCAGGTCTTGGCGGTCGTCATCCTCGACCTGCGAGCGGCGGTAGGCGGCCGTGGCGCGGCCGCGGTCGGGTGTCTGCCGAAACCAGGACGGGTCCTTGGCAAGCAGGGCCTGTGCAATCTGGTCGCGCGAAACGGGGGCGTCGTTGTCGGTGCTGGGCGTGGGCTCGGCTGCAGGCGAAGACGTGCGCACAGCCGTATTCTCGGCAGCCACAACCGACAGCGGACGGCTCCGGGGGCGGTCTGCGGCGGGCTGCTGGCCCGGCTGGCCCGCCGACGACGGAGGACGGCGCTGTTGCCACGACAGGGTCGGAGTCCGTGTCAGCGGAGTAGTGACGACGCTGATGGGCGTCTTGGACGCGACGTCAAATGGCGCCTCGTTCTCCTTGGTCGGCAGAGAGGACGGAAAGCTGAGGGCGGGTGTCGTCGTGGGCGAGCCAGCCCGAGCCGTGTTGGCAGAGGCATAGCCCTTGGGGCTCCGGGGCGTTCCCAGGACGAGAGGTGATGACGCGGGCTTTCCTTCGGATATCTGCACACTGTTGCTGAAGCGGTGGGAGGCCGGTGGCGGTGTGTTGGCCGGGGAGGATTTCTGCGGCGAGATGGAGCGAGCACGTTCTGGGGGGGGTTAGACATGAATGGGTCGCCGGATGGCCTTGTGGCAACATGCAGCCCGGGACATACCAGCTCGCCGAGCCTGGCGCTCGCGCTTCTCCTGCAAGATCTTCTCCTCGAGCTGGCGGGACCGGGCCTCGTCCTCCTCGAGCCGGCGGTCCTTAAGCTGCTCGACCGAGCGGAGGAAATCGGAGACCTCGTCTGACATGGTTGTTTCACAGGAGGATTGGCTCGTCCTGTCCCGTTGGGTGACCAGTTTTGTGACTGGTTTCTCGCTCCTTGTTCAGGACGATGCCGGCAAATGTCGAATCGCAGCTCGCAGCGCAGACATGCCACGCTGTGCCGCAAAACGAGGGGAAAAGAGCTGAGGCAAGCGTCTAGTCGGTGTCAGACCCGCGGAAACGACGGACGGCATGCGGTAGGATGACGGCTGGACGGATGAGACGCTTTGTTTGCGGTGTATTAGGGTTTATTGACAAGGAGAGAAAGCGTGAGGCACAAAATGTGCTTTAGTGTGTTACGGGGACAACATAGCGCGTTCAGTGTGTTTACTGCGGACAGAGGCACCCTATTCCCGCTAAAAGAACGCCCTAGCGTGTTCGGCTGGGTGACGGTCAGGCCCTGAGGCGGGGGGGGACTGTCAGTTCACCCCGCCTAGGCGCGTTGCCATTGGCTGGGTAGCTTTACAGGGGTAACAAAATACGCTGAATGTTTTGACCTATGTATGAACGGACTTTCCTGCCCGCCCGACCTCAGTAGAGAAACAGCCGCGCCTTGGCGTCCTCCACCACCCAGGCCAGACCCGCCCGAAGGTTCTCGCCCGTCATGGCACTGCACGGCAGAATGTGCCACTGGTGCGTGCGGATGTCCTGCAGCTTCAGTGCCTGGAGGGGTCAGCGGATGCAGAACAGATGCAGACAGCGTTGTTTTGTTTTGTTTTCTTCTTTCTTTTCTCTTTGATCCACACGCACTTCCATGATCTCGTCCCGGTCCATACAGCCGTCCACGTCGGACTTGTTGGCAAACACCAGGAGACTGGCGCCCGAAAGCCTCTTCGTAGTGTCAGTCGTGGCCGTGCCAAAATGGACTCGACTCAACCTACCTCCTCCTGTAGCAGCCCATGTAGCTCGGCGCGACAGTCATCCATGCGTAGTCGGTCGGTCGTGTCGACGACCCAGATGAGCGCGTCGGTCCGCTCAAAGTAGTTGCGCCAGTAGGACCGCAGCGTCTTCTGACCACCCACGTCCCCTGATGGTCAGCGAAGGATATGAGGTGGGGGCAAGAAAGGGAAGAGGAACCAGTACATACAGATGTTCAGCTTGTATCTAGTCGTCGGTTAGCGATCGAACACACATGCAAGACGGACTCTGCTACACTTGCCCTTCAAAATCAATCGTCTTGATGATAAACCCGAGCGTCGGGCTGACCGTATTCACGTCCTCGCCCATGATCCGCTTGACAATGGTCGTCTTGCCCGCATTGTCGAGGCCGCTGGCGCAGGTCAGCATCGTTCGGGGCAGAGGCCGCACACAAACGCCAAACGTACAGCATCAACACACGCAGCTCCTTGTCCTTCAGCCGCGCCTTCCTCAGAATCGAAAGCATGGCGCAGAGAGGCGGTTGTGGCAGACGCTGCCAAAGACGAGTCCGTGGTGCATCGTAGGTTTCATCGTTCACGATGCATCGTCGGGCTTCGTTGCAGCTAGCATGATGACTAAGAATTGTCGTTTTGATCTCTTTTCGTTTGACTTGTTCGACTTATGGGCTTGCTCCTCAAGCAACCGCTCGGGGCTGCCTACGGCTATCAACACAGTAGCAAACGCCTCTGCGTAAAGTCGTTTCCCGGCTAATGCACAAGTACAGCAACAACCACGTTCGTTCCTTCCGCGTCTGAGATAAACAAGAGTTCCTTCCTCTTTCAATGGTTCCAACAAATCCAGAGTATAAAAAAGTATTCACTGTGCCGTCCCCAGCAAATAGCTCCCTTTTCTTCCATTCTCTTTGCAAGCAAAGAAAAAAAAAAAACCCGCCGGGAAGCAAGCCAGGTTCGCCACAATGACAAGACCGTCATCATTGTAGGGGGTGCTGCTGTCTGACATCTATTTTATGCTGTCATCCATCTCTTCGTTTTATTTTTTACTTGGTCTTCGCCTTCGTCTTATCTCGAAATTGTCTTCTATCGCCTTTGGCCCATCCAGATACCGACACCTGCCTTCTCGACATGTTCCACGCCGGCGAGAATGCGCGGACAAACAGATCCGGCCCAAAGGAGACGCCGCCGCCTGCTAGACAGAGGAGGAGTCGCAACACCCACGCCACCCAAGGGACCTTCTACGAGACGACACACGGGGAGTACGAGGGGAACCATGCCGGTCTGCTGCTGCCGCCGTCGATGGGTCGTGTGCCATTTTCGGACCTGTCTCTCAACGCACCGCCAGCGGCCTCCAACTCTTCGGTACCCGCTCCCACGGAAAGCAGAAAAGCCCCGCGCCTAGCTCTGACCCAGTCTACGTTGCTTGCAGCTGAACGGCAGACGGCGTGGAACGACAAGCTCCGCTACGCCAGCTCATCGGACGGGTCGCACAACGGAAGCAGCACCGTCGGCGCCGATGACAGCTACTCCGTGGCCAATAACATCCCACCCGTAAACGACGAGGACGACGGCGAGCCAGAGCCGTCCTCGGAGGAGTGGGAAATGCGGCGGCGCGAGTGTTTCAGTTCCGCGGACAATTTCTCGAAACACATCAAGGCCTGGGCCAGCAAGATCCTGGGCAGCGTGCGGCCGACCTTTCTGGACGAGGACGAAAAGGGTCACTGGTACTGTGACGTGGACGTGACGACGGGCAAGACGCTGGACCCCATCCTCTTTCCGGACACACACCGCGACGAGACGCCGCTGAAGGACGCCGGTGCAGCGTGGCGGCGCCGGACGCAAACGGGCGCCTCGGTCAGCCGCAAATTCGTCCTCCATATGGAGAACCAGCGATCAGCAGAAGGACTCCCGGACACGGATCAGTCAATCGGGGGCGGCGTGCGACTCCACGAGCATGAGGGGCCTGGGCAAGGCGCTCGCCTGACGAAGGCCACCATTGAGGCGAACGTCCCGAACACGACTGCGCAAGATCCGAAGCCAGAGCGTCCTCGATCGCCTGCCATCGAAATCAAGAAGCCGGGCTCGCCTGCTCCGACTGTCGAAGCCAAGAAGCCGGCTACACTTGGCCCGACTGTGTTTGCTGACGGACCATCGACGGGACCGTGCTATATGCGCCGGGCAGAAAGGAAAGATGTCGTTGGCGTGCTGAGCATTTACAATCGTGAGGTGATCAAAGGAACCCAGGCGCCAGACACCGATGTCCTCGCCCCGGAGGACGTTGCGCGCATTTGGCAAGCGTGTCAAGACCGTGGCCTGCCCTTTCTTGTGGCTGTGGAGGGCCGCGCCGCCGGCATGGGGCAAGACGAGCATGTGGTTGGCTTTGGGTTCTTTTCAGACGCCCAATCGGGCCTGTTTGGCAACAGCCGGACGAGCGGCGCCTTGTCGGTCAAGGCGAACGTCTATGTAAAGACCAGCCACCGTCAGAGGGGGTTGGGCAGTGCCCTCCTGGACCGGCTGTTGATCGTCTCGTCGAAAAGGTATGTCGCGTCGGCGGCAAAGGGCGCCTTGCCGATACCATTCCTCGACGGCTGTGCGTTGGTCCGCGAGCGGCCGATCGAATACTGGAATGTGTTCGTTGAGATCTTGTGCGGAAGCCCAGTGGGCCTCGCAGAGACGTGGTACGAGCGGGTGCTCACTGACCGCTTTGGGTTTGAGTCGCCCGGCAGCTTCACCGAGGGCGTGCACTGGTCGCCAGCCGCACAGTGCTGGCTGGGCAGGCTGGTGTTTCGACACGATTGTCGCTGCGCCAACAGCAGGCAGGAGCCGACGCAGGGAGATGCACCCAAGGCCCCGCATGGCGGCAGGCCGGACAAGAGCCCAGCGGACGCTACGGCGGGCAGAGGCACAGGCGGTGGAAACGGAGGCCTGCGCGGGCCTGGGGCCGCTCGTGTTGGGCCTGCGCGCGAGTTTTGGTGATGGGTTTCGAGGGAGAAGAGCGCTCGCTGCTGGCTCCTGCAAGGAAGCCCATGAAGAACCCCTTTGTTTGGCAGCATTCCAGAGCGATCATGACGTTGGGACCGTCAGTTTAACGGTCTACTGCGTATCTTACTTTGACCCGCCTTCGGCCTTGTTTCATGTTTCGTATTCATGCACGTTTTAGTGGCTGGGTCGCGCAGCCGTCAAAAAACCCATCGAAACAATGCTGAAAAAACCGGATTGGAGGCAAGGAAAGACGGGCAGAGGGAGACATGCTGCACGCGATCGGCATGTCCAGGGCTAGGTCGTGGTGAGACAGGGAGGATGGAAATAGATCAACATTGGAACCCTTTGAAAAGGACGCTCGTATCGCGTTTGCTCCGTGTCTTCCGCAGTGAGCCCCGTCGTCCGGCCACTTGTCCCCTTACCCACAAAGCCGAGTCTATATCGTACAAGTATTAATTGCCCGTCGCTGCCGTCTGTCGCGCCTCGGCCATTTGCTCTTCGACGTCTGCTCTCGGGTCGCCACAACATCCTCGCCATGCATACAACGCTGCTGTCGGTCTTTCTGGGCCTGCTGTCCGTCGTCGGCCTAGTCTCGACCTCACCCGTCCGGCGGGATCTTGGCGGAGTACGTATGGCCCTTTTCCAGCGAAGATGTCCATGGGGGATTTCCCATTTCCGGGCCCCGGTGACGACGGGACTGACCTTTTTAGATCCTCTTGTGCACTGGTGCCAACGCCACCGGTACCTGTGAGCACAAGGTGTACCCGCTCCAGACGTGCGTCAACGTCACCGCGCCCTTTGTCAACTCGACCAATACGTTTGCGCCCGATGGCGAGAGCTTTGTGTGCTACCCCTACGCCTACTCGTGCGGCGGCGTGTGTCGGTCGCCCGAGGGCTGCACGCTGGGGCCGGTGGGGTTTGACTATGCGCACAAGTACAACCTGAGCGCGGTGATGTGGGAGCAGATGCGGTCGTTTGCGTGCTATGCGCCGAAGACGTTGACGGAGGGGGGGTCACGTTAAAAAGAAGGAGCCTTCATGAAGGAAGGGGGGGGGGGGGGGGGGGGGGGGTTGAAACGGCGTTGGCAACGGCATTTTCCTGGTTTGGGCCGTTTTTGGGGGGGTTTTTTTTTTTGGAACGGCTTTTCGATGACGTAAAGGGGGCTTTTGGCCTCGATCGATTCGATCGGTACCCGGGACCAGCGCGGGGTTGGCCCGTTCGGTGTTGAGTCGGAGCCGCGTCGGAAGAAGCAACCCGGGAGGGCAGCGCTCCCAAGTCTCGACAGTTGTTTGTTTTCTCCCGTTTGCGCCGCGTGAATTGCTTCTTTTTGCACAACACAGACAGACTCTTCTCTCGTACAATCGCCCACCTCTCCCCAGCCCTCAGCCACCAACCATGTCTGCCTTCACCACCAAGGCCACGATCGCCAACTTTGGCGGGCGGCTGCTCAAGCTGTCGCACGCGTCCAAGACGACGGGCACGGACATGGCGGTCAGCGTGTTTCTGCCCGGCGCCGCGTCCGAGACGAAGAAGGTGCCGGTGCTGTTCTTCCTGTCCGGCCTGACCTGCACGCCCGACAACTGCTCGGAGAAGGGCTTCCTGCAGGCGGCGGCGGCGCGCCACGGCATCGCCGTCGTGTGGCCCGACACGTCGCCCCGCGGGCTCGACCTGCCCGACGAGCACGCGGCCTGGGACTTTGGCTCGGGGGCCTCGTTCTACCTCGACGCCACGGCGCCCGGCTACGGCGACCACTACCGCATGGAGACGTACCTGACGGAGGAGCTGCCGGGCCTGCTGTTTGCCGACCCGGCGCTCGGCGCCCGCCTGGACGCGTCGCGCCAGTCCATCACGGGCCACTCCATGGGCGGCCACGGCGCCCTGACGCTGTACCTGCGCCACCCGGGCCGCTACCGGTCCGCCTCGGCCTTTTCGCCCATTGCGAACCCGACGCGCTGCCCCTGGGGCCTCAAGGCGTTCCGCGGGTACCTGGGCGGGCCCGACGGGCTGACGCCCACGTCGGACGCGGCCGCCATCCCGGCCGCCTGGAAGGCACACGACGCCACGGAGCTGGTCAAGGGCTGGACAAACGGCAGCCTCAACATGCTCATCGACACCGGCTCGGGCGACAACTTCTACAAGCAGAAGCAGCTGCTGCCCGAGAACCTGGAGAAGGCCGCCAAGGACGCCGGCCTGTCCGGCCTGACGGTGCGGCTGCAGCCCGACTACGACCACTCGTACTTTTTCATCTCCACCTTTGGCCAGGACCACGTCGACCACGCGGCCAAGTACCTGTTTGCCTGAGGCGCGGCGAAGCTGAGGAAGCTGTAGGGGGGGGGCATCTAGATGCACACACGATAGAAGTAAACAGACAAAAAAAAAATTACTACACATTGTTATACCAAAAAAACCCCCCCAAAAGAAACGAGGACACCCGTGAACATATCCGGAAAAGCAAAAAAAAAAGGGCACAAAAAAAGGGCACAAAAAAAGTACATACAACAACAACGGTATAAAGTCGGATGCCAGCGACGAGGCAGGGCAACGAAAACACAAAAGACAGAAAACGAAAACACGGCAAGGCGACACAGCTGCTAGCTGGCGCGCTTGCCGCCCACGTCAATGGGTGACGGCACGGTGCCGGCGCCGCTGCCGGACGTGCTGGACGGCGTGATGGTGGCGCTGCGGCCGGTGCTGGGGCGGGCAGGGCC
>PCDN01000011.1:0-11645 GCA_002778105.1 Ceratocystiopsis brevicomis
GGGGGGCAGTAAAAAAGGAAAGAGCAACGGGGGAGATCCCACACTAATATATCAAAGTGTCCAAAAGCAGCACGGAAGGGCGGAAGGAGGGGGGTGCCTAGCGGGTAGTTCCAGTGGACGGCGAACAGTTCGCTCAGCGGGGGGAGGAGCGACCAGCATACGGCCAGACAGGCGGCGGCCGACACGAGACGGACAGCAGAGACAGCGGCAGGTACCGGTACGCCCGGGACCAGCAACTAAATGCGGCCGCCAAAGGTAGCTGGACCGCGCCGCTGGCCTAGAACGAGCAGCGAGCGGCACGCAGGGCGGTTTCTCGCGTTTCCGGTATAAGTACTCCGTGCAAAGACTGCTGTACGGAGTACCAATAGACGGCAGCGACCAGCGACCAGCGTTAGTGGCAGGGCACGGCAATACTCCGTAAGTCACTGGACTAAACTGAGCGGCGGGGGCCTAGCCGGGGCAGACGGAAGCTCGTGTGAAGGACGGGCGGGTAATGATGGGCAGGACATCGAGACGGAAGAAAGGCACTAAATCGGCCGCCACCGCTTGGGTCTGGCCTTTGTCCTGCTCTCCCCACTTGAAAGAGGCTTGGGGTGGTTTGAGACTAGGGTGTTGACCGTCTTTGTTCCCTGATCATACTGTCTCGGACCTGTGTTGGTTTTCGCAGACTGTGTTGGAAGGGACGTGCGATTGGAAATGAGAGGAAGGAAGAGGGGCAACAAACCAAGGACAGTGACGCCGGACCATCTTCAGTGAGGTGACCTTGCCATACAGATGGCTCTGCTTGGCTTTGTCTTGGCAGAGCGACGTGGGGGAGTTCTATGGGAAAGGGACAAAGCTGAGCAAGGGTGGCAAGAGTGACGGGCACCATCACCACTTGGGGCCAACACGAAGTGCCCAGCAAACAAGCGCTTTGGCGGAGCGGCGGGACACCGCCACTACCACCGTCACTAACGTAGCCCACCAACGCTCGCGACCAACCGTGTGATCTGGTGGCACTTGCCGGGCGAATTGGCTCTCCTGGATAGCAACTGGCAAAGGGCCAAGAGGAAAGGAAGCAGGAAAAAACGAGGAGGGAGCACATCAGTCATCCGAGGAGAGGATGGGTGTGGAACGAGGGAGAGGCGATTTGTGTGCGCGGTGGTGGGGTGGTGTGCATCAGTAACAAAGGAAAACAAATAAAAGAGACACACCTTCTTGCAGGTCTGGGCGTGAGGCGAGACGGACAGAGCTGATCCAAGCCTCGGGACGAGACTGTCACGCGGAGAGGTCTGCCGAGGAGGCGGAGCCGACAATCGAGGAGGAGAAAGCAGGAAGAAGCAAAAAGAAGTCGCAGAGTAGACGAGAAAGCCTACAACGCGCAAGCACGAAGCAGGAGAGAAAGAAGGGGAGGGGGGAAGAAGGAGTTTGAAAAGGTGCAAAGAACAGCGGGGATCAATGCTTCTTAATGCTTCCGTCTGTCTCTGTTCTGCTTTCTTTTTTTCCTTTTCCTCTTGTTTTTTGTCTTTTTTGGTTTTATTTCGTTTGTTCCGCTCCCAGGAGGATCACTCGCCGCTCATCCACCAGGGAAGCCCTTGCCGCAAAAAAAAGGGGGGGGGGGAGGTTTCCCGCAACGAGCTCAGAAAAAAGTTGAAGAAGGGGGGAGTGTGCATACAGCAAACGCGAAGCAGGGTCCAAGCAACTCCTAACAAGATGGGCGGCGAGGCGAGATAACTAGGCAAATGGGTGGTTCGTCTGGGAGAGAAAGGACCAGAGAAACGAGCGAGAGGCAGAAAGAAACAGTAGGATACGAGACAGACGAAAGGCCACCGCGTCAGTCGGTTTTTCTTCTTCCTCTTTTTTCCTCAGCAGACGACGACTGGCGCGAGGGAGAGAGGGGAGAGCCGATGAAGGGCAGGGGCGTGCGCCAAAAGAGGACAGGGGGAGGGGGGATGACGGGGTGTGATCGGAGCCCCCCCCCCAATAAACAACGCCCAGGGCGTGCAATTAACGAGAATTAGCGCATCTTGGGAAGGCATCTAAACAGACGGGGTACGGAGGGGGGGTACGGAGTACATGTACATCGTTTGGAAGCTACGACACAGCGGAGGCGCTGGACCTGCTCGAACAGGACAAGTGTTTGCGGTGAGGGAACGGCGGGGGGGGGAGGGGACACAAGGAAGAGCTGGTGATCTTGCTCTGCAAACGGAAACGGAGAATGGCGAGGCCCAAGCCAGAATGTCTTGCCAAGACAGATGTTTCTCAGTTGGGGGACCCGCGTTGGCATGCGTTCAGCAGCCAACGGACGGCACGAAAAAGACCATGCAGGGAAATGATTGCGTATGGTACGGCTTTGTTCTCAGAGGCGCCTGCAGTCGGCCACGCTGGTGGCGGGACACCGGAAACGGGAAAGGGAGGCGGTGGCCAGCCGCAGGATACTAGAAACGGGAAGGGGAGGCAACAAGTGGGAAGTGATGGAGGTGGTGGGACACAGGAGCGGAACGGCAAGGCGCGGGCGGGACAGCATGAGAGAACCAGTGGACAGGAACGAAGAAGAAAAGAAGGGTGCGGGAAGCAACCAGAGAGATTAACAGGCCTAACCAGTTTCCGAGGGTAGGAGGCGCCCGACGTCAGGGGTGCAGTGCAATCCGGCACCAAAGACCTCAACCCGTTGATGGCCAGCATACCCGAGCACCAGCAGCTTGGCTGGGGACGGCCGTCTCGCGGGCAGTCTTGTCGGCGACGCATGGACACGGCACCCGCATTCCCGAATGAGCATGTGAAGCACCGTGACAGCAGCCTTTCGTAGACGCCGGAGCAGTCGCATAACGCACACGACGCCGCATCGTCGTTCTACGGAAATTCCCCTCACACCCACCAGATAGCGCATCTCACGGTGCCCTCGTGGGCGGAGCTCCGCGAGAGCACAACGTATCGAATACGAAGCGCCCAAGGGACGGACGGGCATGGAACGTGCCGCCTAGACGTGCGGGACCCGCCCCCCGGTGTCGATTTTAGGGTAAGTAAGTATTTACGGTATATTTACGGGATATTGTATCCTATGCCCACTCTTCGAATCCACGAACGGCGGCCCTCCTGGCCGCGACATTCCGCAGAGCTGTGCATTCTGCTAGTACTCCTGGCGTCCTTTATAGGAATTCTGTAACAGGAAAGGAAGGGAGGACCGGCCCACGATACCGACGTCTACGTCATGCGTTTCTTTGTCCTCTGCACCGCTAGGAAGGAGCGGCTCGCGAATCGCAGCATTTAGGGGGGAGGGGGGAGGGCAAAAAACCCCCCCCCAGGCAGAAACCCACAGGGGTCACTGATGCTGCACATGACCCATGCCGATTTTCTTCGTGTCGTGTTTGTGTTGTGCCATTCGCACCTCGAAATTGTTTTGTCGTTTGCCCGTTTGCCCGGCTGCAAACGGACAGACAGCGACAACGGCCCAGCGTCCCACATGGGCCTGTCCAGCGTGCCAGTGACTGGCAGTGGAACCAGGCGAGTGAACCTCCCTGCCGAAACACGGCGTACAGGGCCCTGCCCGTGCCGCCCTGAGACAGGGTAAGGAAACGGCGTGACACGGACTGGCCTGGCTGCCAGTCGGCACCCGGCCCTCCCTGCTGCTGTCTCACCTGGTCCCTCCAAGCACAGCGCTGACAGCAGGGGCGGGACGGACAGTCGACAAAGAAGAAGACAAACGGGCAAACCTCAGATCCCGGAGCGACGATCCCTTGGCAGGCTGCGGGTTTCCTCTGAATCCCGCGCTCCGGACTCCGTATTTTGGGTTCCATACCACCAATTCTCCGCATTGCATCGTGCAAGGATTCGGCCATAATCTGCTTCCACTTGAAATAGCCGTTGCGAAAGCGACAACCGTCCGACCACGCCCAATCACGACCAGCTGCGAAGCCGCACTACTGCACCATGGGATGCCAGAAGCACACACCGGACCACACTATGGCGCTGGCACACCGCTCTTCCGGCCTTGTTTTCAGCGAGCGAGTAGGGTGGCCTGCGTCTCATGCGCACATCGTACGCGGCTGTTACGTTGTTACGCTACCATCTGGAGGAGGTCATCGCCCCGCACGACCGCAGCACAACCACAGCACGGGCTTGAGTGAACAGGCCGGACCGGACAATTACAACCAGGGAGTGAAAGCAGCAGCTCGTCCGTCACATGGCTTGATTCTTGTCTGAGGCTCCTGCAGTCAAGCGGGGAGGCGTGCCAGGACGTATCGTATCTTACGGAGTGCTTCCTGGTTCAGAGAACGGCTGCCGCTGCGCTTCGCCCACCACAAGCGCTCCCATCACACCGCTCCTCGGCTGCATGCACGCATGCAGCAAGCCGACTTTGGCAATTGAGGCGAACAAACCCTGAAAACACAAACCACAGGCCGCCATTCGCACAATGGAATGAGTGCGTGACGGCCAGCGAACGGCTCTATCGCGGCTGCCCATCTCGATGCCCCAGGACGCCCAGCCACTTCCCCATGGAGACCAGCGCGGGTCGCCCCAGCTAAGATGATAGTTCCCGATATGTTCTCCTCCCACGAACGACGCTACTCGTACGGCCGCTTTACTTCGCCTGCAAAATATGCGATAGGCGCGCGCATGCTCAGGACAAGACGACCCATACCGCTTTTGCCCGCCCGTGGCCCGCCCGTGGCCCGCCCGTGGCCCGTCTGACCAAGCCACCACCAACATGCAGACGGCAACCGCCCGCTCTACCCCGTGCACAACCACCCAACCAACCGGCCGCGCCCGCCAACTGCTCATTCGTATCTGCAAGTGGTGCCGACGCCTCCGTACCATGCATGCGCTGACAATACTACCCAGACACATAACACGACGGTGCCATTGGCGTTGGTTCTTGTGCGTTAGGAAGAGGGATCTGTGCATGCGGCTTTTTTTTTGTTTTTTGTTTTTTTTACATACACAAGTACACAAGATACTATGCATACACGCTGGTCATCAGACGAGGCATTGTCGCTACATACTGGTATCTTGCTCTCTTGCTCACTGCCTCCACCAAGCCCAAGCCCCCATGTTGCTTTCGCTCTCACCTTGCGCCCTATTCCCCAGGAATGGAATGCAGGGCGGTGATGTGCGGGCCCAAGCGAAATGAGTATGGTGCCCATCGCCCATTGGGCCACAGACGTTACATCTTGCGAAGTGGGTTGCTTTTCGGAGGGGGGGGGGGGGGATTTCAGGTTCTACACCAAACGCGACGTAGGCGTCACCGATGACCCGAGTACAAGAACAGGTCATGCTACGTCCTATCGCCGGCGAAGCTGAAGAGGGACACTACGACGGAGTTCTTATGTCAAATGGGCGATAACTCCGCGACCGGTGGCAGGCAATGGAGAAGAGCGGGCTCGAATGGCAGGCTGGCAGGCAACAGGCGAGCAGGTCGAAAAGGCGGAGAAGCAGGGAAGAGGTGGAGACTATCTACACTGTTCTTACTGCATGCGGCGTGTGCGACAAAATGGGCTCCCCGTGTCGTATCTTACCCTGCGCATGGCTCCGCCGACAGGCCTTCAAAGCAGGCCTGTCAAGTTGTTAGACTGCCGCGTCTTGCCGTAGGAGGAAGCGCAGAAGGGGGCAGTGTGCCGTGAATGTCGCTGGTTGGTTCCCGATGCGCGGATATACGGAGGATCTTGGGGGGCTACGACTGCGCACGATAAAAAGACGCAGTGGGCGGGCGACGTCCCATTCCGCGCCCGAGCGCTGGGCGAATAAAACAAGGTCCGTCCCGTTAGAGGGGATTTAGGGGCGTCTTGTAGCGGGGACAATTTTGGTCACGGGAGCGCAAAGGCCCCGATACGAGTACGAACTGGTCAACTTCACACGTCAGTTGTGACGGGTTTGCATCGAAGGGAAACAGTTGACGACGAGAAAAGGGGAAGAAAAAAAAATAGGACGAGGCTATGACCGGCCACAAGAGAAAAAACCTGCTGGGAACGATGAAATCGTCGTGTAGCCGTGCCATCGTGCCGGGCGTTTGCAGCAGCGGCTGGGCTCGGCTGACGGCGGCGCAAGGCGTTTGGGCGTGCGTATTACGCGCGTGCATGCTGCATACTCCGTACGCAAGAGGCTTGGGCACACCGCCCCCATTCCGGTGCAGAAGCAGGAAAAGAAGGGACAGGTGTGGAGCTGGGCCTGGGCGGCGCAGCAAATCGGGAGACGGGAGTGACGAGGCAACCAGAGAAGAAAAAAAAGGAGAAAGGAAGAAAAGAAGAAAGAAGAAAAGAGAAAAAAGAGAGCACGAAATGAGACGAGCCGACGAGGAGAAATGACGATGAACAAAATGAGAGGACCAGCAAGCGAAGAAAGGGCAAGGGCGGAAGGGAGGAAAGCGCGAGACCCGGTGGGATCACTGCGTCACAGCGGACATGGGACAGTTTTGTGGACGGGACAGGGAACAGGCCTTGAGCAGAGAGGGGAATGCAGAGAGAGAGGGGCCTTGAGCAAGACGGGGAGGCTGTGAGGGATCCGAAGCATTTGCCATGGGAAAAAAAAAAAAAAAAAAAAGGGCAATACGAGGAAGATACGAGCGGCCCAGATGTCTGGCCGCGGACGGCGGACGGCGGATGGCGGACGCGTAGTGTGATCGTACCAAATCGGCCGGGCAGGCACGGCACGGCGCCGTGGAAAATAAAGCAGCCCGCTTGGCCGTGCCGTTGCGAGCTCCTCTTTTTCCCCGTCCGCCTGCCACCGGCTTCTGCGGGCCTTTTATACACTTGTCGTTAGGGTGGGGGGGGGAGGGGGTGTGTTGTGGTGGTGTCCAGGGTTCCGGTGGTGGAAATAGAGAAATGGACGGATGCTACAGGGGGGGTGCCGCTGTAAGACGGTCGGGCCCACTGCTGGGCAGAGCTATGGGCACTGCTCGTGGAGGCTGGGCTGGAAGAAACGACAGATAAAGAAGGGAAAGACGGAGAAAGAAACAGAAAAGAGGAAGAAACAAGAAGAGAGAAAGAAAAATAAAGAAAAAGAGAAAGAAAAAAGTACACGACAGACGAGGCCGACCGCCAAGACCAGCCMCCCCCCCCCCTCCCCCCCTTCCCCCCTCCATATACTAACAAAGCTGCCAGGGGCGTGTACCCAGACACCGCCTGCCCGCTTCGTCCTGCTAAAATAACATAACACGAAACCACGCCGACCGAGATGGGGCGTCTCCGTCCTCCGTCGGCGGGAAGACGGGGTGGGGTGCAGCAACTATGCTTCACGTGACGTCGATTCTTGCCTGGAACGGGCATGGTGGACTGGGGGCGAGTACGAGTAGGGGGAGCATTAATACGGGAGTGCGGAGTCTCGTGCGCAACTTTGGGCTGCATTGGGGCAAGATGGGCGTGTGTCCCAGACACGTCCAGGGGCCGAGGAGCTCCGCAAACCGGTTCGTCGCTAGGGACGGCGCGCCCAGCACAGCGGCAGGTATCGTAGGATGGGCAGAGGTTCCCGTCGCAGGGAAAACAAAATCGCCCCGAGAGGGGGGAGGCTGAACGGTTGGGCACAGGCAGAAGAGGCGTGTGGAAAGTATTCTGTACTCGTACTTTGCCTGTGTGTGAGATGAAGCGGTGTGGCCCAGAGCATGGATCTGGGGTGAAGCGGCTGGCTGAGCCTAGCAGGAAGAGGAAAACAGGACAGGCTGACAGCAAAAGGGGGAGAAAAAAAAAAACACAACACGGATGGGGGGGGGGGGGGGGGGGGGGGGGGACGAACTGGGATGGGGCTGGTTTGGCTCTCGGCTCTTGGCTCTTGGCGATTAGCGATTGGCTATTGTCTTGGGCCCCGGTTTGCTGTCCAATGTTTTTTGCTGCGAGACTGCCGACCAGAGGTGTGTGTGTGTGTTTGTGCGTAAGCGAAATCGGGCGTGAAAGGGGAGAGGGTGATGGGCAGGGTTCGTTTGTCTGGGGATGGGGACTGCTCTGGCGTCGCGTCTGGTCTGGCCACAGGCCGTTCGTGGTCCGTTGACCAAACACTGCTGCGGGAGGGCAGCATCGCGTGCAGCCTAGAGAGAAAGGGAAGGGAGGGCTGACAGGCCAACGGCACCGCCCTCTCCCCTCCTGTAGGGCGTCATACGGGGCCGCATGCATGGTCTGCATGCACGTAGCCAAGCGAACCAGGCAGCAGCGGCTATGGCGGCGTGGAGCAGAACAACCGGGGGGGGAGGAAAGAAAGGAGAAGAAAGGAAAAATGACAAGACAGGAAAACGACAAGCAGTGGTTCCACGGACGCCCGTGTGGGCCATCGGCTGTTCTGGGAGAGGGGGGGTTCACAACGCCTGGCTGGTGTGAAGCGACTAATGCAGCAAAGCCAGCGTGCACGCACGTCGGTGTTGGTGTTGGTTGCAGGCGGTGAGACCGCTTCGGGGTCTTTTCCGTTGGTTCTGTTTGCTCGTTTGCTACGGGGAAGGAAAGAGGAGAGAAAGAACAAGAAAGAAGATGCAAACAGAGGCGCAGTGTCGATCACTCAAGAAGAAGTAGAAGAGAAAAAGAAGAAGAAAAAAGAAAGAAAGAAAAAAGAAAAAAGAAAGGAAACCGGCGGACGGGCCAGACAAAACGGCACCGACGTGGCACGCCACCATTTGCAGACGGGCTGCTGCCGGCGATGCGGGCAGCCGTTTGTGGGCATGCTGCTGCAGCTGCAGCGGTGTTAGTCCTGTGGTCCTATATGCTGCAGTCCTGTAGACTGTGGTCCTGCAGGCCCCATACAGCTGCAGGCTGCAGCTGTACGAGTAGGCCCCCTCCCCCCCCTCCCTCCCTCCTCTGCCGTCGGTCAGACGGCCCAATCCAGGGCTGAAGAGCAGAAACCGGCAAAAGGATCGTCCGTCGCACAAGACCATTACGGGACTGGACGACGGGGCGGACAGAAAGAAAGAAAGAAAGAAAAACAGCATCCGGGACGCGCTGGTCGCAGCGGTGCTGAGACATGGTGGCGTCTGGCGGTCAAGGCCTGCCAGGGACAGGTTGGCAGAGAGAGACCGACCGGCAGGGGTGGCGCCGGACAGAAGAAGAAGCACGAGAGCACCGGAGGAGACAGACGGTGGGCAGTTTGGCTTCCTCCTTGCTTGTCGGGGGGAAAAAAAAAAAAATTCCAATTGTTTCCGTGTCGGTTCACGCGCGGCGATTCAATCGGTCTACAATCGAATGTCTACCGGAACATCTAACAAACGCACAACACCCCCTGGTCACCGGCCCTTTTCTCATGATCGCTCCTGCTCGTCGGCGTTGACGGGAAAGGTGCTTCCGAGCAGGATGGCCGGTTCGTGGATGTTGTTGTGGTCGTAGCTGCGAGGTCAGCGGACGGCAGAAAAGCCGAAAAAGAAAAGCAAGACGAAGCAAGACGAACAAGACGAAACGAAATAACACACCTCAGCACGCCGATGCCGCCCGTCTCCAGCAGAAAGACGGGCCCGCCCGCCATGCTCGCGCCCACCCACCGCTTCGCCAGCGCCCGCAGGATGTGGCCGTGGGCCACGATGAGCACGTCGCCGGCGTCGGGCGACAGACCCGCGGACCCGGCGTCCACGCCCGCCGCCGCGTCCGCCGCTGCTGCCGCCGCCTGCAGTGCCGGCCGGTGGTACTTGTCCCGGATCTCGGCGATCAGCGCGTCCAGCCGCGCGGTGATGTCCGCGGGCCCCTCGCCGCCGGGACAGCCGTCCTTCCAGATGTCCCAGCTGCCGGAGAGGTCCGCCCCCGCCGCCTTGCGCTGCGCCCGGATCGCGTGCGTCGTGATGCCCTCGTACGCGCCGTAGTCCCACTCGCGCACGGCCTCGGTCACCTCGATGCGCGCGCTGCACGCGCCGCTGCGGCGGGCGCCCGGCACGCAGGCGCCGTGCAGCTGCCACGGCAGCGGCCCGACGTGGTCGATGTGCAGGAGCTCAAACGTGCGCTGGGCGCGCTTGCGGGGGGAGACGTAGCTGCGGGAGTGCCCGCGGTTAGAAGAAACGAAAGAAAAAAAAGAAAAAAAAAGAAAAAGCGCAGAAGATGGAGGAGGCGGGCACGTACATGTGCGCCAGCTTGCTCGGCACCAGGAGGCGGTCGTTGCCCACCATGGCGCGGCCGGTGGCGCGGATGTGCTTCTCGCCGTTTTCCGTCAGCGGCAGGTCCGTGACGCTGGTGTGCCGGCCGTTGGCCGACCACTCCGTCTCGCCGTGGCGCATGATGAACAGGCGGGGGGTGGACATGGCGGCGGTGGAAGAGACAAGAGGGCACAGGCAGGATCAAGAAAGAAAGAAGCGCGTGGGACGGAAACAAAGAGCGATCAAAGTCGACCAGCGGGCGGAAGGTCCGGCAATGGTGAGAGCAGAGAGGGACGCGGGAGCTGCGGGAGCTGCGGCATCGCACGGCCTGGTCCGCGATAGCCGGCCGGTGTCGCGCTAAGGGGCACGTGATGCTCTGCGATGCAGTGAGATTGTAGTTTCTTTTTTCTTTTTTCTTTCTTTTTGATTTCTTGTTCTTTTTGATTTCTTCTTTTTTTGTCTGCTATCCTATCTGGATTTATTTCCTATTCTGGCATTGCATTCATCCGGTGTCGTGTTGTATCTGTATCTTACACAGAGGCTAACCGGATATTGTGTTGGAGAGAACATTTCTTTTAATTTTTATTTGCTCCTTGTGTTCTTTTCTTCTTCTCCTCTAGAAGACCAGGATAGGAATAGTGACGGCGAAAGAAAACAAACACGTCAAATACCGGGACGTGATGCCTGGGCTCGGCCGGAGACAGGCCTCTCTTCGCGTCCTATCTGACAACACGCAACCAGACATTCCAGAGAACGGGCCGGGCGCAACGTCGTGGCAGGTGGCAGGTGACGGGTTTTTGCGCACACCAGCTGCTGTGCCCGGTGCCACCCCGGGAAGGACTGAGGCAGGCCCAGGCGCCGTGCGACGCAGCACCGCTCGTGTCACTAGGTTTTGCCACAAAAGAGACGTGACAGACACGATCCGAGACCGTCTGCGGAACAGGGAACACGCCCGCGGAGGGGGGGCAACGTGTCTCGCGCAACCCTCGGGTGCACAGCAACGCCGCCGTCCTGGCTGAAGGCAGAGGAGGACAAGCCTGGCAGGAGACCAACCGTGGCCTCTTTCGGATCAGACCCGGCGTTGGACCAAGGATATGGCAGGTCGAACGTGGGAAAGACACACCGGAACGCGTAAACGAGCCCGGTACGCTGACACCACAAGGACAGCACGATGGATGAGATACAGGAGTTCGGAATGCCCCGTACCCATCCAAAAACCAGGTTGCCCAACCGCCCGCTACCACGGAGGCAAGGAAAAAAGGAGGGGAAAAAAAGAAGAAGAAAAAAAAAAAAGAAAAAACGACCATCAGCTGCTGGCCGTGTCGTGGTGCCACGGGGCATTGTGGCCGTTCACCGCGGGCGCTGCTGCTCGCGCCGCGTGTCCGCCGCCGCCGTCGTCGTCGCCGTCGTCCGCGGCAAAGCGCCGCACCTCCGACGTCGAGTGCTGCATGACAAACGCCCGCTGCGCCGCCGCCAGCCGGATGCGCGTCTCCTTGTCGCGCAGCGCCGCCGCCTGCCGCGAGCACTCGTGGATCTGCATGCGCACGTCGCGCGCCAGCGTCGGGAACCAGCCGGCGTGCGCCTTGCACTTGCGCTTGCGGCAGAGGCCGGCGGTGGCAGTGGCTGCGGCGGCGGCGGC
>PCDN01000011.1:48319-60548 GCA_002778105.1 Ceratocystiopsis brevicomis
TCCCCCGCCTCCGTTCCACCACGGTCCCCACGGTGGTGAGGACTACCCGCCTCATCCCCCGCCGCCGCCGCCGCACCACGGGGACAAGGACCACCCGTCTTTCCCTCCCCCGCCTCCGTTCCACCACGGTCCCCACGGCGGTGAGGAGGACCACCCACCGTTCCCTCCTCCGCCTCCGTTTGGCCACCATCCCCACCACGATGACGAGGAACACGACCGTCGCCCGCCTCACCACAAGGGCCACAAGGAGCACAAGGGTCACAAGGAGGACAAGGACCACAAGGACCACAAGGACCACAAGGACTACAAGGATCACAAGGATCACGCCGACCACAAGGACCACAAGGGCCACAGGGAGCACAAGGGCCACAAGGATCACCCGCACGCTCCCCACTACCACCACCACCACCACCACGGCAAGCCCGAGGGCTTCGCTGTGGCTGACGTCTTGGGCCTGTTCGTTCACTATTTGCTCGTTGGTCTTACGTCGGCCGCGCTGGTCAAGATTTTATTCGCCAGTGTGAAGTCTGTGGTGGAGCGTCGTGCGGCTTCCCGGCGGAGCGTCGCCGCCGCCGAGGTGGAGGTGGGCCTGATGGCTGCGGATGTGAAGAAGGACGCTGGCGATCTGCCGCCGTACACGGATGCGGTGGTGGAGAAGACGGCTGTCTAGGGAGTGTGTGCGGATAGCAGCCGTTGGATTGGCTAGAGGCTGTACGATAGTCTCCTTTGTTTACGCAGTTTTGCTCGGACAGATGCATTTCTCTTCTGTTTTTGTTTTTGTTTTGTTTTCGTTTTCCGCATGAGTCCTGTTTTATGGCTCCTCAACACTCGTTTGTTTCCTACACATACGTGTCTTGCAATTTCATACCGTTTTGCCTGTTGCGCTGGTTATGGAAGAAGGGCCAATGTGAAAGAGCAGAGCTGTTCGTTTTGTATTGCCGTCGTAAAACTGTCGCCGCCAACGCCAAAAAAGATCGATCCCTCCCCCTCCCCCCTCCCTATGTGAGATATACATGCATGCCGCCTTCCCGTTGTCCATTCTGTGCTGTATGCTGCCTACAAGCCAGGTGGCCGTTGCTAGCCGTGCCGCATGGCCGCCGCGGCGAACTGCTCCTGCTGCAGGCGCTCGAGCTCCTCGAGGGAGAGCCCGCTCTGGGTGAACTTGTCGGCCTTGCGCTCGCGGCCCTTTTGGACCTCCTTGTGTTCCTGGGCGGCCTCGAGCACGGCCTCGGTGTAGTGGGAGAAGCCGAGCTGGGTCAGGGCGCGGGCGATGTGGTCGCATCCAATGGTCTTTTTGGCCTCGCGCTCGGAGATGTCGTTGGCCTCGGAGGAGACGAGCGTGATGAACTCGACGCAGCACTCGATGAGCAGGTCGCGGGCATCGCGGGAGAAGGAGACGCCGGTGGCGGGTGGCAGGATCTCCGAGACGATTTTCTGGACGGTGGCTTGGGGGGGCTGTCAGGCAGGGAGGTTCAGGGAAGAAAGAAGGAAAAACAGGCGACAGCAAAAGAAAAGGAGAAAGAAAAGGAGAAAGAAAAGAGAGAAAGAAAAGAGAGAAAAACGAGAGAGAGAAAAGAGAGAAAAAAAAGAGAGAAAAAAAACGCACCTTTTGGTAGAGAAAGATCGTCGCTGCCTGGGAGACGGTGTTAGCACACGAGCTGAGCCGGGGCCGTGGAGAGGAGAGAGAGACGGACCACCAAAGTCGCCGTCGTGGTCGGACATGGTGACTGACGGCTGGGATGGAGCGAGAAACAGCCGCAGGTTGGATTCTGGCCGAGCTCGATTTGCGATGGGGATGCGCCGCACGCAATGGCGGGCGGAGGGGCGGCGTGCGCCAAACGCGGGACCAGCGCGCCTGAAATAGACGGTCCGGGCGGGCTCTGCAGCGGGCAGGGGGGGGGGCCGCCTTCGTCATAGGCCCATGTTTCCCCCCCCCCGGCCCCCCGACCAACCAGAATTGTGCCATGTCCTCACCGCCCGAGCTCCACAGCAAATTTCAAAATCTCCTCTTAAGTTCTGTTTTTTTTTTTTGTTTTCCTTGTCCTTCATCTTCCGTATGTATCTTACTTGGTATTCTTGGATTCTTTGGATACGGCGTCTTGCCGCCCACGCTGTGCGCGGTGGAAAGGATGAGAACAAGTGTTTTTGTCTGTTTCTTCTGCATCCAGCGTTTGGTTTCTCTCAGGTAGGCTGCTCTGTTTTCTGCTCTGTTTCCTGCTCTGTTTTCTTTCCCCCGTGTCTTCCTTCTCTCTCCCCCGGCTTCCATGATGAGTATTTTGTCGCCCCAGTCTTACAAAAACTATGGTGAATGACACTGTCTTTCCAAACGGACGTCTCTGATCCGGCTGCCGGTTTCCTGCTTTTTTTTTATATTGTTTCCGTTCGTTCTTTGCCCGAGACGAGAACTGACAGATCTCTTCTAGCAACGACCTGTCCTCGATATGCGCCCTGCTTTCTTGCCTCGACCTGTATATTCCCAAGACGTCTATGGTAAGGCAACTCTACAACTGCTCGCACCATGCAACCAACAGACAGCCGCAAGTGATGTAACCCATTGATATTCCATGCTAAATCTGAATTTTCATGTGGAGTCTATCAAAAGAGCTTTTCATCTTTCGACTGATGCGTGCTGTCTGATGGGAATTGCTTTGCTTTCTCATTGATCCTATGTGGGCGTCGTTGCTGACACTTGCTGTCCCAGAATCTTTACCCGGTCACGACCAGTGGTATGGAGCCATCTCGGGCGCGTTGAACCTAACCCTGTCAGCACGTAGGAGCGAAGACGGCAGATTGGGGAAGAAGGGGGAACCACCGACTTGACAGCCTTGCCGCTGAGCTCGGGGGCGGCGTCGACGGCCAGCCTGGCCAGCACCTCGGCCGGCTTCTCGGGCGGGCTGAGCTGGCCGGTCTCGAAGCCCTGGACGAAGGCGGTGTAGTCTTTCTCGGACATGGCACTGCTGCCGTTGTCGCGGATGGTCTGCTGCATGGCGGTGTCGGTGCGGCCGGGGTCGAGGGCGACGGAGACGATGTCGGGCTCCTCGACGGCGAGGTGCTGGACGAGCGAGTTGCCGGCGGCCTTTGTGCTTCCGTAGGCGGCCCAGGACGCGTAGGCGTGGCCGGCGGCGCCGGACGAGGTCAGCACGAAGCGGCCACGGGACGCGCGCAGGTGGGGGATGGCGGCTTTGGCCTGCGTAGAGAGGTGTGAGGTGTGAGTCGACGTAGTAGATGCAGACGACAGACAAGACAGACACGACTACACTCGGACCGTCCGTACCAAAGCCAAGGCGCTGAACAGGTTGATGGCGTACAGGCGCGACCAGGCGTCGAGGTCGGCGTCGGCGACCCGCGCCAACGGCTCGAGGGCGCCGTGGTTGGCGATGACGCCGTCGAGGCGGCCGTAGGTGGCGACGGCGAGGTCGACGACGGCGGGCAGGGCGGCCAGGTCGGCGGCGTCGACGGTGGTGAAGGCCACCTGGGCCGGGAACTCGGCCTGGAGGGCGGCGAGCGGGGCGGCGGTGCGGGCCGTGAGGACGACCCTGTGGTTGTGGGTGAGCAGGACGCGCGCGGCGGCGAGGCCGATGCCGCGGCTGGCGCCGGTGACGATGACGACTCTGCTCATGGTGGGGGGGGGGGTTGTGAACTTGGACCGTACAAGTCGTTTTGTTGGGGCCGTTGTCGCGAGCAAAGATTTCCTTCCGTCTGGGGCTCCTCTTTTTCTTAAGTCCGTAGTGGGGTCGCTCCGAGTTCCGGCAACCCCGCAAGGCACAATGGCCGCCCCTACCGTCATCCTCGACGCCGGCATCGTCGGCGTGTGCACGGGCGGGCGGTCAGTGCGGATGTGCGTGGGTTGGGTATTTCTGGGTGGTTCGCTGGCGTTGTCGGCGCCGTGTGTCGGGGGATGAAACGCTTGGGAGCGGCTGGCCTGGTGCCGGCACACGCAACGACGGTGTGGACCAGGTGAGGTGGGGGTGTTTTCGGTGAGGGTTGACCTTCCAGAGCAGTCGAAGAGGCAGTCGACAATACGACGCAGTTCTGGTGGGCGATCGTGAATTCGAAAAGCACTCCAGCAGAGCAAGAGATCTTACCAGAACACCAAGTGTTTTGCTCGTAGTTTCTCGTTTGACCGGTGTATAGACAAGTCTTCACCGAAACCTCACCGAGACGCACAACAGCACACAGCACACTCACTGAGCCTCACCGAGCCTCACCGAGTCTCACCGAGCCTCACCGAAAAAAGTGGCGTCTCGCAGAACCGATGGCACGGCCGGCGCCCCGTCACAGACTGCGGCTAGTTTGAGGTGTCGACATGCAGCCGTCACCGCACTTGTTGCAGTAGTCGAGAAGAAAAAGGCACATTTTGGCTGTTTGTGCGAGCTGGGTCGGAGAAAGGCTGTGAGTGAGTCGATCGGATTGGCATGCCGTGCTGCACGCCCCGGATGCAGCATGCTCCCGTCTCTTTATGCAGGCAAAGGAGCAGGCATGTTCGTGCTTCGATGCGAGGGCGGTTCATGCTACGTCTTCTTCTTCCCGTCCTTCTTCTCTCCCGACAACGAGCTCTCCAGCTCGCCCGGCTTGTCCCGGCAGACGAAGCGCCTGGTTCTCATCTGAATGCAGAGATCGCACGTCTTGGACGTGTCGAGCGAGAGGCCGGTTGCATTGGGCATGAACTCTGCAAACGATGCTCTGTCTGTGCGTCTCGGATCGGCCACTGGCGTGAAACGGGGAATGGGATTGAAGAGGCCCTATCTACTCAGATCCCCCCCCCCCCCCCCCCCCCCCCCCCTGCATCCCAGCGCCTGCTTGTCTCATTCCTCCTTGCAGTCCTCACACAAAGTGGACTCGTCAAACACGTACTTGGGGTTCCTGTCGTATTCGGCGCACGTCGCTTTGTCTGCTTCTTCCGCCGCGCTGCACGGCACGATGGCGTGGCCGATAATCGTGGCGCAGGCCTTGCAGACGTAGATGGTGTGTGTGCACATGTTGGCCGTCGCTCTCGGCCGTTTCCGTCGGGCTGTTGGGAGACGGGGACGGGAACAGAACCGATCTGGCTGTTGGAGCCGGGTCTTTATAGCCATCTCGTAGGCCTGCCCTTGCGTCACTAGGTATACGCGTCTGCAGTGAAATCAGGAGGGGGGCACCGGTGACACCTCTGCGGTGCTCCCGTTCGAAACGCTGGTGGCTGCGATACCCAACGGCGTCGAGGCCTGCCGACGTGCCCGTACCCGGACCGTTTCTTCAATTATTCAACTGCAGCATGCATGCATAGAGGAGAAGAAAGGTAGATTGTGTTGCTAAGCGCCCTCATCACCCAGAACCCTCCATGTTCCTATTTCCCTCCGTTCTTCTCGCTCGTCTACTCTTTCTTCTCGCTGCAGGATTTGCACAGCCTGGACGCATCGATGGACGTCGGACGGTAGTATCCTATGCACGCAAGCTTTTTTCCTTTTGCCGCAATGCTGCAGAGGGTGCAGTCCGAGTCGATGACCACGTCGCAGTCCTTGCACCTGTAAAGCGTGTAAGTGCACATGTTGGCAGTCAGAGGACAGGTTCCGGTTTCTGTGGTCTTGCTGGGAAGGCAAAGGCAAAGACATCTCGAGAGTCTGGCCGGGAAGCCGGGTCTTTATACAGATCCTGGGTCGACTTGCGTCACTTGTCCCCCGTTTCCCATGTGCCTACAAGAACGCCTCACTGGTCCTCGCTGCCTCATGTGCCTGCGATGAACCCAGACGAGCGAGGACACGCACGCCCAAGCTGGATGCGCACACAGGTGGATTGCATTGACAATAGCCCTGTTCCCGCAGCCTGCTTTCAGACCTCCTTGCAGCCCCATTCAGCAGTGCTCGCCGCTCGCCTCTCGGAACTCTTTGCAGACGCTGCACACCTCGGAATCGTCGTACGCCTCGCTGTCCTTGTCTGCCGGACCAACCTACTCGCTGTGCGCAACCTGCACATTCAGCAAAGACGAGGGGGGCGCAGTGTAGAGACGAGCAGTGTCAAGACGGAGGAAAACAGGTAGAAATGGCCGTGTGTGTCTGAGAGATTGGTTCGGTAGAAAACACATTCAAACCTCGACGCGGCTGTGAGCCCGACCAACGAACGGGCCATCTGTTTCCCATGCAAAAGCTTCGCTGTCGACCGTGACGAGGTTGAACGGACAACTTGCACAGCTGGGGGAAGCAGAGGTTCCGTCCCCTGCACGGCGGCGGCTTCGCGAGGTCCATCGGCTCGAGTTTTGTGCGTGATTCACCAACAAGGTCGCTTCCCAACTTCGTTATGGCACTCGCTCTCATAGTCTATATAATGTCCTGGGACGATCTCCTAGAACCTCCAAGGAAAACACACTCTCCACACTTCCCAATGTGCATCTTTCATCAAATGCCCTGCAGCGAGTGCACGGTGATCAGCCGTTGCAGGCGGTCCATCAGGAGGGGGTACCCGTGCCAATGGGGGCCCGGGAACACAAGGCACACGACGGATATGACGTGCGTAGGCTGCCGATACTGGGACTAGATGCTGCTGGACAGCGAACAGGGCCGTCGTTGATTTGGAGAGAGAAAAAGGAAAATCCAGTGACCACCTGTTTTTCATCGAATGTTCTCAACACGTCACTGCTCATGTTGCTCTATATCTCTCCGGACACCCGGCTCACAACAATGCTCCCGCAACAGCGCACAGCACTCTCTGACCCTCTGCGGCAGCATGTGTCTGTTCATCGCCATGCACTGCATAGGGTGCCAAATCGTGGTGCGCTGCAGGCTATCCCAGCGACTACGGGCCATGTGCCGGCAGTCCGACGCCAACACGATGGAGGACCCGTACATGACGTGCCAGCGCTGTGATCCCCAGCATTGGCCCGACGGGTCACGGTCACACGACAGATAGCACTGCCGCGTCACGGACTTTCCCGACAATTTCTTCGACGACCCTTGCCCGTTTTCTGGTCTTGGTCTTGTTTCCCATCGGCCACAGACCCCGGCTCCAACAGGTGCGGCTACGTCGTCAAGATGCGCTGCCGGTGCTGTGTGACGACGGTCCGGTGCGCTGCTTCCATTGAACGGGCGTTCGCCTGTCCGACGACCCGGGCGAGCACCATGAGAGACAAGACGCTGCGGTGCGCCGCCTGTCGGGTGCCGGGGTGATGGACATGGGTTGTTTTTGTTTTTGGCGCACGTACGAGCTCGCGGTAGTCGATCGAAAATGCAATGCGTTTTATTCAAAAGTCCCTTCGTCCATGACCGAGGTCGTATGCTGTAGACGTGCGGCACTGTCCCTTGGACAAGGGGACACGCAAGGAGGCGAGGAAAACGGGGACGTCTATACAGACAGGCCTGGCCTCTTTCACAAGGGCACGCATAGCCCGTCTTGAAATTTGTATGCCACGCCTTTTCCATCCACAAACGAGCACACCATGTGAGGGATTGCCACGGGGCATACGCGTTTCGTGGCCACCCCGTCCTCGCCCTGATCACAGCTCCGGCGAGCATACAACGAAGTCCACGGCCTTTTTTCTCGGCCTACATAAAGTCGCAGCTGGGATGTCGCACGACAAACGCCACGCAGCGCAAAAAAAGACCGTTGTGCACAACGGGGCAGCAGCACGGAGCCCGTTCTCAACCCACGACAAGAAATGTGCTGGCATGTGGCGTATCGCTGTCTTGACTGCGACGTCTACCTGACCGAGGATGTGTGCAAATGCGCCAATGTGCCGCCCGTCTGCCCCCCCCAACCGACGACAACACGCTCTTTGACCATCCAGGGCGGTGCTCGGGCTGCCTCGACCAGAGGCCGTAGACACAGTCGTGCTGTTCTGTCATGCTGGCTGTTTTTTTGGTCGCCATGGGACTGCGGGAAACGGACAGCTGAGACGGGCGTCACCTTTCTCTTGGAGAAACAGGCAGTCGTAATTTTGCGTAAATCATGATCATAATCAAGAAAATCATCACCCATCCATCCTAGATCGGGGTATGTACCACCCCCAGAACAGCACATGAACCACCAGGGCGTCGGGACGAACAGTCCCCAGAAAAAAGCAGAAGCCAGCCTTGAGCCCTAGTGTCCGTGATCGACAATGTCCGTGATCGACAAAAATGCCCCATCCCCTTCCCCCCCCCGTTCAATCGGCCACCAGAGCCGAGCCGAGCCCGGCCCCGGCGGCCACTTCTTGCCGCCGCCGCCGCACCCGGCCTTGCCGCTGCTCTGTCGACGCCGTGCCGCACCAGTCCAGGCCGGAAAAGAGGAGAGGCTCCTGGAACGGCTGTTGCTGCTGCCGTTGCCGCAGTGGCGGTGGCGATGGTGGTGCCCAGCTGTCCCAGTCGGATGATGCCGCCGCCCGCTTGCGCGCGGGGCCCGGGCCATGACCCGGGCCAGCAGCATGGTCGCGGGCACGGGCAAGGAAGGCGACAAAATTGGCCTCGCAGAGGCCGAGGATGCCCTCGAGCTTATAGACGGCGAGGTGGTTGCGGTCGGGGAAGATGGTCTCGTCGTCGTCGTCGTCGTCGTCGTCATCGTTGTCATCAGCGCTGTTCTTCACAGCGCCGTCGTCGTCTCTGCGGCGGCAAGGCCTGCTCGTCTCGTCCTCGGTGTGGTCGCTGTCGGAAGAAGAGCACCCTTCGTCTGGGTCGTCTCCCCCCGGCAGCACCACGCCGTAAAAGGCCACCAGGTACGCCAGCCGGTTGCGCTGCCGGTCGGTGCGGGGCGTGCGCAGCGCGTAGAAGTCCCGGGCGTTGGAGGGGAAGAACGTGCGGTCGGGTGCCACGATGCCGTGCGTCGCGTGCAACACCACCACCGGCTGGATGGGCAGCCGCGGATTGCTCAGCAGCTGGTTACACAGTCTGGCCGTCAGCCGTCGCTGCTCCGCCTCGGCGGCATCGGACCGGCGGGCGCACGCCCTGCCGTTGTTGTTGTCGTCGTCGTCGTCGTCGTCGTCGACCACCACCTTTTCAAACCGGGCGTAAATCTTGCCGGACGCGTCGGGGGGCCGCCGCAGGTCGCGGACCATGCGGTACTGGACGAGCTCGCTACGGGACGGTGGTGGTTCTTGAGCAGGCTTCATTGAAAAGGTTGGCAATGCCGCGAAAGGGACGGCGAGGCAGATGCACTGCTGGCTTTCAGGGGGGAAATCAACAATCGGTCGAAAAGGCGGTCAGCAGCGATGCTTCGGCCTGAGGCAGCAGACTTTAGTCACGTGCCAGAAAACGGAGTGGGGCGTGGTGCAGGGATGGCCAATGCCGCCATCTGGACTATCTTTGCGCAACTGGAGAAAGGCCGGCCAAAGACCGGGGTGATCTGCGCGGCTTTGGAACGGATTTACCAGCAAAACGACAACAAGAGCACAACCGCTACACGGCCGGCAGCAGCAGCCGCAGAAAGGCCTGGACGATGCCGTCCGGATCGCGGTCGGGCCCGAAGGTGCCGCCCTGGATCTCGGCGGTGTGCACGTGGCGTGCGACGGCGTTTGCGGACGTTGGCGTAGTAGGGCCGCACCACGTCGCCGCGGGCCGCAGAGGCCGACGACGGGCACGGCAGGCGGTACGGCAGGCGGCACGGCAGGCGGCACGGCGCTGAGGGCGGCGGCGCGGTCGTATTCCCAGACGCGGCGGTCGATCTGGGAGTGGCCCTGCCAGGTGCGGAGGCGGTCGAGGGTCTCGCGCTGGAGCAGGGCGGTGTCGGACAGGCCCTTCCCAGACGAGGCAGTCCCCCGGTCTTGCGCAGGTGGGCGGCTGCCGGGTCCGGGCGGTTAAAGGGCGCGAGGAAGGTCTCGGCCATGGCGGCGCGGTCGGCGGCGGGCATGGCGGACGCGCCGACGACGGTCAGGCTGCGCACAAAGGCGCCGTACGCGGCCGTGTTGCGGGCCAGCTCCATGCCGACGATGCTGCTGCCCGAGTGGTGGCCGATCAATCAGGTGGCAGCCACGGGCGAAGGCGGGTCGGCGGCCGGGCCGAACGCGCCGCCGAAGCCGGGCATGTCGGGCGCATAGCATCCGCAGCCGCGCGCCGTCAGCAGCGGCATCACGGCCGGCATGGACTTGGCCGACGACGCAGACATGTGCAGGAGGAGCACGGGGAGGGGTGGTTCGTGATTGTTTCTGTTTCTGCTGCCGTTGCCGTTGTCGTCACCGCCGCCGCCACCGTCTCGATCATCATTACCACCGAGCAGGCACAAGGGGATGACGCAAAAAGGGAGCACAGAACAAAACGGCGCCTGTTCCGTTTCGCTATATGGCTCGCCAGCGCGCGGTGCCAACGACGTCCCGGAGAGAGGCCCGACTTACACACTGGGTCGCGCTAGGCTGGGGACGGCAAGGCGGCTATGGTGTGGTTGCGTCCGGGCGGCGCTAGCCCGGTGAGGCAATCGGAAGCTAGAGTGGCATCCGACCGCAGCGAGAGGCCAGCGCCTGCCACCTGCCCTGGATCCGGGAAGCGGAACGTCTGCGCAGGAAGAGGGGTGGGAGGGGAGGGGGAGCAGAGGAGTGAGTGGGAGGGGAGGGGGGCAGAGGAATGCGAGGGGGAGGGGGGGAAAAGAGAGGGACGACGGCCAAGGCGGGAACAGAGAGGGAGCCGGACGGAAGCAGACCGCAGCGCCACAGAGCCACTGATGACCGGCCCGTGTGCGTCAGCAGTGTTTTCCCCGATCCTTTCCTGGCGGCTAGTGCGTTGATGTGCTTGGATGGCGCATTGCGAGAGTGGTTTTGATTTTTTTTCCGATGTAGTTCTCTGTTCCTTTTTGGGGGGGAGGAGGGGGGGGGTTCTCTCTTGTCCCCCTTTCTTTTTCTCTTTTCCTTTCCACCGCTCTCTGCCGTTTTGTTGTTCATTTTGGTCTGCCATCCAGTGTCCGATCGGGATCAGATCCGACCTCTCGATGCTACAGATAAAAACCCCCCCCTCCATTGTCAAGGGCCTCTGAAAAAAAAAAAAAAAACTTCCTTCCTTTCCATCTGACGACTTTTTCTCTTTTCTGTTGTCTATCGACTGCCTTACCCTCCTCTCTTATACGCCTCCGCCATGTCCACCATCGTGCAGGAACACCCCGTGCTGTCGCTCGAGCCGCTCGAGCCGCTCGGCCACGACATCGGCCTCAAGGACTACGGCCACATTTCCGTCCGGGAGATTGCCGTCCCCGGCAGCCCGGACGCCGCCCTCGACACATCCGAGGGGTCCGCAACCAGCACAGAGCCGGCGTCTTCGGAGCCGTCGTGTTCATGCGATTCGTGTGCGGAGGACCTGGCCAAGCCCGTCGATCCGGCTGAGCGACCACTGTCTCCCGTGTCCACAGGGCCACGGTCCCCATCCCCGTTTCAAGAAGCCCCCCCCTCCGCCCCCTCCGAGCCCCTCTTGCCGCTCCCGCCGCTCCCGCCGCCCCCGCAAACACACCATGCGCTCGTCGTGACGGCCGATGGCGGCTACGAGCTGGTGGCCGACTTCCCGGCGCCGACGGCGACACTGGGCGCCGACGAGGTGATGATCCGCAACAAGGCGACGGGCCTCAACCACATTGACTGGATGAGCGTCGAGTACAACTTCTGCCTGCCGGCGCGGCCGTGGGTGACGGGGCGCGAGATGGCGGGCGTGGTCGAGGCGGTCGGCGCGGCCGTGACAGACGTGAAGACGGGCGACGCGGTGTGGACGAGTGCGTTCTCTCCTCTTTCGTTCTTTGGTTTTTCTCCTCGCTGACGACCAGCCACGTACTACAAGGACCGGAGGGCCGGCTGCTTCCAGGAGCTGGTCGTGGTCCCCCAGCACACCGTGTTTCCGATTCCGCCGACGCTGGACTTTTGCCAGGCCGCGTGTCTGGGCGTGGCCGGGATCACGGCAGCGATGACGCTGTGGCAGTGGCTGGGAGTGCCGATGGCGGATGCAGCAGAGCAGCAGCAGACACAACAGCCCGAGGCAGCACAAGAAGGGCAGTCGCCCCGTCCACAGGCACAGGCAAAGGCAGCCACCGCCCCCCCCGAGAAGGAGGTCCTCCTCGTCTGGGGCGGGTCGACCGTGACCGGCCAGTTTGCGATCCAGCTGGCGGCGCAGGCCGGGCTCGAGGTGGTGGCCGTGTGCTCGGCGGCGACGGCGGGCCTGGTGCGCCGCCGCGGCGCCGCGCACGTGGTGACGTACACGGGCAAGACGGACATGCACGTGATCGGCGAGGTGCTGTGCGCGGCGGGCGGGCGGCTGACGCGGGCGGTGGACCTGGTGGGCGCGCGCACGGCGCGACTGGTGCTGCAGATCATTGCGGCGTC
>PCDN01000011.1:61981-80938 GCA_002778105.1 Ceratocystiopsis brevicomis
CTCCCCCCCCTACCCGACCAGTCGCCGGCGGCGCTGGTCTGGTCACGCCCCACGCAAGATATGCTGTGGGCGGGCGAATGAGAGCGGCAGACAGGCCTGCCTGTCACATTCTGCAGCGGGCTGCGTGCGAAGCGTGCGAATGGCTGCAGCAGGACGGTGTGGCACACTTGAGCGTCCTCGACAGACAGACGGACAGAGCCCACGCGAGCGTGCAGGCCGTGCGACGCTTCCACGGTTCTGACATGGCCTGGTTACGGCCTCGGAAACGGTCTGGGTGCGACGAGCACAGCATGATGCGACGGAGGATCGTATCCTCCGCTGTGCATAACCGTCACCTCATCACCTCTTTCCCCCCCCATCCCCCACCCACCCCCGTCTCTTCCAGCCAATATTACGCCGCTGGTTTGTGGTTGCTTTGCTTTCCGCTTTGGACCCTCCCACCTGTCGCCGGCGCTTGCTACGGAGTATCTTACGATACGAGTACACTCCCCCCCTACCGGCGGACCTGATCGTCCCTATCGACTGCGCGCCCGGGCCAGAGTCAATCAATATATCTGAGCATCTACCCACCTACCCGTCCACAACGCCGGCCCACCTCGACGGCCTTCCCCTTCCTTTTGTTCCTCTTCGCATGGCCCCCATTGTCCTTTCTTTCTCTTCAGTGATCAGCCGTCCGAGGACGAGGAACCCGGCATTCTTTGTCCGTTGTTGTTGCTGTTGTTGTTGTCCACCACAATGGCATCTCCCGCGTCTCCCGCCTCCCTCCCCCTCGCCCGCCGCATCTACATCCCCCTGACGGCCACCAGCCCGCCCGGCCTGGTCGAGGCCGACACGGTCGACCCCTGGATCAAGTCAGGCAAGTATGCGCTGGCCTGGACCTACTTCGCAGCGGCCCTGACCGCCTGTGTCTTTGCCGTGCGCATGTGGCACTACTGGCAGGACAAGATCCGCCAGGCCATCTACAAGCAGGAGGTCGAGGACCACTACCACCATCTTTACAGCGCCGAGCCCGACTGGGACCACTCGGCCGTTACCGCGCGCAGCACCACCCACACCGCCCACACCGTCGGCCACGAGTCCAGCCGCCACTTCTTCCCCGAGGAGACCAAGGCCGAGACCGCGTTCCGGCCCTCGGGCAACATGTCGTCCATCGGCTTCGCCAACGACACGCTGGCCCTGTTCCGCTGGATCTTCTACCGACCCATCCCCGACCTGGTGGTCGCCGGCCGCCGCCTGACCTTTGCGTCGCTGTCCGTGCTGGCCTGCGGCTTTGTCGCGCTCGCGCTCGTGACCCTCTACTGCTTCCTGCCCCAGCCGCTGTACTGGCAGAGCATCCAGTACGGGTCGCCGCCGCTGGCCGTGCGGGCCGGCATGCTGGCCGTCGCCATGACGCCGTGGATCCTGGCCACCAGCACCAAGGCCAACGTGCTGACCCTCGTCACCGGCATCGGCCCCGAGCGCCTCAACGTGCTGCACCGCTGGGCCGGCTACCTGTGTCTGTTCCTGTCGCTCGTGCACGCCATTCCGTTCTACGTGCAGCCTGTGTGGGACGACAGCGGCATGGCTGTCTTCCAGGCGCTCTTCCCCAACAACAGCTCGGTCATTGTGTACGGCACGGGCATTGCGTGTCTGGTGCCGCTGATCTGGCTGTGCGTGGCGTCGCTGCCCATCCTGCGGCGCGTCGTCTACGAGATCTTTGTGCTGCTGCACGTGCCCGTCGGCCTGCTGTACGTCGGCCTGCTGTTCTGGCACACCAAGAACTACCTGCACTCGTGGGCGTACCTGTACGCGACCGTGGCCATCTTCTTCGCCTGCCAGCTGGCGCGCCTGCGCAACCTCAACTGGACGCGGCCGTGGCGGCTGTCCTTCCTGGTTGGCGACGAGGCGGCCATCACGCTGATGACGGAGAACGCGATCAAGATCACGATCCCGACGCAGATGCGCTGGAAGCCGGGCCAGTACGTGTACCTGCGCATGCCGGGCATTGCCCTGCTGGAGAACCACCCGTTCACCGTGTCCTCGCTGTGCAGTGAGGACTTCCCCTCGGCCTACGGCGACGCGTACCGCGACTGCGTGCTGGTGTTCCGGCCCTACGGCGGCTTCACCCGCCGCGTGCTCGAGACGGCCGTTGCCAAGGGGCCCTACCACACGTACCGCGCCTTTCTCGACGGGCCGTACGGCGGCATGCGCCGCGACCTGGCCGCCTTTGACACCTGCATCCTCATCGCCGGCGGCTCCGGCATCACGTCGCTCATGTCGCAGCTGCTCAACCTGATCAAGCGCATGCGCGACGGCAAGGCCATCACCAGGAAGATCGTCGTCATCTGGGCCCTCAAGCGCCTCGAGGCCATGGACTGGTTCCGCGAGGAGCTGCGCATCTGCCGCGAGTCCGCCCCGCCCGAGAGCGTCACCTGCAAGTTCTTTGTCACCTCCGCCACCCGCGCCGACCACCGCAACCAGCACCTGAACGCCACCCTGTTCGGCAACGCGCCCGGCAGCGCCACGATGACCCCCGGCGCCGCCTACCCCCACCCGCAGCGCGCGCCCCGGCCCCTCAGCAATCAGTTCCGCGACCGCCTCGACGGCTTCGTCGCCGGCATCGCCTCCAAGCGCAACTCGGCCCTCATCGCCGCCGAGGCCCAGGGCGACCCCGAGCGCGAGCGCGAGCTGCGCGCCGAGGACGAGGACCGCATCACGGCCCTTCCCCAGCAAAAGTACCTACAGCCCTATCAAGTCCCACCACCACCACCACCACCACCACCACTCCCCCAAAACCAGCGCGTGTCCATGACACCCGACGAGTCGCTGCGCCAGCTCGAGGGCCGTGGCAGCACCAGCACCGAGGAGAAGCGGCCCGCCATCGGCAGCACCACCACCGTCGCGGCCGACAACACCTTCCACTTTACGCCGCACCCGCGGGCGGACGCGCCGCACTTCAACCTGGTGCCGCCGGCCGCGATGCGCAAGGCGGAGGAGGAGGCCGCCGCCGCCGCATTGCCCCATGACGAAGCCGCCACCGCCGCCACCGACGCCGCAGACGCAGACGCAGACGCAAAGGACAGCGATGCCGCCGCCCCCATGCAGCCGCCCGAGCTGGCCCACCTGCGCACCGACGTGGGCGGCGTGCGGCCGCGGCCGACGTCGACGTTTGGCCCGCCGTCGGGCTTCGACTTTGGCTTTCCAGAGACGCCGACGGAGTTCCAAAAGTCGCTGATGCGTTTTGCGTTTCCCGTGCCGCACCAGATCGACGGCGGCTGGAGCGTCGAGTACGGCCGGCCGGACCTGGGCTACATGCTGCGCGAGATGGCCACGGGCGGCACGGACGGGCGCGGCGTGCTGGGCCGGCGCACGGCCGTCTTTGTGTGCGGGCCGGCGAGCATGCGCGTGGGCGTGGCGACGACGGTGGCGCGGCTGCAGGCGGAGATCTGGGGCGACGACATGCTGGAGGAGATCTTCCTGCACACGGAGAATTATGCGCTGTGAGGTGGGGGACGGATGGATGGATGGGATGATGACCTGATGACCTGGCCGGCTCTTTTTTTTTGTTTTCCTGTCTTCTTTCTAATCCCTGTATTGTAGTACGTGTTTTTTTTTTTTTCTGTCTGTTGTATAAGATACCAGCTAGCTGTTGCATTGATGACGAGTCGGTTTGAACAAGACGCCTATGCCGAGTGAGCTGGCACTGGTTCCTGCATGGCCGAGACTTGCCACTGTCGCCGTCTGCGTTGTCGTCCTGCGTTGTCGTCCTCGCCGGCGCCCGCCTGCCTGCATATCGTCCAATGGCATGCACCGCAATACGATATTGGGCACACTTGGGCACCTGTCAACCATCCATCCGTTGTGTTTGTTTCTTTTGTAATTTCTTTTTTTCCGGATATATTCAGCGTGTTCTTGTCGACAGTTGTTGCCGTCCTTGCTCTTTCGACTCGTGCCTGGCAGCCAATCATCTAACAACAGCCTGGGCCTGCCCCGCATATTCTCCCCGCGAATCGAGCGGCTTCGCCTTCCGTCGGGTATTTCATAGCCCAGAAAATATAAGCCAAAATAAGCCAAAAAAGAGAGAGAAAAAAAAACTAAATTTTCTAAAAGAGGAAAACCTTGTGACTCAGAAAACGAGGCTGCCCCTTCCTGTTTCTTCTTCTCTTTGTTTCTGGAACTTCCCCCCTTCGCATCCGCCCCTTCCCTTCCCGTCCGATTGCGTTCCCAGCTCGGCCTCGCACCTTCCTTGCGTATACAGTGATCCGCGCTTCTTCCGCGCCCCTCTCATCCCCTCCCTTCGTCATCCTCTCCCCACCTGCCGCCACCATGCCGATGTAAGGACGCATTGACCGACGTTGCTGTTGCTGTTCCTCCCTTTTTTTTCTTTTTCTCACGCTGACCGTCTCCGCCTGCAGGCTCAAAGATCCCTCCCAGAAATACAAGCCTTTCCCCCCCGTCGACCTGCCCGATCGGCAATGGCCGTCCAGGACCATTACCAAGGCGCCACGATGGCTGTCCACGGACCTGCGGGACGGCAACCAGAGCTTGGTCGACCCGATGGTGCGTCTGGAACCCGTGTCGATGCCTGCAGATGAGCAGCAGCAGACTAACCGACGCTTCCAGAACGGTGACGAGAAGTGGCAGTACTTCAAGATGCTGTGCGACGTTGGTTACAAGGAAATTGAGGTGTCCTTCCCGTCAGCATCGCAGACCGATTTCGACTTTACCCGCCGCCTGATCGAGACTCCCGGCACCGTCCCCGACGACGTCTACCTGCAGGTGCTGTCGCCGTGCCGCGAGGACCTCATCCGCCGCACCATCGAGTCCGTCCACGGCGCCAAGCGCGCCATCATCCACATCTACCTGGCCACCAGCGAGTGTTTCCGCCGCATTGTCTTTGGCTTCTCTGAAGCCGAGAGCATCGAGCTGGCCACGCGCTGCGCCCGCCTCGTCCGCAGCCTGACCAAGGACAGCCCCGACCCGGCCGTGCGCGCCACCGAATGGGCCTTTGAGTTCAGCCCCGAGACCTTCTCGGACACGCGCCTCGAATTTGCCGTCCAGATCTGCGAGGCCGTCCAGGCCGCCTGGGAGCCGACCCCGGAGCAGCCCATCATCTTCAATCTGCCCGCCACTGTCGAGATGGCCACGCCCAACGTCTACGCCGACCAGATCGAGTACTTTTGCCGCCACATCAGCAACCGCGACCGCGTCTGCGTGTCGCTGCACGCCCACAACGACCGCGGCTGCGCCGTCGCCGCCTCCGAGCTGGCCCAGATGGCCGGCGCCGACCGCGTCGAGGGCTGTCTGTTTGGCAACGGCGAGCGCACCGGAAATGTGGACCTCGTCACCCTGGCCCTCAACCTGTACACGCAGGGCGTGCACCCCAACGTGGACTTGTCCGACCTGAACCGCATTATCGGCGTGGTCGAGGTCTGCAACAAGATTCCGGTCCACCCGCGCGCGCCCTACGGCGGCTCCCTGGTTGTGTGCGCCTTTAGTGGCTCGCATCAGGACGCCATCAAGAAGGGTTTTCAGACCCGCGAGAAGGCCGGCCAAGGTATCGCCGACCGCTGGCAGGTTCCGTACCTGCCGCTAGACCCCCACGATATTGGCCGCGACTACCAGGCCGTGATCCGCGTCAACTCGCAGAGCGGCAAGGGCGGCGCCGCCTGGATCATCCAGCAGTACCTGTACCTCGACCTGCCGCGCGGCCTGCAGGTCGACTTCAGCCGCACCGTCCAGCGTATGGCCGAGAAGCGCGGCCGCGAGCTGCTGCCCGTCGAGATCACGGAGCTGTTTGAGAACACGTACTTTGTGCGCGAGAACCCGCGCTTCGGCCTGGCCGAGTACAACATCCTGCCCGACCGCACGAAGAGCCCGGCCCCGCCCGCGCCCGGCCGCACCACGCAGGACACAAAGAACATGAAGCGCGTGTTCGACGGCGTGCTGCTCGTCAACGGCGCCGAGCACCACCTGACCGGCCGCGGCACCGGCCCGCTGTCGTGCCTGGCCGCAGCGCTGCGGCCCATCATCGGCGCCAACCTCGAGGTCCACGACTACAAGGAGCATGCCGTCGGTCGCGGCAGCGACGTGCGCGCCGCCACCTACATTGAGTGCTCAACCGAGAACAACCATAAGGTGTGGGGCGTCGGCCTGCACGAGGACGTCCTGACCAGTTCGCTGCACGCCATGCTGAGCGCTGCGAGCAATGTACGTACCTTCACTCGCCCCCCCTTCTTTTTTCTCTTTCTCTCTTTCTTTCCCCCCTCCTCACCCCCGCTAACCGTCCAGTACATGGCCACGCACCCCAATACGCCGCCGGTTGCATTTTCCGCATTTCAGGCAGATGCCGTCCGGGACTTGGATCTGAATGGCGAAGGCAAGACCCGGCCAGATCTGATCAAGGCTCTGGAGGCTCAGGCAGATGAGATGTGATACCAACAGGATAAATCTACGAGTACGATACGCAAATAAGGGTCAAAAAGGGGTGAGCGCATAAAGCTTGGTTCACAAAAAGCATAGGGAATCAAAAAATAAATTTTGTGTCAAGAACAACAACTGGGAATCCTTTTGCGGACTTCTTATTGGCAGTGCGATTTCTTGTAGACATACCGTGTGGGGCGTTTCGTACACTTACGTATCTTACTTCGTAAATGCCCTGCAACCCCTCTCCCCTCCAGGCCTGCCCCACCATTGGAAACAAACAAAACAAAAGAGCCGGTGTGCGCGCACCGCTTGCCTTCCCCGCTATGCAGCTGCTCGTCGTCGACGTCCTGCTCACCGCAAAGCCAGCGGCACGTCGAAACGATGGGACGTCCGCCCTTCTGGCCCGGAGGGGAAGGCCTGCAGCACATTGTTCTGTTCTGGCTTGGACCGCCCGCCCACCTGCAGCAACGCGTCGTGGGCAAACCGCTGCTTGACCACTAGTTTGTCGCCTCCCCCCCCCAAGATTTGGGGCCAGGCCAGAAAATGGGCCTACGTAAGAGGCCAGAACATCGCACCGTGCGAGCTTCGCTCTGTCTGTTCTGTATGAAGGCGGCCTCGTCTGCGTTCCTGCCTGTTCCAGCGCCTGCTCAGCGCGCTACGACGCCCGCTCCTTCCCTGTAGACCCTTCGCTCCTTCCTGGCTTGCCGTCCTTCTTTGTATCGCGCCTCCGATCTTTTCGAGACTCGACCATCTCCGGCGTCTCTTGTCGCAATCCCCCTTTCTGTGATTTCGGCTTCATCTTCTCTCTCTCCTTTTTCCCCTCCCTCTCGGACTTCAAGCCTATCCACCGTGGAGACGATCGGCAAATTACTGCAAAACACAGCTCTCATCGCCTACAACGTGCGGGACCACAACCACCTCAAGGCCACTAAGGGACAGCCTCTGCAGTGCGCTCTGCTCCAAACTCTAATTTTTCCCTTCCCATCTTTCCTGCTCTTTCTCTCCCTCCTCTCTCTGCCAGCAACGCCCTCCCCCCGTCTCGACTTTTCGGCACACTCTCTCTTTCTTTTGCTTCTCATCCATTCCTTCGCTCAGTCGTCCTTTTTTTTTTCCTTTGTCTCCCCGTGCTTACGCCTGCTCTGCGGCGTGCGTTTTGCCCTCCCGTCTCACCCTCTTTTTCTTTTTTTCGAGGCTCCCTCTTCCCTCGTGCTTCTCCCGACATCCGGAGGCTGAACACAAGGCAAACCGGCGCCATGGCGGAAAATTCAGATATCAACACAATTCTGACCAACTCGTTGTCTCCGGGTACGCGCAACGGTCGCCTGGGCGGCGTGCTCGAGTTCCCCCCTTCTCTCCCTCTCTGTTGTGCTAACGTTTCCCCTTTCTAGACAACGCGTTGCGTCAACAGGCTGAGCAGCAACTCGAGCAGGCGGCCGCCACAAACTTTGTATGTATCGATCCTCTCCCCTCGACCCATTCCCTCCGTTTGATGCGATCTGTCGTATCTGCTCTAGGCGCCGCTCCTAGCCTCCCCTGTCCCTGCCCCTCCCCCTCGTCCCCATTATAGAATGCGTCCCTCCCTCAATCTCCTCCTCTCTTTATGCTAACCGCACTCGCTCTGTCAGTCTCTGTACCTTGCTACACTCGTCCAGGAGCTCTCCAAGGAAGAAGCTGCAGGCCACATCCGTGCTGCCGCGGGCCTCGCCCTGAAGAACGCGTTTACTGGCCGCGACCCAACACGCCGCGCCGATCTGCAGGCAAAATGGCTACAACAGACCGACCAAGAGACCAAGAACAACATCAAGCAGCTCACTCTGCAGACCCTCTCGTCGACCAACAACCAGGCCGGCCAGGCCGCGGCACAGGTCGTCGCGTCCATTGCTGCCGTGGAGCTGCCGCACAACTTGTGGGCCGAGCTGATGCCCTTCCTCGTCCAGGGCGTCAGCCAGGGCGCGACGAACCTTAAGCAAAACGCACTGACCACCATTGGTTACATCTGCGAGACCCCGGACACCGAGCTTCGCAGCAGCCTCTTCGGCTACTCCAACTCCATCCTGACCGCCGTCGTCCAGGGCGCTCGCAAGGAGGAGACCAACGATGACGTGCGCTTCGCTGCCATTACCGCCCTGAGCGACTCGCTCGAGTTTGTCGGCAACAACTTCAAGCACGAAGGCGAGCGGAACTACATTATGCAGGTCGTCTGCGAGGCCACCCAGGCCGGCGACAACCGCATCCAGCAGGGTGCCTTTGGCTGCCTGAACCGCATCATGACGCTCTACTACGACAACATGCGTTTCTACATGGAGAAGGCTCTCTTCGGTCTCACTATAATGGGCATGCGGTCCGACGATGAGGACGTGGCAAAGCTTGCTGTCGAGTTTTGGAGCACCGTGTGCGAGGAGGAGATTGCCATTGAAGACGAGAATGCACAGATTGGACCCGTATGTTTCAGTCGGACCATATCTCTCATCTCTTTTGCACGCAGACCCTAACACTCTTTCCCTAGGTCGACGATCAAGACAAGCTGCGGCCATTCTACAACTTCGCCCGTGTCGCCACGAGCGAGGTTGTCCCTGCCCTTTTGGAGCTTTTGACAAAGCAGGACGAGGATGCTGCCGATGACGAGTACAACATTTCCCGCGCTGCCTACCAATGTTTGACGCTCTATGCTCAGGCGGTCGGATCGGTCATCATTAACCACGTCATTCCGTTTGTCGAGACGAACCTGCTGAACGAGGACTGGCACCTGCGGGACGCAGCTGTGTCGGTCTTTGGCGCCATCATGGAAGGCCCAGACGAGAAGATTCTGTACACGATTGTGCAGTCGGCCCTGCCGTCGCTGATCGGGGCGATGGAGGACCAGGCGCTGCAAGTCCGTGATTCCACGGCCTTTACACTCGGCCGCATCACGGAGAACTGCCCGAACGCTATCGACCCGGACACGCACCTTGCACCGCTTATCAGCTCTCTGTTCAAGGGCCTGCTCAGCAGCCCCAAGATGGCCCCGTCTTGCTGTTGGGCGCTGATGAACCTGGCGGAGCGTTTCGCAGGCGACTTGGGTGCCGTGACCAACCCGCTCACCGTCCACTTCGCCACCAGCGTCGGTCATCTACTGCAAATCACCGCTGCGGAGGCTGGTGCGGACCCCTCGGTGCGCACCGCTGCCTACGAGGTCCTGAACTCTTTTGTCTCGAACTCGGCACAGGAAAGTCTGCAGCACATTGCGTCGCTGTCGGATGTCATCTTGAAGCGCCTGGAAGAGACCATTCCGCTGCAGAGCCAGGTGGTTAGCGTCGAGGACAAGATCACGCTGGAAGACATGCAGACGAGTCTGTGCACGGTCCTGCAGGCCATTATCGGCCGCCTGGACAAGGAGATTGCACCACAGGGCGATCGTATCATGGCTGGCCTGCTGCAGATTCTGTCCAACTCGGGGGGCAAGTCCTCCGTTCCGGAGGCCGTCTTTGCCGCTATCAGCAGCCTGTCGAACGTCCTGGAGGAAGACTTTGTCAAATACATGGAGGCCTTCTCCCCCTTCCTGTACAAGGCTCTCGAGAACCCGGAGGAGCCCAGCCTGTGTGCCATGGCCATTGGCGTTGTCAGTGATGTCACCCGGTCCATGGGCATTCGCAGTCAGCCGTGGTGCGACAACTTTATGAACTACTTGCTTAACAACCTCCGGGTATGTGTCTTCTCCGTCCAGCCGCCGCGTTTTCTTTTTGCTAATAATCCCTTTTCTCCTCCAGAGCACAACGCTTTCCAACCAGTTTAAGCCGGCCATACTGCAGTGCTTTGGTGACATTGCCGGCGCCATTGGTGGCCACTTTGAGGCCTATCTGTCTGTCGTGGCCCAGGTGCTGCAGCAGGCTGCGACCGTCTCGGCTGGACAGGACTCGAGCTACGAGATGCTGGACTACGTTGTCTCGCTGCGCGAGGGCATCATGGATGCCTGGAGTGGCATTATTGGCGCGATGACGTCCTCACAGAAGAGTACGTCGAGTCCTCTGTTGCTGCGGTTGCCATTTCTGTTTGCTAACACCAATTACAGCCCAGGTCCTGCAGCCATATGTTCCGTCTGTCTTCCAGCTGCTCAACGTCATCGCCTCCGACCTGAACCGTAGCGAGGCTCTCATGCGCTCGTCCATGGGTGTGATCGGGTATGTCCACTGCGCGAACCCTTTTTCTTCCCGATCACGGCAAAAGCTAATCTTTTTCACCCTTACAGCGATCTTGCTGAGGCATTCCCCAACGGCGAGCTGGTCGAGGCGCTGCGGCAAGAGTGGGTGTTGCGCCTCATCAAGGAGACGCGCACCAACCGCGAGTACTCGCAGCGTACAATCGAGACAGCACGGTGGGCTCGCGAGCTTGTCAAGCGGCAGGTTGGTGGCTCATCAAACGTTGTGCAGTCGTAGACTGGAACAGAGCACTGTTTTTGTGGTCGCTGTGTTTGGTATGGTCGTTTTGAGGTTCATTTTCTTTACTTTAACCCCCCCCCCCCCCCGAGGTTCCTTGCCGTCTTCTTGTTTTCCTTTTTCCTTTCCCCTTGCCCTCCCTATACCCCCTTCCCTTTTCCCATAAACCCTTTTGGTTACTCCCTTCCCCCTTGTTCTGTCTTCCTTTCTTGCACCCAGTCTCCCCCCTCCCCAAGTCACAACACGCCACACCACCCGTCCCCCCCCAATACAGCTTTATTTTTTCAGAGCTTTTTCTTTTCTCTTTTTCAGTTCGGAGATCCCTTTCGGTTTTTGATAGAGAGGCGAAGTCCAATGATCATGTAACATACCCGGCCCTGACAGGCCGGGAATGAATCCCACGTCATGTAGAAAACAGGATAATGTAACGGAAGGCAAACTCACTCGCACGCACGCAAACACATGCAGACAATTTCAAAGACATCGGCATTTACACTTGCATTTACCTTAATTGTGTGACGCGTGAAGACTTGACCGTGGGTGCCAGTGAGAGTTGATGTTTTGATGTTTTCCATACTTAATGAATAATGACAACCTAAGCTGCTGTTGTTGAAACGATAGTGCTTTTGATGATGTGCTGCTGAAGTAAGAGGAGAACAGGTTTTTTTTTGTAGTTTAGACGTCTTTATGTCAGAGCTGCAACGAAGCCAAAACTTTTTAACGCCGAACAACCAACTTCGGTCGAGATTCACGTGAAATCTACACCAGAGCCAGCCCATACAAGAAAGACCAACCAGAACATTGCGAACGCCATCTTTGCCTTCTAGCCCGCACGCAATGCCGCTGCCGCCGTGCCCTGCGCGGTTTGCGGCCCGCAAGGCGTCCATCCTGGCGCAGCTGGCACAGCCGGACGACGCGTATGCCGATGCGTCGCCCAAGGGCGCGGTGGATGTCGGGGTGCGGCCGCTACTGGCCGTGATCAACGGCATAGACGGCTTTGTGACGACGAGCAGCTGTGCGGGGCGGGCGGCCGTGTTTGTCGAGGGGCGGCGGCGGGGAGGGGGGCGGCCCTCGGACAGAGAAACGGAAACGGTAACAGAAACAGAAACAGCAGAGATAGCAGTGACAACGACGACGGCATCGTCGGGTGGCAAGGGTGGCGGCGGCACGTGGCTGTTTGTGTCGCACGAACCGCTGGTGGCGGGCGCGGGCGTGGGTGCGAACGGCAAGGCGGACGGCCTGCCGCCGCTGAGCGCGTACCGGGCCACGGACTGGACGGCGGCACTGGGACTGGGCGGGAGTGCGGCGGCGGTGGACGGCAACGAGGTAGAGGACGACGCGCCCAGCCCGCGGCTCGTGCATCTCAAGTTTGAGCCGATGGTGCGTTTTTTTGTGTTTTTTTGTGTTTTTGTTCTTCGTCGACAACTTGCTTTTGGGCGCCTGACTGACCGCCAGATCCTGCACGTGTTGACGGCCTCCCTGGCGCACGCGCAACTGCTGCTCCGGTGTGCGGCGGCGGCGGGCTTTCGCGAGAGCGGCGCGGTGAGCATTTACCACTACCACGAGGCCGGGGAGGACACGGCGGCGGCGCTGCCGATGGTCGCGGTGCGGTCGATGGGGCTGGGCTTCTCGTCTGTGGTCGGCATGGCGCGGGAGGGCGATGAGGGCGGCGGCGGCGGCGCCGTGTGCGTTGTCTCGCCCGCGTACCTTGCGCAGATGGTGCGTGTGGTGGACGAGCGATTTGCGGTCAACCGGCAGCGGACGGAGCGGTTCCGGGCGGCGGTGGTGGACGCGGTGGCGCAGGAGGCCGGGGGCAGTGGTGGCAGTGGCGGCAGTGGTGGCAAGGACGGCACGTGGGAGGACGCAGAAGCGCGGCGGGCACGTAAGCGGGCCGAGGGGCTGCGGCAGCAGGCGGCTCTGCGTGCCCGGCGGACGGGGCCGGAGCCAGGCCCAGACGAGGCGGACGAGAGCGAGGTGCTGGTCGCCAGGATGGAGTAGGAGCAGCTGTTCTGTGCGGTTGGTTGTTGGTTGTTGACAGAAGAACAGCCTCTTCTTCTTTCTGCTCTTTAGATGCGTGGCGTATATACAAGTAAAACGTTCTATCTCGTACACAGGTCTCCTCTCCTTCCCGTCTCTCCCTCCCCTTGCCTTCTCTTTTTCTTGTTTTCCTCTTATCATGTGGATGACCGTCCTTTCGTCCTCCCCGTCTTCCCCGCCCCCCCCCTGCCATCTACGACACAACCCGGTCCACCCACGTGGCCTCCAGCTTGCGCACCTCCTCCTTGAACGCGGCCACCTCGCGCCAGCAGTCCAGCGGCCGCCGGTCGTGCTCGCGCAGACACCGCACCACGCCACTGCGCGCCTTCTCCACGGGCTCGGGCAATGGCTGGCTGGCCTCGCGCTGGCGGGCCTCAAGGCGGCTGCGCAGGGAGGCAATCTCCTGGCTGACAGAGGCAGACGAGATATCCGACGACCCTGACGACGACGACGCCGATGACGACGCCGCCGCCTCTTCTGCAGACAGAGCCTGCTCGGCGGCCTGGAGCTTGGTCAGCTGCTCGGCCTGGAGGCGGCGCAGCTCCTCGGCAACGCGGGCCTGGACATGGAGCTCGAGGGTCTGGGCACGGGTGGTGTCGGTCTGCGTTGGAGCGGTCCTCCGTTAGATCGCTGCATCCTCTTCCGCATCTCCGTGTTGTCGTGTTCCAATGCTCACCTCAACGCTCCCCTGCAGCTGGTCGATCATGTCCTGGGAAACGGTCGGTGGTCCGGCACTATTCGTTCGCACAACCCGTCAGCTGGGGAGGAGGGGGGCAATGCAGCAATGACAAGCACGGGCAGCTGTGGCCTGTGGAAGGAAGAAAAGAAGAAAAGAAAAAAAAAAAGACGCACCCCTTCCATACGTGTGGCGTGCTCGGCTTCGATGCGCTGGCACCCATTGTGATGACTTTTTGGAGTGGTTTTTTGTTTTTGTTTTTTTGCCTCGTTTCTATCGGCTCGTCTCGGACACCCGGCACAGCGGTCGAAGCGGACGCGCGCAGGGAGGAAGGCTCTCAAAGGAAAACGGAGGCAAAGCAATCGGCGGACAGGCGTACAGACAGGGGCGGTCTGTATCGGCTTCGGCGGGCGGCGGTGCTTGCGATGCGGTCGGTCGTTTTGAGAGGAAAAGGCGTGTCGGGGCCATTGTTTTGCTCGGGCTTTCGCAAAGATGTGTCAGCTGTGGGGATACTTATTTGGACCTGATTGGCTGGAATGATTACGGAGTATCTTACGGAGCTCCGAACCTTTTCAGAGTTGAGGAACAAAAGCCCCAACCCAACGTAAACCGACCGCCCTGGGCTATGTATGCGACAGGCTGCCGACATGTGATCATCGCTGCTCGCCGTCCCAGGTTGCACGCACCTTGTCCTATTGTGCTCGTGCTGCCCCTGTCTATCGTATTCGTAAAGATACCTTGCCGTCTTCTCGTATTTTTGCTCTCGTCATCGTTCGATATGCTTTTTTCTCTGCTTCTAGTCTGATTCCTCTTGTCTCCCTGCTCGCGCCTCCCTGGCCTATGGATCCCCCAAGACCAGAAAAAGGAGGTCCTCAGGCGGAGAGGCCGCTGCCATCTGCAAGGGCTGCCACTGGCATGCACACAAACACGCCCTGCTCCGCCCAGCGCACACCACTCAGCGGCCAGTGTTCCCAGCGCTCGGCTCCAGCGCCCATGCGCCCCTCCTCCCGGGATGAAACACCGGGCCAATGGCAGCGCACCAAAGCTAACCACAGCGGCTGTCCAGAAACGCATACCCCTGCGCCTGACCCCTGCGCCTGACCCCTGCGCCTGCGCAGCGTCCCACGCAGTGCGCAGCAACTACTGGTCGAGAAGCGCGCAGGCTGCGAAAAAGAAGGAGAAAAACGAAGAAAATGTGGCCGGCGGGCTCAAAAAAGCCCAGGCTATGGAATGCCTTTGCCTCCCCCTGGCCCAGGGCAGGGAGGGGGGAGGAGGCTGGTGGCTAGCGGGCGGTCCTCCCTCGCAATCCTCCCCCCCTGGACTAACATCGTGTCTTGGGCAGCTACATATGTAGCTACTTGCCAATCGTGTGATGGTGTTGACCGTAGTATAACGCACAAGCGAGGGAGGGCGGCAGTAAGAGAAAAGAAGAAGAAAAAAGGATCCTGCCTCGCCCTGCAGACTTTTTTTTTTTTTTTTTTTTTTTTTTTTTTCACAAGTTTGCTTCTTTTCTGTTCTCCTGTTCTCGTTCTCTCCTTCCGTTTCTCTTTTGTAGCCAACTCCATCGGTGCCGGCTCTGCTGGTTCCTTCCTTCTTTGTCACGTCGTCGCAGTCTTACACGCGCCTTCCTTTCTTGCCACGGCTTCCACTCTCCAGTCCCCCATCGTTCTTTCTCTCTTGTCTTGGTTTGGCACGGCTTTCTTGCAATTGTGTCTCGTTCTGTTTGCTTTTTCTTTCTTGCCTCTTTATTGCTTCCCCGTGGGCTACACCTGTGTCCTCCTCACCAGCTCTGTTCACGAACATCACGACATCCTTAATCTACACCTTGGACTTTCTTATTTACTTCCTTTTTCCTGTATCGATCTTGCTCGTTGGCCGGTCCAGCACCTCTACTTTTTTTTTTTCTTTTTTCCCCTTTTATTACGTTGATCGCTGGGTACTTGGATTCGCACCCTTACTCATCTTTTTCATCGTCTTTGGGTCTGCTCGCGTTCGTCTGCTGTCTGAAGAGTGCATCGTCCTCGGCACAAACACCGCACAATTGCAAGCAAGAAAGAATACGCAAACCTTGTTTTAAAGCTGCCGCCCAAGCAGGACGGGAAGCATTGGCTCTTTTTAGCGACCCGAACTGAATGAGAATCGAGGCCTGCAAACATTCGATTATTCCATCTCGATCAGTGACAGCAGGACAACGGACGACACGGCCTATCGAATTTTCTCGAAATCTCAGCAAACAGCGAGACAGTGACATCGCTCACCGGAATTTCCTCGAAATCGTGAACAAAGTCAAATCGGTCCTTGTTCGCGCTCAGCGTACAACGAACAACAACAGCCACAGTCAACACATACCTTCTCACCCTCTGCCATCTCTCTTCTTTTGCGACACCAATTCATTCTGTTCTTCGCTTGTCTTGTCTCCAGACCTCTCGCCAACACGCAGAGGTCCGGAACACTTTATATTCGACAACAAAAACAACGCCCCCCCCCCCTTTCCCAGCTATGGCGAGTACACACCCGACGCTCGCAACAGCCCACCCGGCCGCCCCAACGACATCCACACCCATATCGCAGTACGACTCGGGCCTGGGTGGTGTTAACCAGACCCAAAATATGCTCTTCAGAGATGTGGTGTGGTGGTGCCTCGGTATCGCCGCCATCGCCGTGCTGGTTATCCGCTTTCAGGATGCCGCGTGGGCTCAGTTGCGCCACGTCTCCGCCATGTCGCGGCCGGCAGCAGGCCAGTCCTACTGGCGCACCGCCCAATGGAGCCACGTGCCCTGGATCAAGAAGAATCTCACTTATGCGCCTATCTGGCGGAAGCGCCACAACCGTGAGATCCGTCTCTCGTCAGCCCTCAACATGGGCACGCTGCCCACGCGCCTACAAGCTATCTTGCTCGGGGCCTACCTGATCAGCAACCTGGTCTACACTTTTTTGCTCGACTACAAGCAACCAAACCATTGGGCCTTGCTGGCTGAACTGCGTGGCCGTTCCGGCGTCCTGGCTACAGTCAACTTGGTGCCCCTGATTCTTTTGGCCGCCCGCAACAACCCGCTCATCAGCATGTTGCGCATCAGCTTTGATACATACAATCTGCTGCATCGTTGGATTGGCCGCACTGTTGCCGCCCAATCCATCATCCACACGGCTGCTTGGCTTGCCGTGCAACTCAAGGATGGCGGCTGGGCGAGTGCCAGAGCCAAGGTCCTCCACGACCCTTTCATCACGTCCGGTATGATCGGCACGCTCGCCTTTATTGTTCTCGTTGGCATTGCCATGTCGCCGCTGCGCCACGCCTTCTACGAGACCTTCCTCGTTTCCCACATCGTGCTGGCCATTGTCATTCTCGTCTGCATTTGGGTTCACTGTGCCACGGCCTCCATTGCGGGCGGCCTTCCCCAGCTGTCGTGGGTCATTGCGGTGGTTCTTCTCTGGATGGCTGAGCGCCTGACTCGTGTCGGCCTCAACGCATACCACTCCTGGTCTAGCCACGGCTGGCCCGATGCCGTGGTCCAACCTCTGGCAGGCGAGTGCTGCCGCGTTACCATCCACCTGCCGCGCTATGCCAACATCCGCCCAGGCACCCACGCCTACCTTCGGTTTTACGACATCAGCCCCTGGGAGTGCCACCCCTTCAGCATTGCCTGGGTCGAGCACAAACCCCTTGCCGGGCACGATGACCTCCTGCCCCTCAGCAACAGGCAAGCCAAACAGCTGGACGAGAAGCTCCCCACGGGCCGGCTCACGGGTTTCAATGCGAAGAAGCAGAGGCACCTCCTCCGCACCTCAGTTTCGTTTGTTATCGGCGCCCAGACGGGCTTCACCCGCAAGCTATATGACCGGGCGCGGAAATCCAGCCTGCCATCGACAACGTTCAACGCGCTCTTTGAGGGCCCGTATGCCGGGCACCACTCTCTCGACAGTTATGGCCATGTTGTTCTCGTGGCAGGCGCTACTGGCATCACCCATCAGCTCAGCTATCTTCAGCACCTGCTCGATGGCTATGTGGAGGGCACTGTGGCCACGCGGCGCATCACCTTGGTCTGGGTAGTTAGAGACTACGAGGCTCTTGAGTGGGTGCGGCCGTGGATGGACGAGATCATGCGTCTGCCTGGGCGACCGGAGGTTCTGCAGATGCGTCTGTTTGTGACGCGCCCTAAGCAGGCGCTGAACCAGAACGGGTTTTCAGGCTCGCGGTCCATTCAAATCTTTCCAGGTCGGCCAAATATCCCCGTGCTTCTTCAGAAAGAGGTTTCCGAGCAGGTCGGCGCCATGGCCGTGACCGTGTGCGGGCCTGGTGCCCTGGCGGACGATGTGCGGACAGCCGTGCGGGGGGTCCTGGACGAGGGCACTGTTGTGGACTTTATCGAGGAGAGCTTCACATGGTGAGGCGTGTGTGTATCTGTTTTTGTTTTTGGCCATCTATTTCTTGCCACATACCCGATGTGCTGGCCGTTTGATTTTCATTTTCTCTTTTGATTTTGGTATGTTCTTTAGAGGCGTACATATACCAGTAGATGTTTAGATGTGTCATTTTTGAAATATGGGACTGGGTTATCCTACACCATGAACACTCCCCTATTGCCCTGTTTGTAAACACTCTAGCTAAGATGTCCTCTCTGTATTCCACTCCATTCTAGGATGCCTGCATATGCACCTAGCAATCGCTCACCTCCGGGACAAAGAAATACGCAACGCCTGCTCAGCCGCCACCCACAACGCCCCCCCCCCTCCCTTCCCTGATGTTCTTTTTTTTTTTTTCTTAATTTTTCAAAACAGACTATCCTTTATAGACCTAGAAGAAGAGAGAAGTTTCAACCAGAAATCAACAGGCGCCCGGTCGCCGCCAGAGGACAAAGAAATCCCGGCACCAAACGAAGCAGAACAGCTGCAGCAGCCGATTTGGCCGAGTGGTTAAGGCGGGAGTCCTGAGAACTTCTATCTCGAAAGAGATGCGCAGGTTCGAATCCTGTAACCGGCAAAGACGGCAGCAAGGCGAGGGTGATGGTTTTTTTTGTTTTCATGTTTTCATGTTGTCATGTTTTTGTCGTAACGTAAATCGTCGTACCGGGAGAAGACGGAGGAAAGAAGAGCTTTGATTCTTGAACATGCCCGTTGGCATGAACGCTCGCTTACAGTCGTTGTGTGTTCGCTTTCTGAACCAAGTATGGCCCGTCTGGAGATCACCAGATGTCCATGAGGACCACGCTCGTTTCGTCCACTACCAGATGCCCACGGAACCACATGCGCCCCATCTGACCAATGTGTGCAATGTGTGTGCAATGTGTGTGCAATGTGTGTGCAATGTGTTCTATCCCATTCAGCCCAGGAAAATACAAAAACCTCATGGTTGGTCTTCTGGCAAAGCATTCGTGGTGTGCTGCTTGACGGTCTATGTACACAAAGATTTGTCCAAGCCTCCCCCCC
>PCDN01000011.1:129439-154577 GCA_002778105.1 Ceratocystiopsis brevicomis
CCCGCCGGCCGGACGGGCGACGAATCGATGCCGTGCAGCAGCTGCCACACGCGGGCGCCGGAGGGCAGGTTGCCGCGGCCGCGGGCGTGCAGCAGACGGTCGAGGCGCTGGGCGTTCATGCCGGGCCACGTGCGGACGTCCCCGACGGTGAGGGGGCGCGGGGCGGGGTCTTCGTCGTGGTCGGCAGGCGCGGTCGCGCGCAGCTGCTCCGTCAGCAGCTGCGTCGTCCGGGAACCGATGCCCGGTACGCTGCGCAGGGGCAGCGCATCGAGGAAGGCCTGCATGGCGCGGTTGGCGCGGTCGACGGCGCTCCTCCCGTTGCCGGCGTCGTTGTCGTCGTCGTCGTCGTCGTCGTCGTCGTCGTCGTCCGTCTCACGACCCCTGCTGAGCAGCGTCGTCTGGTTCGCCGGCCTGTTCTGCTTGCCGGCCAGCTTGGCCAGGACCTTGTTGGCGGCAATGCCGGCGGACGCGGTGTAGCCGCCGTGGCGAGCGAGGCGGTGGCGCAGATGGGCGGCGAGGTGGGAGCCGAGGCGGAGGTGAAAGAAGGCGGTGGCGGCAGCAGCAGCGACGGCGTCGTCGTCGTCGGCGTCGTCGTTGTCGTTGGCACCGAGAACGCAGCCGGTCGTCGCCCTTGCGTCCAGGGTGAACCGGTCTTCGCAGCCGGTCGTCGCCCTTGCGTCCAGGGTGAACCGGTCTTCGCCGCCGTCGTCGTGTCCCGGCCGCAGATAGAAGACCGCCGCTGCCTGCTCGTGCGCTGGGAGCGCAGCGATCCGGGCCGCGTTGGCGGCCACGAGCGCCGTGGCGTCGACAAAGATCTCGTCGAGTCCGAGGCGCTCGAGGCTGCAGCCGGACCCGGCCAGGACGCGGGCCAGCGCGGCGAACAGCGCCTTGGACGCGTCGCGGAACGGCGACAGGTCCTCGCCCGGCACCAGGACCAGGTCCGGGCACACGCGGCGGGCGTCGGCAATGCGCATCAGCTTGCACACGCCGCGCCGCCGCGCCGCGTAGTTGCACGTGGCCAGGAGGCTCTTCTGCGTGACGCCGACGCAGCGGCCGGCGAGCGCGCCGGCCGGCCGGGCGTTGCGCTCCACCACCTGCGCGTAGAAGCAGTCGTAGTCAAAGTGGAGGACCACGCGGTGGCGGCGGGCGTCGGCCGTGGCGGCCATGTCCTCTGTCCCCCTCCCCTGCTCCGGTCTCTGGTCCGGTCTCTGGCTCTGGCTGGTCTCTGGCTCTGGCCTCTAGCAGAAATCGCGCACGTTCCTCAGCTTCGTCTGCGGCTGAGAATCCATTCTCCGCATGCAGCGCACGCACATGGCGGTGATCGGGGCTGCGCTCGGCGTCGGGGGGGTTGGTCTCTTGGGGTGGTGGCGGGAGGGCATTCATTCCAACGTTGTGGATTGGCCGCTACACAATGGAACCCCGCTTGTGGGGGTGGGTCGGTGGGGTCGAGCTTCAGTCAGCACCAGCGACCAACGACACGGCATCGTTTGCCGCCGGGGCGCTTGTCGCGCGAATGAAGTGGTGCACCGGTGTGATGCGGTTGTGCGAGGTGCATGGCGGTGAAGACTCGACGGCAGCGCCAACGGCAGCCGGCACCAGCAGCGACGCTTGCGGCAGAACAACCACGGCCGCCCCCCTCCATCACGGCCACGACCGGACGAATGAGACGCCGGCGCGTGGCGGGCCAGCCGGCCGGCCGCGCTGATTGGGTAGGGCTGGGCGCTTGCGCTGGCAGGGAGGGAGGACAGGGGTGCATCGCGAGCACACGGAGGAGCCGACCGCTGGCCTCGTTGGGCGGAGGGGGGGGGTCAGAGAGGGAGGGAGGCGCTTGAGTCGGGTTTTTTTGTTTTTGTTTTTTGTCTTTTATTTATTTATTGATTTATTTTTTTTGTCTTTTGTCTTTTATTTTGTTTTGTCTTTTGTCTTTTGTCTTTTTTTTGTTTTCATTTCTTTTTAAATTCTTTTTCCTCTTTGAATTTTCTTGCCCTTTCTACCATACCTCCTCTTACCCCCTCCCTCATCGACCTGGCCTCCCCTCCACTGAAAGCTCTCGTATAGCCGCTGTCTTCCTTCGTGCATACACCGTCTCGACCCCCGGCTCGCTGTTCTTGTCCCCCTCCCTCTCTCTCACGTATATCCTTCTGCTTGCCCTCTTCCTCTCCGTTCCCTCTTCTCCCTCCCTCCAACTCACAACCTTGCCCGAGCACTGCCCCAGAACGGCTGTTGAGCCTCGTGAACCACTCCTCCTCGGATTCGATCCTTCTCTTCCCCTTCTCGCTGCACACGCCATGTCGGGCCAGAGCCCCCCCAAGCGACCGCGGCTGTCGCTCCAGATCAAGGCCCTGGCCACGGGCCCGGGCATGCGCACGTCGCGCACCCTCGCGGCCGTGGTCAACCCGCGCTCGCCCACGTCGTTCAACACGCTGTCCAACGTGTACTCGACGGCCATTGACCGGTCGGCCGCGTCGGCCGCGTCGGCTGCGTCGGCCGCGTCGGCTGCGTCGGCTGCGTCGGGCGTGCTGGCCGTGTCGACGCCGGTGCTGTCGACGCTGCCGGTCCTGGCCGAGCCCGTCACCGCCATTGAGCGGACAGGCCCCCCTGCTCCCGCCACGACGACGACTACGACGACGACCACCACCACCACCACCACCGCAACAAAACGCCCGGCACCGGTCGCCCTGCCGCGACTGCAGATGCCGGGGAGCCAGCAGGCCCAGCTGGACGGCGGCGGCCGCACGCACACGCCGTACGTGGTGACGCAGTTCCCCGAGACGCCGCTGACGGCGCTGCCGCTGTCGCCGGGCATGGGCGTGCTGGCCGACCGGCTGTTTGAGAGCGGCGGCGGTAGCAGCAGCAGCTCGGGCGCGGTCATGGCCATGACGCCGACGCCGCCGCTGTCGGCGACCTCAAGTCGGGCCGCTGCCCAGGTCTTTTGCTTTTCGCCCGACGACATCCAGCGCCACGCAGCGTCGTCGTCGTCGTTCCACTGGCCCAGCGGCAGCGGCAGCAGCGACGACGAGGCAGCGGCGGCAACGGCGGCGGCAGCGGTGCAGACCCACGGTGGCAGCAGCAGCAGCAGCAGCCTGCCTGCCCCTCTTCTGCTGACGGCGGGCATGCTGCCGTCGTCGTCGACCACCGGACCGCTGTCGGTGTCGCTGACGGCCACGGCCACGGCCGGCGGCAGTTTGTGTGGCGGCGATCGGGCCGGCGTCGTCCCGCGCGGGCGCCGGCGCATCACGGCGCCGACGGTGCTGGTCCCGTACGTGCACCCACGGTCGCTGCGCAGCATCCTGCGCAACTCGCCGCTGCCGCCGCTGCCGCCGCCCCCGCCGCCMCCGCTGGCCGGATCCACGAGCCGCACCGTGAACGGGCACTCGGCACGTGCATCGTCGGGCGCAACGCCCCGCCCCGGCGGAGGAGGCCCTGACCTGCTCCCCCGGCGGGACACCCCTTCCGCCTCGGCCACCGCTGCCGTCGACGGCGGCATCGTCCCCGCGGCGGCAGTCGCAGCGGCTGCTGGAGCGGGCTGCGCGGCACGTCGTGTACAACTCGCCGCTGGAGCAGACCATCACGACAAACCGGTACACGTGGTCGCATGTCGACCTGCTTTACGAGGAAGCGGCAGCGGCGGCGGCAGCGGCGGCGGCGGCGGCGGCGGCGGCGGCGGCGTCGTCCCCGACGGCCCTCGAGGAGGACGCCGCCGCCGCTGTCGTGCTCGACCAGACGCTCGCGTACGCGGGCGACGAGACGCGCGACGGCGGACAGACGCCCGGGCCGTTTGAGGAGGTGCGGCGGCGCATGGCCGGGCTGGACACGGCGTCGTCGGCGGCCACGACGGCGGTGCCGGTGTCGCCGGGGGGGAACAGCGGCGGGATCCGCAAGCGACGAAACCCGCAGCAGCAGCAGCAGTTCCAGGCCCCGTCCCTGCGCGACCGCAAGCGGCGCTGGGTGTGGACGCTGGGGCAGGACGACGAGGACGAGGAGAACCTGAGCGGGGCGATCGCGGCGCTGCGGGCGGCCCAGAAGGCGGAGGCGGCGGCCCGGGCGGAGACGGACAGGAAGGCGGCTGAGCAGAAAGAGGAGGAGAGAACGCGGGCAGCGAAGCCAGCCCCGGATGCGGCACCGGACGCCGACGTGGTCATGCACGAGGCGGCGGGCGCGGGAGCGCAGACGCAACACACGGCGCAGGCCGAGCGACTGGTGCGAGAGGAGCGAGAGCAGCGGCCGGAGCAGGCAGAGCAGCCGGAGCAGGCAGAGCAGCCGGAGCAGGCAGAGCAGCCGGAGAAGGCAGAGCAGCCAGAGCCGCAGCCCGCACAGACACCGCCACCACCACCTCCACCACCCGCTTCGCCCGCCCGCCCACGCAAACGCAAGAGCACGCCGATCCCCGGCGCGGACGACGACGGCGACTCTCTGGACGACGGCGCGGCGGCGCTGCAGACGCCGACGGCCGATCCGCTGGCGTGGTGTGCATTTTAGTCGGATCTGGTGTTCCCAGACCGACCGGAACAAAACCACCTTTGCTTTTTTCCTCCTGCCCCGTACGGAACGCGGAAATAGGGCTCTCTCAGGGTGGTATGGAATACCTTGTAGACCAAGCACCTTTGGCAGGAAAGGAGATGGAGTTTGATGCCCGTCTCATCAACCCTTGAGCGATCCTTCTCTCTTCCACCTTGGCCGTACTTTCCGCTGCCGTGACGTCACCACTCGCCCTGGCTGCCGGGCGGGCGATCGGCGCTGCCAGATGCCAGACGCCAGACGCTTTCTGCTGCAGGTCGTTCCTTCATTGGCATTTTTTGTTGTCTCCGTCCGTATTCTGGATTGCATTTGATCTTCCATCGTCCCTGTCGACCGACCGCCTTCCCATACATCCCCGACCATGAACACCAAAAACAAGGTCGTGCCCTCGGGCCAGCACTACTCGGGCGCCAACCGCATCCCCAACGTGCAGCAGTTCCTCGAAAGCCTGGACCGCGACAAGAGGCAGCGCGATGCCCAGCTGGACGAGCAGATGCGGGCGCGGCGTGCACCCGGCACAGACGGCACGGACGGCACGGACGGCACAGACGGCACAGACGGCACAGACGGCACGGACGGCAGCGGGCCGCACACGGCCTCGGCCAAGGGCAAGAACCGCCGGGTGGTGACGGACCCGGTGACGGGACGGGGTGGGTGTTGTCCCCTTGCTGCTCAACCTCGTTCTCCCGCTCACGTGACCAGACATCGAAATCGACGACATGGACGCCTCCCTCCTCGACCAGGCCCGGCACCCCACGCTCTCGGTGCCCAACGCCAACCTGGGCAAGCCGACGCCGGTGCGGACCGAGGCCAGCCAGTCCGGCGAGGCGTACCGCCGCAACCAGGACGTCACGGCGCCGCCCGACCCCGTGGCGCCCGGCGCGACCAGCGACGTGCCGATCCACGGCGAGACGACCAACGTGCTCTTCCACCCGACGCCGGCCGTCAGCTACGAGCCCATGTTCGCCGCGCTCGAGCGGCGCGCCCACGTGCTGAGCGCGGTGCTGTTTGCGGCGCTCGTGGTCGCGGGCGGCGCCCTGGGCGCACGGCTGCTGGGGCTCGTGCCGCTGGCCGCCGCCGCCGCCGCCGCCGTCTTCCTCTGGACCAAGGACGTCATCCGGCAGGGGCGGGCCAACGAGTGGGCGAGCGAGCAGCAGCGCGGCGAGACGGCCGTGGTCAACCTGATCCCGGAGTCGGTCGAGTGGCTCAACGCGGCGCTGGCGCTGGTCTGGGGGCTGATCAACCCGGAGCTGTTTGCCGGCGTGGCCGACACGCTCGAGGACGTCATGCAGGCGAGCGTGCCGGGCGTCGTGGAGAACGTCAAGGTCAACGACATGACGCAGGGCGCGAATCCGATTCGGGTGCTGAGTCTGCGGGCGTTGCCGGACGAGTCACGTGAGGAGGCTGCTGACAAGGCCGACAAGGCCGACAAGGCCGACGAGGCCGACGACAAGGACGCCGCCGCCGCCGCCGCCGCCGACGACGCCGCCGCCGAGCACTACAACCTCGAGGCCACGGTCGCCTACCACGCGCTGCCGTCCGGCCGCGCCGTGTCGTCCAAGGCGCGCAACATGGGCATGCAGCTGGTCTTCTACCTGGGCGTGCGCGGCCTGTTCGGGCTGCCCTTCCCGGTCTGGGTCGAGCTGCACAGCCTGGTGGCGACGGTGCGGCTGCGGGTGGCGCTGACGCCGGACCCGCCGTTTGTGCGCACCGTGCGCTTCTCGCTGATGGGCCTGCCGCGCATCGAGGCCGGCTGCGTGCCGCTGGTGCAGCGCGGCGCCAACGTGCTGAACCTGCCGGTGATTGCGACGTTTGTCAACTGGGCCATCGGGGCGGCGGCGGCCCTGTACGTGGCGCCCAAGAGCATGACGCTCGACGTGGGCGCGCTGCTGGCGGGCGACGCAGTGCAGAAGGACACGGCCGCGCTGGGCGTGCTCGTCGTGCGCATCGACCGCGCGACCGGGCTCAGCCGGCAGGACCGGCGCGGCAGCCGCGGCGGCGGGTCGGACCCGTACGTGTGCGTGGCGTTCAGCAAGTTCGGCAAGCCGCAGTACTGCACGCGCGTCGTGCAGGACGACTGCAACCCCGTCTTTGCCGAGACGGCCGCGCTGCTGGTCACGGCCGACGTCGTCAAGGCCGACGAGCAGCTCGCCCTCGAGCTCTGGGACAGCGACCGCGCCAGCGCCGACGACGTCGTCGGCCGCGTCGAGCTCAGCATCCAGAAGCTGCTGCAGCACCCGGGCCAGCTCTTCCCCCAGGTCTCGCGCCTGCGCGGCCTGCACGCCGACCGCGCCATGCCCGGCCGGCTGCACTGGCAGGTCGGCTTCTTCGGCAAGACCCGCTTCCGCGCCGCCCTGCGCACCGACGGCAAGGACCCGCGCATCCCCGCCGCCCTGCGCGACCTGCCCGCCCTGCAGGACGACCGCGGCGTCGTCGACACGCCCGACGACGACGCCGTCGTCCACACCCCGCCCGACCCGCTGTGGCCCAGCGGCATCCTCAGCATCGTCGTGCACCAGATCGTCGGGCTCGAGCTGCAGAACGTGCAGGGGTCGCATGGCGGCGGCGGCGGCACCCACCGCGAGTTTGAGCCCGCCCGGCCCGAGGCCGCCAACGTCGGCCGCGAGCAGGACCGCGCCCTGCCCAGCGCGTACTGCACCATCCTGCTCAACGACGAGCTCGTGTACAAGACCCGCACCAAGGTCGTCTCGTCCAAGCCCATCTTCGAGGCCGGCACCGAGCGCTTCGTGCGCGACTGGCGCTCCGCCATTGTCACCGTCACCGTGCGCGACGCCCGCCACCGCCAGCACGACCCCATCCTCGGCGTCGTCCCGCTCAAGCTGTCCGACGTCCTGCTCGCCAGCAGCCAGAGCACCCGCTGGTACCCGCTCGACGGCGGCATCGGCTACGGCCGCGTCCGCGTCAGCCTGCTCTTCCGCGCCGTCGAGCTGACCCTGCCGCCCAGCCACGTCGGCTTCGGCGACGTCGGCACCTTTGAGTTCCTGTCCGACCGCCTGACCGCCGTCGGCTGGGCCCCCTCGTCCCACGTCAAGATCCGCCTGCGCACCGGCGGCAGCTCCGCCACCGTCCACGCCGACCGCTGTGTCCGCACGGCGCCCGGCGGCACCGGCCTGCAGTGGGATCTGCGCGGCACGCACCACGCCGCCGCCGCCGAGGCCGGCCCCGACGACAAGCAAAAAGAAGAAGACAGGGCCCCTCCCCCCAACGGCGGCCGCATCCGCCTGCCGGTGCAGTACCGCTACCGCTCGCCCGTCTTCTTTTCCTTCTTCCCCCACGGCCGCAGCAAGAAGAAGCACGCCGTGTACGCCTCCGTCTGGCTGCAGGACCTCGTCGACAACGAGCCCACCGACTTCGACCTGCCCCTGTGGCGCTGCGACAACCCGCTGCGCCTGTCCCAGAACTACATCACCGAGGCCAACTGCGCCGACGTGCCCGACCTGGCGCTGACCCCCGTCGGCCGCCTGCGCTTCCGCGGCCGCTTCCAGCCCGGCACCGACCGCGACCACCTGCGCTTCGTCAGCGACAACGACGCCCGCGAGACCATTGAGAGCTGGGAGGCCTGCTTTGCCGAGGGCGTCCGCGCCGAGGCCGTCCGCGCCGAGGTCCCGCCCGCCGTCCAGGCCCTGCACGACCGCTCGCTCCTCCAGGGCCGCGACGTGCTCGCCGCCGCCGCCCCCGAGGACAAGAAGCGCTGGCTCGCCAAGGACGGCACCGACTGGACCGGCGCGTTCGGCGCCGACCCGGCGGAGCTCGTTGCCGAGGCCGAGGAAGCGTCGCAGAGGGGTGTTGACGAGGAGGACGCTGACCGCGACAGCGACAGCGACAGCGACAGCGATGACAACGATGACGACGACGACGACGACGACGACGACGACGACGACGACAGCGAGCCCGACCTCGGCATCCGCGATGCGGAACACCATGCGCCTGCCCCCCCTGCCCGCCCGTCGACCGACACGGCCGCGACCGGCCGGACAAGGACCACCGGCGGCACCACCACCGCGGACAGCAGCGGCAGCGCCAGTGCCACCACCGACAGCGCCAGTGCCGGCGCCAGCGGCACCAACAACCCCATCAAGCAGTACAAGGACTACAAGTCGCGCAGCCGCGACCTGCACCGCAAGCACCGCGGGCTGATGCAGTGGTGGGTTCTGTTGTTTTGTAGTTTCCTCTCTCGCGCCCGAGATGCTAACCCCCCCCCGCAAAGGAAACCCATGCGCAACATCCAGTTTGCCAAGGACGAGGCCACGTTTGCCGTGCGGCGCGTGCTCAATGTCGGCAAGCTCAGTGGCCGCGAGCCGGACGTAGAGACAGAGGTGGCCTAGTCGGTAGAAATGGAGGATTGTTTCTTGTGTGTCGTTGTGGTCGTCGTCGTGGTCGTGGGCGTCGTCATCGTCCATCGTCGGCGTCATCGTCTTCTGTCGTCGTCGTCGTCACCATCTATCGTCGTCGTCGTCGTCGTCGTCTTCTATCGTCGTCGTCGGCGTCGTCTCGTCTTCTGCTCTGCTCACCAGTGTTGTCAGTACTCCCTGCTCGTCATCGCATGCTGCCTCGTGTCTTCCCGTCCAAGCTGCCGTGAAAAAGTCGATTGTTGCTGCTCCCCCCCTGTGTCTCGGCCCTAATCCAACCGCACCCCCGCCTCCTTCCGCTTCTTCAGTTGCTGCGCCGCCGCCGAGCTCATGCCCACGCTCTGGCTCGTGTCCAGAATGCCCTGCGCCATCTGCCGCTTCTCCGCCTCGATCTTCTTCAGCAGCTTGTCCGTCTTGCCGCGCCCGCTCGTCTTGCCGTGGAACCCGTGGCTCAGCTCCCGGAACGCGTCCTTGGCGTCCAGCAGCCGCCCGTGCTCGTCCTTGTACTCCAGCGCAAAGTTCGGCGTGTAGCTCGTCGCAAACAGCTCCTGCAGCACCTGCCCCGTCTGCTGCTCCCGCTGCACGTTCTGCTTGCGCGCGTACTCCTCCCGCTCCCGCGCCGTCATCCGCGCCATCGGCCCCGTCGTCCGGTCCCGCTCCCGCCGCCGCCGCGCCTCCTCCTCCAGCTGCGCCAGCCGCAGCTTCTTCTCCGCCACAAACTGCTGGTGCGCCCGCTGCCGCCCCAGCCGCCCCGCCCCGTCCCCGTCGTCCGAGTCCGAGTCCACCCCGTTCACGTTGCCCACCCGCTTGTCCGCATCCGCCCCCTGCTGCTTCTTCCGCCGCTTCGTCTCCCCCTCCAGGATGCCCCGGCCCCGCAGCAGCGCCAGCGTCGCCCCCATGCCCTCGCTGATCCTCTTCTCCTCCTCCAGCCCGGCCGCCCCGGCGTGGCCTTCCACCCGCGGCTGCCGCTCCTCCTCCTCCTCCTCGCTGCTCTCGTCCTTCATCGCCGTGTCCCCGCCGCCCTCCGACAGCGCCACCGACGTCGCCCGCGCCGCCCCTGGCGTCCGGCTCCTCTGCCGTGTCCGCCGCTCCGCATCCTCGTCCCGGTCCTTGCGTCGTGTCAGGCTGCTGAGGAACTCGGCCGTCTCGTCAATCACCAGTCGGCCACTGCCGCCACTGCCGCCACTGCCGCCGCTGCCCTCTTCTTCCGCCCCTGCGTCGGCCTGCTCGCCTTCCGTTGCGCCATCGTCCCGTAGCGCCTTGGCCAGGTCCGCCGGCCGTAGCCGCTTCCGCTTCTTGAGCGCCTCGCGCCGCTGCTGCGCCAGTGTCGCCTGCAGCACGTCCTCGTCGCGGAAGATGTCGTCCTCGCCGTCGTCTAGCGCCGCCCTGCGCTTCTTCCGAAGCTGGGCGGCGGCGGCTGCTGCTCCGTCCCCACCATCGACCTCCATTGCTGTCGGGGCCGCGTTGTCTTCCGCAGCTGTCGGCGGCGGCGCAAGCCCCTCCCCGCCGTCGTCGTCGCCGAAGCCGCTGCGCTGCCGTGTAGCCTTGGGCGCCTTCTTGGCCTTCTTCTTGGGCTTCCGGATCTTGATCTCCGACGGCGCAAGGTAGTCCGACGACGGGCCGCCCGACACAATGTCGTCCAGGTTGGACATGTCCTGCGCACGGTCGACGGCGGCAACGGTCGCCAGTGCCTCGCCGCCCGTGCGGTCGATGCTTGGTGCTTTCTGGACGCCTGCTGTGCTGCTGCTCGTGCCAAGGAGGATGTTGGGGTCCAGTGTAAAGTGCTTTCGCTTCTTGCCGTAGATCTCCTCATCGTAGTGGCCCAGAATCGACCGCGCGCCGCCGGCCTCCTCATCTGCCAGCGGGTCGTAGCCCGGCCGCTTCTTCTTGAGGTTCAGCCGCTCCTGCAGCTTCTCTTGCTCGCGCAGCTCCAGGTTCTCGAGCTCGTCGCCCTTGGCGTCGGCGTCGTCGTCGTCGTCGTCGCCGTCGCCGTCGTCGTCGCCTCCGAGAACGGCCCGGTCCTTGAGCGTCAGGATGTGCACCTCGTCGCCGCCGTCGAGCAGCGAGCCCATATCGTGGCCGACGCGGACGCCCGACAGACCGCCATCGGCTTCCTCCTTCCGCGCCTTCGCCTCCGCCTCTGCCGCCTCGCGCGCCCGCTGCGCCGCCTCCGCCGCGCCGATCTTCTTCTGCCGCTTCTTCTGCCCCCGCAGCCACGCCTTGGCGTCACCCGCCACCGCTGCGTCCGCATCCGCGCCCAGAAGGTCGCCGTCCACGCCCTCGTCCGCCAGCGTCTTGCCCGACAGCAGCGCGTGCCGCTGCGCCTTCTCGCGCGCCCGCTTCACGGCGTCGGCCTTTTCCTGCCGCCGTTTCTTGGCCTCCTCTCCCTCCTTCATCTTCCGGTAGTTGTCCTCCGCCATCCCGTGCCGCCCGTCCAGCGTTGCCATCGGGTCTTCGTCCTCGTCGTCGCTTCCGCTGCCGCTGTCACTGCCATCGGACTTCGTGTCGGCCTGGCCAGGCACCGGTAAGGGCTTCATGCCCATCGACACCCGGAGCCGGTTTGTCTCCTCTAGCGTAGCGAGATCCATGGTTGATAGAATGTGAGGCTTTGAAAAGGGAGGAGGGTGTTGCTGCGTGGTCGATGTCTTCTCTCTCTTTTGAGACCGACGCGCAACAAAACGGGACCGCCTTCAACACGTGATCAAAATTAGGCTGCATTACGTAAAAATCATTGCGGGTCCACAGACGCGCCCATATAAAATTTCCCCAGCGAAGCAATTTTTTCTTTTCTCTCTTTTCTCTTTCAACAAACAAACCGGATCTGTGCCCAGACGTCCTCTGCCCGCCGCGCCTCCTTTCGGGGGCCGGTCTGGGTTCAGAGTCGATGACTGCGGCAGCTCGATACATCCTAAGGAGACATCGCACCATCGGTTGCAGTTTTTCTCTCGGGAAAAGCAATGGTGTCAATTTTTCCTATCGACAGGTCCCAGAACAAGTGTGTCGTCCCGGGGAGAAGCCGAGTTCGCCTTCACGGGCTGAGCGACGTGGACCGGGAGGCCGCACGACCGTCATATTCCAAGCCGTTTTCCGACGATCGTCGATCTATGAGGTTAGGGGAAAACCATGACCGGTTACATTCTTTTTTTCGTTTGTTGTTTATTGTCCTTCTTGCCCCTGGACGCTTCCCGTGCCCAGCGTGGCCAGCAAGGTGTCGACCGTCCAAGCCAGCGTTGTCTCCATGTCGACGTCGGGGCCGCGGTGCGTCTGCGTCAGGATTTTGTTGGCGGCCAGCGTGGCCGTATCCGGCGCGCCCTCGACGTCGCCCGTGTCGCCGAACAGCCAGCGGTGCGTCGTCACGTAGTTGGGCCACACAATCTTCTCCATGTAGCCCGGCGGGTCCTCCCAAAAGCCTTCGAGCGTCACGTAGCCGCTACGCGCAGCGCGTCGCTGTGTCGCCCGCTCGCGGCTCACGCGCAAAAACAGCCGCACGTCGATCAGGTCCATGACCGACTGCAGCTGCGGGCAGTACAACAAGAAGCCGTCCAAGAAGCAGATGCGCGGACCCGCCGCCGCCGCGTCCACGAGGTAATGGCCGGGCTGACCTGGCTTCAGCCACGCCTCCACGTGGGTACGGACGGCGGCGAGCGCAGCGTCCGACACGGGACATGCGCCCACGGCGTTCTTGTCTTCCTTAGACACAAGGTCGGCCTGTGGTAGTGCGGAGGGTGTACTTGTAAGCGCGAGAGAACTGGGAGGAGAGGATAGGGGAGACGGGGCTGCTGACGGGACAGCAGCAGCAGGAGCCGTCACCCTGCTGCCCCTGCCCCTGCCGCCCCTGCTGCCTCTCTGGCGGCCATGGTCGGTCCGGCGCGAAAGGGTCGGGCTCAGACTAACCGGCAGCGCGCCGTTTACGCGAATGTAGGCCAGGGCCTTTGCCATGTCGGGCACCACGAGAGCCTCGGGGCAGTCCCAGTCGGCCAAACCGTCGACGCCGATCGGGATCCTGTTCGCGGAATGTGAGCGATTTGTGAGCGCAGAAAAAAAAAACCAGCATGGCCACGGGCCACCCACTGGTCATCCGGCTTGTAAAAGTCGTCCTCGTGCAGAATGAAGGAGCCTGGGAAGAGATCGCGCAGCAGCCGCGCCAGCGTCGTCTTGCCGCTGGACGAGCAGCCGCTGATGCCGACGATGACGGCCTTGCGAGCCGGGGACGCCATAGCAAGAGGTTCTGCTGCTTATAAACCAAGGCCAACCAGCATACAACACCGAAGAGCTGTACTTGTCGTGGGGGGGAAGTTGTGCTGTTTCTGTCGCGGAGATGCTGTGAACCCCCACTATAAGGCATCACCAAGCGCCGCGTGGTCACGTGCAGACATACCAATTTGGAATACATGACCGGTCTACCTCGTGTTCCTGTCTCTCTCGCGTCCCGCCACCGCTTTCTATAACAGCTTCAGGTTCCCCGTCACCTTGTCCACCAGACTCTTGGGCGCCGGCCCCACGCCCAGCACCGTCAGACTGCCTGGGTCGATCTGGGTGCGTCCGGCATCGGCAATCACCTCGGCCGTCACGCCCAGGCTGTGTGCCGTGCCCATCAGCGTGAGCAGTTCGTCTTCGCTCTTGGCCTGCACGGCGATCTTGGCCTGGCCGTTGCGCTCCCAGCGCTGCAGCGTGCGCGCGGCCGGCGAGGTTTGGTCGCGGCCAGCGACGCGCAGTAGCTTCTTGTAGCAGGCAAGAGTCGCGTGGCCGCACTGGGCGGCGATTTTCCCTACATTCGTGTCAGCAGCAGGGAAATCGGAAAAAAAAAAAAAGAGGAGATGCCGCTCCAGCACATACCTTTGGTCATGCCCAGATCCGTCCGCACAACCAGCACCAACTTGCACTCCTCGTTGCTGGTCTTGATGTCGGCGCCACCTCCGCTCTCGCTTATGCTCCCCCAGCTGCTGCTGCTGCTGGCGGCGAGCATCTCGCTCTTCTCGTCGTTGGCGTCCTTGGCAGCCTTGCCGCCTTTGTTCTTTTTGCTCTTCCGGCCCGCGGCTGCCCGGAGCCCGTCCCGCAGGTCCGCCTCCTGGCCGTTGGCCCAGTTCGGTGCGTGATCCAGAATCAGGTCGTCATCGACTTCGGACTCGTCGCTCTCGACCGGGTCCGCCGCGTTGCGCCGGCGCTCATCAGCGAGAGACGGCGAGATGAGGTAGCCGCGAACGGAATAGATCCCAAACACAAAGCCCGAGACGAACGCCAGCGTGGTCGTCACGACCAAGGCCGAGCTGGACACATTGCGGTCGCTGATGTGAGGGCCGTAGTAGTCGGCCCAGGTCGCCATGGTCGAGGTATGGCAATAGAGGGATAGGTAGGGGGGAAGGACAACGTGAAAAAGCCGAGCTGGGAAATTCTTTTAGCTGTTTCAGCAGCTTCTGGCGGCCCAAGGCCGCCACCCTGTAGCGCGCGGCTTCTAGCGCAACATCCCCTAACCCACCCGGTTATTTTTGCGACGCTAACCAGATAAGAAGAACGTGACATAACACGTGGTGGCAACCGCCGCTTTTACACTGATCTCACGGGTTGAATTTTACATTTTTATTTTTTTTCTTGCGGCAACACAAGAGACTTGTGAAGAACAAATACCGGCCTTCCGCTCCTCCGTCGTAGTTTTCGGCTTGCCCTCTTCTTTCCACTTTTCCTCCATTCTCTGCCTTTTTAAATTTCTCACTCCCTGGGCTTCTTTTCCCAGCAGCGTACGCTTTCAGAACAACACCCCGAGGTCTGGTTTTGAACTTGTCGACGACACAGCAGCAACCCTTGTTCATACAACGCATACCGCGACGCCCACCCCTCAGGATACCATGGCCGACGCACAACCTACCGCCAAGCGCATGTGCGCTGGCGTTGACTGCGACCAGCCGGCTGGCTCGCTGCAGTGCCCGACGTGCCTCAAGCAAAAACTCGACGACAGTTTCTTCTGTTCGCAGGAGTGCTTCAGCAGGAACTGGGTGAGTCACCGGCGGTGGCCTGTGCTACCCTTACCCTTGCTGTAACCCATGTCATAAACTGACCAGGGTTTCCCTTTGACACAGGTGTCCCACAAGGCCGTTCACAAGAAGAAGGAGACAAGTAAGCCCGAGGCCCCTCCTCGAGCGTTTTGAGCCCTCAGCCCGGCTTCGGTTTGCGCTTCGTGCTAATGCCCTGTGTATCAGGGGTCGGTTACTACAACCCCTTCCCCAACTACCCGTTTGCCGGGTCCTTGCGTCCCGTGTACCCGCTGTCGCCGAAGCGCACCGTTCCCAAGTCGATTACGCACCCCGACTATGCCGAGACGGGCATTCCGAAGATGGGGCGCTACATGCGGTCCAACAAGATCGACCTGCTCGACGAGGCAGGACGTGAGGGCATGCGGAAGGTCTGCCGACTGGCACGCGAGGTGCTCGATATCGCCGCTGCCGCTGTGCGGCCGGGCATCACGACTGACGAGATCGACGAGATCGTGCACAAGGCGTGCATAGAGCGCAATGTGCGTAAGATGGAGATTTTTTTTTTTTTTCTCTCTTCGCGTACCACCGACACTAACCGAGAGCAGGCTTACCCGTCTCCCCTCAACTACAACAACTTCCCGAAGTCTGTATGCACGTCCGTCAACGAGGTGATCTGCCACGGCATCCCTGACAAACGCGTGCTCCTCGACGGCGACATTATCAACCTCGACGTCACCCTCTACCACAACGGCTACCACGGCGACCTGAACGAGACATACTATGTGGGCAACCGCGCGCTGGCCGATCCGGACGCGGTGCGCGTGGTCGAGACGGCGCGCGAGTGCCTGGACCTCGCGATCCAGATGGTGAAGCCCGGCACGCTCTTCCGCGACTTTGGCAACGTGATCGAGAAGCACGCCAAGGAGCGCAACTGCACGGTGATCCGCACGTACGTGGGCCACGGCGTCAACTCTGTCTTCCACGCGCCGCCCAACATCCCCCACTACGCCAAGAACAAGGCCGTCGGCGAGTGCAAGCCGGGCATGACGTTCACGATCGAGCCCATGGTGGCGCTGGGCAAGTACCGTGATGTGACGTGGCCGGACAACTGGACCAGCACGACGATTGACGGCAAGCGGACCGCGCAGTTTGGTGAGTGCCTTGCCTCCTTCTTGTCTTTCCTCTGCTTCTCGCTAACCGCCACAGAACACACGATGCTGGTCACGGAGACAGGCGTCGAGGTGCTGACGGCACGGCTACCGACCTCCCCGGGCGGGCCAGTATCCATGCCGGGATCGGCCGACGCCAAGCCGGCAGAATCGTCGGCTTGAGTGCGGTCAGGCGGCGACCACGGCGGGAGCGGTGCCGGCCGGCAAAAAGGGTGTAATAGGATACGGCGCTGCTTTTTTTTTTTTTTTTTTGCTTTATTTTAAGGGCCCCATAGAATTGAAGCGCAATGAATGGTGTATTGACGGGACGTCGCTTTGCCTCATTAGAGCTCGCTCTTTCTCTGAATCTGTCAACATTGCCCCGCACTAGGCAGCGCCACACCACCCCGGCGCGGTGGGGGCCCCATGTGTACCGCTCCACTCTGCTTTGCAGGCAGGGTACTTCCGGCCAATTGCGCTGGCAAAGCCACAACTGCAATTTTCAAGCTCTCCGTACCACCGATTCTCTTGCGCCAGCTCTCCTCCGTCGACCACCCAGCCTCCTCCTTTTGCAGCCCGCCCGCACAAACCACGCAACAACCACCCCCCCCCCCCCCCCCCCYCCCCCCCCTGCATCCATCTTCGACCTTGCCGGCCTTTCTTTTTGGGCTCCTCCTGTACTTTCGACCCGTGATCCGGCGACTCTGGCACTTTTTCCTATCCCACCCCTGTTTCTCTCGTGGTCTACGGCCAGCATCTCGTACGTGTTTCTCGCCCTCGCATATCTCCTGTATGCCGCTCTTTGTAGTTACCCTGGCTGGGAATGGATTCTTGAGGATGCATTTTCTCGGTCGCTCGTGACCGGACTTCCCGAGAGGGGAGGTCGATGACGGCGAGAGGTCTTCGTCTGACCAGACCTGATGGCATCCGGGTCCAACCGCATCGCTAACTCTGTCGCAGCTTCTTTTTGATACCCATCCACCCGTCACCGATCCCCCGTCACCGCCGCCACAATGTCTGGAGAAGCGTGGCTGTACCTCTTTGCCGTGTTGATCAACGCGGTCAACCTATTCCTGCAGGTCTTCTTCACCATCATGTACAGCGACCTGGAATGGTATGTCTCCTCTGTTTGCGCCTTGGTTCTCTTATTGCGTGCATCATCCGAGGTACTGACTGTTGGCACAAAGCGACTACATCAACCCCATCGACCTCTGCAACCGCCTGAACACGTACATCATCCCCGAAGCGGCTGTCCACGGTTTCCTGACGTTCTTGTTCCTGATCAACGGGTACTGGCTGCCTCTGATCCTGAATGCGCCGCTCCTCGCGTGGAACGTCAAGAAGTATGTTGCGCCCTGCTGGCATGGTCTGTGCACTGGATGGATTTGGTACTAACCTGCGCCCGATAGGATTGTCGACAATACCCACCTCCTTGACGCCACCGAGATCTTCCGGAAACTGAACGTCCATAAGAAGGTTTGTTTCCCCTTCTGGATTTGTCGTTGCCCGATTTCCTAGGCTGACCCCCCCCCCCCCACAGGAGTCTTTCTGGAAGCTTGGCTTTCATCTGGTCATGTTCTTCTTCTACCTGTACAGCATGATCGTTGCTCTCATTAAGGACGAGAGCAGCTAGAGCCATGACTCTGGATATCCTCACTGAGCAACGACCAGGACGATTGCGGCGGAACTAGCTGGTGTTGTGTGCTGCGCATGTCTGCTTGTGCGTATGCAGTTCTAGTGCATGCGCATTGCGTTCTACTTGACCGCTGGCTGCTGCGCGGGCCGCCGCACCATTCGCCACGATCCTGACGACAAGACAACGACGACGACGATACAGCTGGCTAAACGGCCGGGGGGAGGGTGGTGCTGATTCTGGCGAACGGCGGAAGATCTCTTATTTCGGTGTTCATTCCCCCCTCCCCCAACGAAGCCTTTTTTTCTTTTTTTTTTAAGTTGCGTGTTCTGCGGTCCGTCGTCTCTATCTCTTTATATTGTGTTAATTGTTGTTGTTTCGGGCTCTTGGTATTGGTGTACTCTATTTGTACTCGGCATAGACTCCTGGTGGTGAGAGCTCATGGGGGAGGGAGAGGCCCGCCACAAGAACGCGAGCATGTGGTGTTTTTCTGTTTGTTTTTCGTACCTGCAAGCATTCTGCGACGGTTCTACTCTCTGTAAGAGACGTTGCATTTAACCCAACCATGGCACTTGTTCACGCTTTGTTGTCCAACCCTGTGCCGTTGCCTTCTGCTGCTGCTTCTTGGGCTTAGGCATTGGGCTTCGTTTCTGCTACAAATGCCCAGGCTGGGAAGAGCATTCCCTATAAAAGCCATGCTGAGCTGGCTGTTGCCAATTGGAGTTGAAGAACGTTTAAGAGGTTCCGGTGCACGTGACCAGGCACGCCACCACCGCCGCCTTTTCAGCAAGCTAAATTTTGACCGTCTCTCGTAGACACGCTGCATTCTCATGCTTCCTCCTACAGTCGCTGCCAATATCCCGACATTCGGCTGCCCTTGTCGCCCATCCGACCTTGTATTCGAATTGCCCACGGTGTCGTTTGCGAAAAGAACACACGCACAAGACGGCCATTGTCTGCAGCAACCATGGCCGATAGTTTCGGCGCGTACCCGCCAACGAGGGCGGCGCAAGACGCGCTCGTGGTGCGGGCACAGGCCGAGCCGGAGCACGAAGTGACAGCCTACTCTGCAGAGGCGCTGGCGCGGCAGGCGTATGGTCCAAGCAATCCGTTTCGGCGCGACGGCGGCGTGGACGCGGCAGCGAGCGGCGCGCTGGTGGCGGGCCAGAAGCGCAAGAATGTGCTGTCGGGGACGGCGACGGAGGCGTTTCTGAGCGAGCACACGTTCCGCAGCAAGCACCGAGCGGTGGAGCGGCGCGGGGGTCCGGAGCGGACGGCGCTGACGGGGGCGCAGATCAAGGAGCAGAACGCGCGGTTGCGGGCGGCCCGAGAGGGCAAGGGCAGCGCGACGGTGGCGGACGGCGACGGGGCGTACGTTGGTCCGTGGGCCAAGTTCAAGCGGAAGGCGATCTACGACGAGTACGAGGAGGGCGCAGGCCCGGGCGAGGGGTACGAGAAGTACTACGAGGACGAAGAGGAGGAGGAGGAGGAGGAGGAGGAGGAGGACGACGACGACGACGACGTGGTGGAGAGCGGCACGGTGATCCCGCCGCCGCCGTCGGCCGTGGTGCGGCGCGAGGTGGTGGAGACGGAGGGCAGCGAGACGACGGCGTTTGTGGGCTCGCAGGAGTTTGACTACCAGGGGCGGACGTACATGCACGTGCCGCAGGACCTGGACGTGGACCTGCGCAAGGAGGTGGGCAGCATGACCAACTACATCCCGCGCAAGCTGGTGCACACGTGGAGGGCGCCGAACCGGTCGTCGTCGTCGAGCGCGGCCAGGGGCACGTCGGCGGTGACGGCGCTGCGGCTGTTCCCGTCGTCGGGCCACCTGCTGCTGAGCGGCAGCGCGGACAACACGATCCGGCTGTGGGACGTGTACCACGAGCGCGAGCTGCTGCGGGTGATGCAGGGCCACACGCGGGCGCTGACGGACCTGTCCTTCAGCCGGGACGGGTCGCGGTTCGTGTCGGGGGCGCACGACCGGTGGATGAAGCTGTGGGACACGGAGACGGGGCAGTGCCTGAACCGGTTCCGGACGGGCAAGACGCCGCACTGCGTGGTGTTCAACACGTCGGCGGAGGCGCCGCACGAGTTCCTGTCGGGCATGTCGAACAACAAGATCCTGCAGTGGGACACGCGGGCGGCGCCGCGGGCGACCGACGCGGGCGACGCGGGCGGCGACCGCGTCAACGAGCCGGTGCAGGACTACGACCACCACCTGGCGGCCGTCAACACGCTCGTGTTCATCGACGAGGGCCGGCGGTTCATGAGCACGTCGGACGACAAGTCGATTCGGGTGTGGGACTACAACATCCCGGTGCCCATCTCGTACACGGCGGAGCCGTGGATGTACCCGCTGACGCGGGCGGCGCCGCACCCGGGCCACAAGTACGTGGCGTACCAGTCGAGCGACAACCAGATCCTGGTGTACGGGGCGCGCGACCGGTACCGGCAGAACCGCAAGAAGGTGTTCAAGGGCCACAACAACGCGGGCACGGCGATCGGCATCGACGTCAGCGCGGACGGGCAGTTCCTGGCGTCGGGCGACACGTCGGGCTACGTGTGCTTCTTCGACTGGAAGACGTGCAAGATGTACGAGAAGCTCAAGGCGGACCCGGCCGGCGGCTCGGTCCACCACGTGCTGTGGCATCCGCAGGAGACCAGCAAGGTGGTGACGGCGGGGACGCAGGGGGACATCAAGCTGTGGGATTAGGGGCAGCAGGGGACAGTTGTCCGTCATTGGGGGGGGGGAACAAATAGAACAACAGGACGCAGCCAGAGAGACCAAGAGACAGCCAACCGCCAGATGAACACGACACCGACCGCACATTACACGCGCAAAAACGTCTGGAACACACTGCTGTCGGTGCAGTCGACCCAGGGGTAGCCGATGGCGTGCAGGTACGTCTCGAGCTCGCGGACCTCGGTGTCCGGGCACTGGATGCCGGTCAGGACCTTGCCGATGTCGCTGCCCTCGTTGCGGTACTGGAAGAGGCTGATGTTGTACTTGGGCCGCAGGGTGGCCAGGAACTTGTCGAGGGCGCCCGGGCGCTCGGGGAAGTTGAACATGTAGAGGCGCTCGTGGGGCACGTCGGAGCGGCCGCCCATCAGGTAGCGGATGTGGCTCTTGGCCAGCTCGTCGTGGGAGAGGTCGGTGGCGGCCATGCCGGGGGTGCGGGCGACGCGGGCCAGGAGGCTGGCGAGCTGGTCGTCGCGGCCGGCGGCGGGGGCGGTCAGCGAGAGGCCGAGCAGGACGTTGGCGGCGTCGGGCGAGGCATAGCGGTAGCTGAACTCGGTGACGGCGTGGGGCATGATGGCGTCGATGAGGGCGGCAAAGGTGCCGGGGCGCTCGGGGATGCGCACGGCCAGCAGGGCCTCCTTGCCCTCGCCGAGGGTGGCGCGCTCGGCGACGAAGCGCAGGCGGTCAAAGTTCATGTTGGCGCCGCTGGTGACGGCGACGAGGCTGCGGCGCGGGTCCGCGCTCGGGTGCTGGGCGACGTACTTTTTGAGGCCGGCGAGGGCGAGCGCGCCGGCGGGCTCGACGATGGAGCGCGTGTCCTCGAAGACGTCCTTGATGGCGGCGCACGTCTCGTCCGTGGTGACGAGCACGACGTCGTCGACGACCTGGCGGCACACGCGGAACGTCTCGGCGCCCACGTGCTTGACGGCGGCGCCGTCGGCGAACTGGCCGACGTCGCCGAGCACGACGCGCGCGCCCGCGGCCAGCGACTGGGCCATGGCGCTGGCGTCGTGCGTCTCGACGCCGATGATCTTGACGTGCGGCGCGATGCGCTTGACGTACGCGCCGACGCCGGCGATCAGGCCGCCGCCGCCGATGCAACAGAAGATGGCCTCGAGCCGCTGCAGGTTCGTCTGCCGCAGCAGCTCCAGCCCGATCGTGCCCTGGCCCGCGATCACGTACGGGTCGTCAAAGGGCGGGATGTCGATCAGCCCGTCCTGCTGCACGCGCCGCGCGCACTCCGCCTTGGCCGCGTCAAAGTCCGCCCCGTGCAGCACCACGTGGCCGCCCATGCGCGCGACGTTGCGGTGCTTGATGCTCGGCGTGCCCTCGGGCATCACAATCGTCGCCGGGATCTTGAGGTGGCGCGCCGAGAAGGCCACGCCCTGCGCGTGGTTGCCCGCCGAGCACGCCGCCACGCCGCGCCACGCCCGCGCCGGGTCCAGGTGCGCCATCTTGTTGTAGGCGCCGCGCAGCTTGAAGCTGAACACGGGCTGCTCGTCCTCGCGCTTGAGCAGCACGTTGCACTCGAGCCGGTTGCTGAGGTTGACCGCGTGCGTCAGGGACGTCTCTTTGCACACTTCGTAGACGCGAGACGTCAGGATCAGGCGGAGGTACTGTCTGTCAGAGGGGAAGAAGAAAAGAGAGAAAAAAGGAGAGAAGAACAGAAAAAAAGACAAAAGACGAGGACCTACATCGGGGTCACCGCTCGGCAGGATAAACTCCTCCGGCAGCAGCTTGCGAATGGCCGCTCGGTGCTCGCTGGCCTCCGTGTCCCTCTTGGCCGCGTCGGTCGCGCTGGCGCCCTCGGCCAGCGAGAGCGACGCCATGCTCGGCGTCCGGGCCGACTGCGTCCCGGCGAGATCGGCGACGGCGGGCGCGGTCGGCGTCGGGCGGGCGCTGGCGCTGGCGAGGGCGATGGCACTGCCGACCGGCTCAGCGGTAGCAGGGGGGCCAGCAGCAGGTGCGGCTGCGGGAGTGGACATGCTTTGGTGGTGTGTCCCGCGGGGTGGTTGTGGTCAAGGCGAGCGAGCGCTCGTCTTTTTTTTTTCCTTTTTTCCCTTTTTCTTTTTTTCTTTTTTTCCTTTTTTTCTTCAGCAAAAATAAATCAAAAAAGAACTCGCTGGAACAGCGTAGCGCCGATAGCGGGGTCCCCCGCTGGCCGTGGCGTCTGTCTGCCATTGGCGGCAGTGCGGGGGGGTGGCCCTGGCTGCTCTGGTTTTGCGCTTCACCATCGAACGACGCCCGTGCATCCGACAATCGTGTGCGAACCGGTCACCACAGCCGAACCCTGACACCCACTGGCCCATCTGCTTCTGCTGCAGCCATGGCAGACACCCCCATCTCGGAGCAGCCGCTCCCTTCGTCGTTTGACGATGACGAGTGCGTTTTGGGGTTTTTTTTTTTTTTTTTTTTTTGCTCTTTTTTTGCTCTTTTTTTGCTTTTGTTTCTTCACCCTCTCAGTCACTAACCCCCCCAGGACCACCCAGACCTCTGTCGTGTCCCGCTTTGTCAACAAAATGAAGCGCGAACCCCTCATCCCCCTCGGCTGCGCCCTCACCGTCACCGCCCTCGTCAACGCCGCCCGCGCCATGCGCAAGGGCGACCACAACCAGGTCCAGCGCATGTTCCGTGCCCGTGTCCTGGCCCAGGGCTTTACCGTCCTGGCCATTGTCGGCGGCGGCCTCTATCTCGGCCAGGAGCGCAGCCAGGAACGCGAGTCCTGGAAGGTCCAGCAGGCCGAGCGCAACGAGGCCAAGCGCCAGCGCTGGATCCAGGAGCTCGAGGCCCGCGACGCCGAGGAAAAGGCCCTGCAGGCGAAGCTGGCGCAGCGCCGGCAGCGCCGGGCCGCGGCAGCGGGGACGGCAGACGGCGGCGAGGGCGAGGGCGAGGGTGAGGGCGAGGGCGAGGGCGAGGGCCCCGCGCCCAAGGCCAGGTCGTCTGTGCTGTCGTCTCTGTCGCTGGGCTGGCTCGGCGGCGGCGGCGGCGAGACGCCGGCCAAGGACGCCGAGGCCCCAGCAGACACTGCAGCAGCGGCGTCGGCCAAGCCAGTCACGCCGACGGAGGCCGGCGAGCGGAACAACGCCAAGGGCACCAGCTCGCTGGGCCTGCTGGGCGGGCTCTACGGCAAGAAGAGCGCAAAGACGGACGAGAAGACGGACGAGAAGTGAGGTGGCAGACCTTGGCATGTAAGACTAGACGACGATGACGACGGCGGCCATTGCGGCTCGTTTGGACAAGGCCGAGAAACACGGAAAGGAGATATGCATTCCGCCCTTTAATGGACTCCAATCTACCAAGAAAAAAAGAAAAAAAGAAAAAGAAAAAAAAAAAAAAAAAAAAACAGAAACTTACGAAAACAAAATAACCCAAACGCCAGATAGCATCAGCCCATGCTCCCGCCGCTCCGGTTGCCGCCCAGCAGCCCGGCCATCTCCAGCAGCGCCCGGTCGGTCTCGGTGTCGCCCGTGCCCAGGTTGATGCGCCGCCGCGCCTCCGCCTCGCGCGCCTCCCACGCCCACCGCTCCGCCTGCACCCGCGCCTCGGCGTCGCCGCCGCAGCCCCAGACCTCGAGCGCGTCGATCGCGAACCGGTCCTGGAACCCAAAGGCCCGCGCCACGCTCGGGTGGAACGCGCCGCCGCTGCCGCCGTGGGGGTGGTGGCTGTGGTACTCGTGCGTCAGAACGCCAAACTCCAGGTTGGCGTCGATCATCAGCGACAGCGGGCCCAGCGGCAGCACGCCCTCGACGGCGGTGGCGGTGGTGCCGGCGCCTGGCCCTCTCTGCGCCTTGGCTGCCGCCGTGGTCGACGGCAGCGGGCAGCCGAAGCCGATGCCGCCGGCGTGGCCGTTGGCGGCCGTCGGCTTGACAAAGGCCACGTAGTCGCGGCGCAGCGCCGATGCGCCGAACACGTCGTGCACGGGGCTCAGCTGGAAGAGCACGCCGTCGCTGTCGCCGAAGCACTCGCGGTTCGTCAGCCGCCAGGGCTGGCCGACGTACGCGCCAAAGATGAGCGTGTCGTCGTCGCCGTCGGCAAAAGTTCCCGTTGCTGCTGCTGCTGCCGCCGCCGCCGCCGCCCGCCCGTTTCCGTTGGGCAGGCGCCGCGGTGGCAGGGCGGCGGCAAACGTGGCCTCCTGGCCGCCGCGCGCAGTGTCGTTGATCCGCGTGCCCTTGACCAGCAGAATCGACGGCGCGCGCCAGTTGAACACCTTGGTCTCGAACGAGCCCAGGGAGAACCCGTCGTTGCCGCCGGCGTAGAGCAGGCGCAGCCGGTGGAAGAGCGACGACCCGGGGAGGAACAACGAGAGCTGGGACAGGAGGTTGAGGTCGAGAATGGTGTCGTCGGTCTCGCGGAGAAGAAGCGGCGGCACCGGCGCCGGTGTCGGCGCCGCTTCTGCTTCGCCTATCGTCCTTTGCGCTGGTTGTGCGGTGTTGCTTCTGCTCGCCGCCGGTGGCTTGGCCCGCGACAGGTCCAGGCTTTTGGAGAAGAGCAAGTGCTCAAACAGCGCGCCGAGGCCGTCAAACAGGTGTGGGAAACACACCGGAAGCACGGCCTCGAAGTGGGCAAACGCGATGCCCGGCGACGTCTCGACGTCGAGGAAGGTGGCCAGGATGCACTCGGCCGTGGCGCGCAGGCTCGCAAGCGCCGCGCCCGCCACACGGCCGGCATGCAGCGACAGGGGCTCCTGCGCGTCGAGCGGCGCCACCAGGAGCAGCAGCAGCAGCAGCCGCCGGAAGTTGTCGGCGGGGATGCGCGCT
>PCDN01000011.1:154582-188351 GCA_002778105.1 Ceratocystiopsis brevicomis
TGCTGCTGCTGCTGCTGCTGCCGCCGTCGTCGTCGTCGCTGCCACCGCAGGGTCGGCATAGTCAAACGCCTGCAGCGCGGCGGCGGCGAGGTCGTCGTCGGCGAGGTCGTCGTCGGCCAGATCGTCGAGCGTCGGGTGGTCGTCGTCGTCGTCGTCGATCGCGCAATCGACGGCAAACCCGAGCGTGGACGATTTCGCATCCGACGGGTTGCTCGACGACGCCGCTGCCGTCGTCTCGGCCGCCGTCGCCCCGGCCACCGTCGCCCCTGTGGTCGCGGATCCCGGTGACGGCGCATCCCCCGCAAACAGCGTCCGGTCGTGGACGGCCAGGCTCCGGAACAGGAGCGTGTTCCGGTCGGCGGCACCGTGGGCCAGCACGCGCCGGTACCGGTCCGTCAGCAGCGTCACGACAATCACCAGCTGCTCCAGGCCCAGGACGGCCGGCGCCTCGGCCAGGAACGGAAACGCGCCCAGGAACGAGACCATCTGGAAGACCACGGGCGACACGCCCACGGCGTCGGGCAGCTCGAGGAAGCGCGCGAGCGTATCCTCCTTGAGGTAGCGCACCACGCGCGCGCGCTGCACGGCCCTGCCCTCCACGGATGCGTCCTTTTCGCTGCCATTGTGGCCATGCTCGTCATCGCCGGGCGCGCTGGACGCGTCCTTGTCGGGGGTGCGGCCGTCGCTGCCGTCGCTGCCGTCGCTGCCGTCGCTGCCGTCGCCGCCGTCGCCGCCGTCACCGCCGCCGACGGAGGGATGGTACTGCTCACGGGTGCTGTCGGCGAGTCTCCGGAAGTTGTCCTTGAGACAGTAGAGCTCGAGCGGCGTGAAGCACTTCTCCGCAAAGCGGTTTGCCTAGACGCGTCAGTGTGAGTCGAGCCGAGAACGATGCGAAGACGAGAACGCATCGTACCAGTTCTTTCACCAGCTCCTCGTGCGAACGGGGCCGCGGCGCGGCCGACTGGCCTTGCCCCATGGCTGCCTGGGCTCCTTTCGGTATGCCCTCTCCCGGCCCTTTGTCTGCGGCCCCGTGTTCTCTCCTTTTTCTCCTTTCTCTCTTCTTTCTTCTTTCTTCTTTCTTCTTTCTTCTTTCTTCTTTCTTTCCTCCTCTTGTTCTTTGCACGAGGACCTGCTCTCGCCGGCCGCCGGCAGCCGTCGTCGAGAGGATACCTCCCTTGTCAATTACCGCAGTGCTTCTAGACTTTGTCTGTTGTGCCGGTCGTGTTGCAGGGGCCGATGCAGTGATGTGTAGTCCGTCTCTTACGCCGCCGTTCCACGGCCTGGCATGACGCCGTATCTTACCCCGTCAAGCTTATGTGGGTCGCCGTGACAGTGGGGGGATGAACAGGGGTGAACCGACGAATCATAGCGGACCTGAAAAATGGGTCCGTTTCTGCTGAAAAAAACGGCAGAATTTTCGGTTCCGCCTTTTTTTTTTGGGGAAAAAAAAAGTGCAGGAATAAATAGTCGGCGGGACGACCTGCGAAAAACAAGAGGCCAGCCAGCTCCAGACAACCGAACACAACCCCGTCCTCTTTGCTACCGGAACCATGTCGAACAAGAAGCACCGCCCCACCGACGAGGAGTCCGCCGCGCAGACGCCCGTGGCGAAGAAGGCCCGGCTGAGCGAGGATGCGGACGAGGAGGCTCGCAAGCAGCGGAAGAAGGAGAAGAAGGAGCGCAAAGAGCGGAGACGAAAGGAGCGGAAAGAGAAGGAGGGTGCGGAGGCCAATGGTGATTCAGCCGACGACGTGACTCCTAAGGTGAAGAAGGAGAAGAAGGAGAAGGAGAAGGAGAAGGAGAAGAAGGAGAAGGAAAAGGAGAAGAAGCAGAAGACGGAGAAAAAAGAGAAAAAGGACAAGAAGGACAAGATGGAGGAGAAGGAGACGACGAGCAACGGGACCGCCGCCGGCGTGGCGACCGGCGCGTACAGGCAGACGGCGGCGTTGGCAGCGCTGCCCGAGGCCGAGATCACGGCGTTCCTGGACAAGGAGCAGATTGCCGTCTTTGACCCGCGGGCGGCGGAGGGGCAACAGCTGCTGCGGCCGCTGCTGTCGTTTGCGCACCTGCCGGCGACGGCGCTGACGCGGCAGGCGCCGTTTGCGGCGTACGCGGCGCCGACGCCGATCCAGGCGGCGTCGTGGCCGTACGCGCTGGGGGGCCGCGACCTGGTGGGCGTGGCGGAGACGGGCTCGGGCAAGACGATGGCGTTTGCGCTGCCGTGCGTGGAGGCGCTGCAGGCGGGGGCGCGGCCGGCGGCGGTGGCGGCCAAGAAGGTGCCGAACCGGTCGCGGCTGAACAACAAGTGGGCGGCGGCCGAGGGCGGCGGCGGCGGTGCGGCGGCGGGCCAGGCGCAGGCGCGAGCGGTGGTGGTGTCGCCGACGCGGGAGCTGGCGATGCAGACGCACGCGGCGCTGCAGCCGCTGGCGGCGCGCGTGGGCCTGACGGCGGTGTGCCTGTACGGCGGCGCGAGCAAGGACGACCAGCGCGTGCTGCTGCGGCAGGCGGGCGGGGTGGACATTGTGGTGGCGACGCCGGGGCGGCTCAAGGATTTCCTGTCGGAGGAGGCGCTGTCGCTGGCGCACGTGCGGTTTGCGGTGCTGGACGAGGCGGACCGGATGCTGGACACGGGCTTTGAGGAGGACATCAAGTACATCCTGGGCCAGTGCCCGGACCGGGCGGACCGGCAGACGCTCATGTTCACGGCGACGTGGCCGACGAGCGTGCGCGGCCTGGCCGACGGCTTCATGGTGGACCCGGTCAAGATCACGGTCGGGCACGGGCGCGCGCGCATGGCCGGGCTGGCCGGGGGCGAGGACGGCGAGGACGGCGGCGGCGACGAGCGCGGCGGCGACGCCGGGCGCAACCGCAGCCGCACGGGCGTGGTGGAGCTGCAGGCCAACGCGCGCATCGCACAGGCGGTCGAGGTGCTGGACCCGCGCGACAAGGAGCGGCGCGTGCTGCAGATCATCAAGCAGGAGCAGCGCGGCAAGGCCAAGAACGACCGGATCCTCGTCTTCTGCCTGTACAAGAAGGAGGCGGTGCGCGTCGAGAACTGGCTGCAGGGCCAGGGCGTGCGCGTGTGCAGCATCCACGGCGACCTGCGGCAGGAGCAGCGCACGGCCAGCCTGGAGGCGTTCAAGGCCGGCACGACCCCTGTGCTGGTGGCGACGGACGTGGCCGCGCGCGGGCTCGACATCCCCGAGGTCAAGCTGGTGATCAACGTGACGTTCCCGCTGACGATCGAGGACTACGTGCACCGCATCGGGCGCACGGGGCGCGCCGGCAAGGCCGGCCGCGCCATCACCTTCTTCACCGAGCACGACAAGGCACACTCGGGGTCGCTGGTCAACGTGCTCAAGGCGGCCAACCAGGACGTGCCCGAGGACCTGCTCAAGTTCGGCACGACGGTCAAGAAGAAGGCGCACGGCGCGTACGGCGCCTTCTTCAAGGACGTCGACATGAGCCAGAAGGGCAAGAAGATCACGTTTGACTAGTGGCAGGGTGGCAGGGTGGCAGGGTGGCAGGATCCGGGCAGATCCGTCCTGTTGGGGTCGACGCTCGTGGCTGGTCTGGGTCTAGTCCCCCCGGGCCAAGCCGTGGCATTGGCGGAGGAAGTTGCGTTCGATAATGGCACTGGAAACGTCAGTTTGGCTTCTTCTCTTGGGCGTTCATAGGGTTGGGCAATACAACCACCTACACCACAAGCACAAACGGCACGCCAATGGCGGCGATCTGTGCAAGCTGCGTGAGCTGCACGGCGGCCGTTGCCGGTGCCGGTGCTGGGCCGGGGCCAACGACGAGGCGCTGCACGGCGCCGCTGGCGACGACGGCGGCGAGCACGGCCAGCGGGTGCGGCAGCAGCGCGGCCAGCGAGAAGGCGGACGCGGCGCGGTGCGCGGCAAAGTAGCGGCGCACAAAGACGGCGCTCCACGCGATGCGGCAGGCCATGTTGACGGCGTTGGCGGCGACGAGGCCGACGGCGGCGCCGCCGGCGGCGCGCAGGCAGGCGTACCCGGCGCCGGCAAACACGACCGAGAACACGGCCATCCAGCCGGACTGCCGGTGCACCTGGGCCTCGGTCGCCACCGACGCCACAAACGCCTCGGCCACGCCGTTGACCGCCAGCAGCGGCACGTACCACACGTACGCCGCCAGCGTGGCCGCCGCCGCCGCCGCCGCGCCCGACGCCGCCCACCGCGGGCCCGTCACGAGGCCGAGGAACGGCGCGGCCGCCGCCGGGCCCAGCGCCGTCACCACCAGCGACAGCACCACGTACAGCCGCAGCAGCGCCTGCAGGTCGCGGCCGGCGCGGACGACGGCACGGGGGGGGGGCGGCTGGCTGTCTGCTGCTGTCGTCGTCGCCGTCGCCTCCGGTGGGACCCCGGCCAGCAGCCGGCTGAAGTAGCTCCGGCTGCTCTCCTCGATCGGCTGGAACAGCAGGCGCGCGGCCAGGCCGCCGTAGTTGTTGGCCAGCACGTACACGCCCTGGGCCGCGGGCGTCGACAGGATGCCGACCAGGAACATGTCGCCCTGCGTCAGCACGTGCTTGACCACGCTCTGCGCCGCCATGCTGCCGGCCAGGTGCAGCGTTGCGCGGTCGAAGAGGCCGAGCGCATAGGCCGCGCTGGCCGCGCCGGCGCGGCCGCCCAGCAGCCGCCGCGGCACCAGCCGGAAGCCCTCGCGCCGGGCCAGCGCCGCGCCGTGCCAGGCGTAGACGGCCAGCAGCGCCAGGCCGTAGACCAGCTGGCCCAGCGCAAACGGTAGGACGCCAATGGGTGGTGTGTCCGTGTCGGATGCTGCTGCTGCTGCTGCTGCTGCCCGCCCCAGCCAGCGGCCGCCCAGCGCGGCGCAGCCCAGGGTCGCGGCACACCGCAGCACGGTGGCGACGGACTCGGCGGTGGCGCGGGCGCCAAACTGCAGGCGCAGTTGCAGCACGACAAACGCCGGTTCCGACAGCAGCTCGACGACGGCGGCCACGGCGTAGAGGTAGAGCCCGGGCAGCAGAAAGGGGGTGCCGGCGAGAGTGCCGGTGCCGGTGCCGGTGCCGCCGCCAACAACCGACGCCCGGAACAGCCAGCCGAGCAGCAGGGCCACGCCGGTGCCGAGCACGACAGACACGTAGGCAAGGTTGATGGCGGCCTGCGAGGCCGTAGCAGACGACGAGGCCGCGGACAGACCCCGCCCCCCCTGCCGCTGGATGGCCACGCGCAGGCTCTCGCGCGCAAAGAACAGCACGCTCAGGTAGTAGACCTCGAGCTGGGCGGCGGCGCCCAGCAGCTCGGCCGTCAAGAAGCGCAGCAGCAGCTGGTTGGCCACAAACGTGGCCGCACGCGAGGCGACCTGCAGGACGATGAGCAGCGAGGCACCGCGCACGGCCGCCGTGCTGGCGGGGGGCGCGGCATCCGCCGGCTCGCGGACGGCGGCCTGCTTCTTCTTGCTGTCCGCCATTGGTGTGGTCGAAGGTGGTGGTGGTGGTGGTGAAGGGGAAGCCGAATGAAGCTGGAATTTCTTTTGGAGCTACAGTGGAGTATCTTACAGAGTGAGATACGTTGTCTGTTCCGTATTTTTGTGGGCCCATTCATTCCCTCGCACGTGAGCGCTGCGACCGATTTGACCGACGCTTTACGGGGCGAGCTGCAAACAGCTCCCTCCGTCTTGCTATAGACTACGGACCCTGGCCAGCGGTGGTCCGTCGAGGCGGCGACTGTTTCCCCGCGCGGCACCAGTGCCGCAGACGCCTGCCGCCGGGATGCACCCCTCCCTGCCCGGCGCCGCGAGGGACGCCGGCGCCCTGCAGCGCCGGGCGGAGCACAGCACCGGTGGTGTCGGCCGAGGGCCGCGCACGCCCGCGCACGCCTGCGCGGTCGCTCCCCGCCGCAGCGTAGCGTGTGCGCGCGCTGTCCTTGGGGTATAGGGAATTTGGTCGATCCGTTCCGTTTGTCCCGTCCTCGCTCATGTCCGCTCGTCGTCGTCGCCCAGCGTGTACCCCCGTGCAATGCCGCTGCGGCCCTCCTCGACGGCCGTGCTGGGCGGGTCTGCGTCCTCGGCGTAAAAGTCGGAGCCGAGGCCCTTCCAGGTGCGCTGGGAGCGGAGAAACTCGGCGCCGGGGCTGACGACGCCGCGGATGGAGGCGACGGCGCCGGCCTTTTGGCGGAGGCCGAGGGCGAGGGCGCCTGCATCGTCGGCCACGTCCGCTGCGTCCGCTGCGTCCTCGGCCGCCGCAGCTCCCCGCCGGCCGTGGCCGCGCATGGGCCGGCTGGTGGTGACGAGGCGGCCGGTGCGCAGGTCGAACTGGGGGATTTCGTCGTCGGACGTGTCGTTGTCGTCCTCCCCCCCGGTCGCGTTCGTGGTCGGCTGCGCCTGGCGGCCGGCGCGGACAACGTCCTCCAGCCCGCCCCACCAGCGCACGCCCCAGACGCGCTCCTCGTCCGGGGCCAGGGCCAGGTCCAGCTCAAAGGGCGTGACGACGGGCCGGTAGAAGCCGGCGTCGTCCTCGACCAGGCTGCTCTCCCAGCAGCCGACGACGACCCAGCCGTCGATCTCGGCAAAGTTGGCCAGCTTGGCCGGGTTGAGCTTGCCGACGACGATCAGGTAGCTCTTCTTGCCGGCGGCGGCGATGCGGGCGCGCAGCGCGGCCACGGCGGCCAGGTAGTCGCGCACCGACAGCGTGTTAACCAGAATGCCGATGATGCCGGCCGTCGCCATGGACAGCACCTTGGCGTAGCGGCGGCCGAGCAGGCCCATGGACCGCGTGGCCAGCAGGGCGGCGTCGGCGTCGTCGTTGCTGGCGCCGCCACCACCACCACCACCACGATCCGCGGTGCCGGCAGGGTAGACAAAGAACGCGCGCACACGCACGGCCAGGGCCAGCAGCAGCGACGTCGGCGGCGTGGCAATGTGGACCACGGCGTAGTCGCCGAGGCGAAACCCGTCGTCGTCCTCATCCTCCTCGCCGCCGCCGCCGCCGCCGACCTCCTGCCCCTCGGCGTCGACAATCCGCCGGTTCGGGATCCGGCCCAGCGGCCGGTGTACCACCTCGGTCGCCAGCACCTGCGTGTACCCGCGCGCCCGCAGCGCCGCCAGCACGGCCGGCACGTGGTCCTGGTACGCGACGTCGGCCATGAGCACGATGCGCGCGTCGGCCGCGCCCGGGTCGGGGAACGCGCGCGCCAGCGCAGCGGCGGCGGCCGCCGCATCCAGCGCGTGCCGCGTGAACACGTACACCACCGGCAGGCGCGTCGTCGGCGACAGGCACGCGCGACCATAGTGCACGACGCCGTCGGCGCCCGCGTGCTCGGCAGCGACCTCGTCGACGCAGCAGGCCGCGTACGCGGTGTCGGCCAGGATGTAGAACCGGGGGGGGGAGCTTGCGGGGGACGTCGTCGCCGCCGCCGCGTCCGGGACGGTCGTCGCCTCGGCCTCGTCCTCCTCCTCCTCCTCCTCGTCGCCCCCCTCCTCCCATGCGCGCCCCAGCAAGCGCGCCACCCGCGGCGCTTCCCCCAGCAACGTGTCCGGGAACTGCAGCCCGACGCAGCGCCAGCCGGCGGCGCGGACCTCGCGCACGGTGCGGGCGACCTCGTAGACGGCGCGCAGCTCGTCGTCGGACCGGGGCGGCGTGGCGGCGGCGTCCGCATCGGCGCCGAGCGGGTCGAACTCGAGGATGGCCTCGGCCGGGGTCGACAGCACCGGAGCTGCTTTGAGCTCGGCCATGGCGCAGGTTCTTCGGCGTGGCGTTTCGGGTGTTTTTGTTTTTGTTCTTGTTTTTGTTTTTGTTCCTTTCTTTTCTTCTTTTCTTTTGTTTTTTGTCTTTTTTCGTCGGTGCATTTTTGTATTAGTCATATGGGTCTGTCAGTATAATTTCCGGTCTCTGATTGGCTCTGGGGGATGGACGTCGATCTCGACGAGGACCTCTTATATGACGGCAGTTCCTATGAGCAGGGCGAGGCTGGGAATGTGACACGTGTTGGTGCAGGACGAAAAAATGGCAAATGGAAAAAAAAAGAAACGTAGCCGTTCGGCTGACTGGGGGATGGTGCGCGTACAAGGTGGCGGCGACCCGGCAGTGAACACACTGGTCTGAGACGGCGCAGCGAGTCAACAACAGAACCAGAATGCAAGAAAAGACCGATGAACGAGGCAATGCAATAAAACAAGAAATACTTTTCCAGTGAGCAACGTGGCGGCCGGCGTCGCACAACAAAGTGGTTTGAGACACGCGGACAAAAAAAGTATAAATTGCAAGAGGCGCCGGCAGCGTGTCCTGCATCTCGAGCAGACAGACAGAACAGACCGAACTGCCAGACCACAGGATCCAATCCACAAAGCAACCCATTGCAGCGTCATTGCAAAACCGTGGCCATGTCCGCTCAGGAACACGACGACCCCACCGCCGCGGCCGCCGAGGACCCGGAGCCGACCACGCAGGACGAGGCATCGGACGGGGCACCGGATGAGGCACAGGCCGAGGATGCGGGCCAGGCAGAGGCAGAGACCGGGACGGCGAGCGAGGCAGGGACCGAGACCGGGAGCGACGGAAGAGGCGACGAGACAGACGACGAGATGATTTTCCACATGGAGATGTGACCGGCAGGATGGATTTCTTGTCTTTGTTTTCCACCACAAAAAAAAAGGATAAAGAATAAAGAAAAAGAAAAAAAACTAGTGCGCCCTCACCGCTTCACCGGCGTCAGCTTCGTCCACAGCGGCGGCCTGTGCCACGTGGTGAAGGCCTTGGCGTGCCGGAGATCGCCCCGGACGTCCCAGACGTCGACGGCGGCGTCGGCGTCGGCGCGCGCCAGGTCAAAGTGCCACAGCAGCTGGCCGAGGATCAGGCGCAGCTCGAGGTAGGTCAGGTGGCGGCCGATGCAGCCGCGCGGGCCGAGCGAGAAGGGCTGGCTGGCCTCGCGGTTGTCGGCGGCGAAGACGGCGGGGTCGGCAGGACCGGCCCCGGCATCGGCCCCGGCATCGGCATCGGCATTGGCATCGTCACCCTCGTCGAGCCAGCGCTCGGGCAGGAACTCGTCGGGCCGGTGGAAGTTGAGCGGGCTGTGCGTGGCCGCCCAGGCGTAGACGGAGACGATGGTGCCGCCGGGCAGCGGCTCGCCGGCGACGGTATCGCCGGCGGCGGGCACGGTGCGGGTCAGGCCGGTGGGGACGGGCGGGAAGATGCGCAGGGCCTCTTCGATGCAGGCGTTCATGTAGGGGCAGGCCTGGAGGGCGGAAAAGGACATGCTGGCGGCCGTGGGGAAGCGGTCGCGGATCTCGGCCGTCAGGCGCGCGTAGGCGTGTGGCGTGCGCATGAGCCACATGGCGAGGCCGGAGAGGAGAGAGGCCGTCGTCTCGGAGCCGGCAACGCTGGGGTGGAGTAGAGAGTGTCAGAGTGTCAGAGTGTCAGAGTGTCAGACCGTCAGACCGTCAGCGTCAGCGTCAGACCGTCTGACCGTCAGACCGCCAGAAACACGTACAGAAACAAGGCACTGTTCAGGATGATCTCGTCCTGGCGCACCCCCCCCTCGCCCTTGCCGTCGTTGGCGCGCAGAATGTAGTAGAGGAAGTCGTGGTGCTCGCGGCGCAGCCCCTCCTTGATGCGCTTCAGGCACTTCTCGCGGCTGCGCGCCAGGTGCTCGCGGCGCTGGCGGCGCAGGTCGCTGGGGATCAGGCGCACCAGCAGCGTCTGCAGCAGGCTGCCGGCGCGGCTGATGCGGCGCGTGGCCTGCTCGTACGCGCCGGCCTTGATCGTCTGGCTGATCAGCGCGACCCAGGCGTGGAAGAGGCCGTCGCGCAGGCAGCCAAAGGACTCGCCAAAGGCCATGTCGCCGATAATGTCAAACGTCGTGAAGTTGAACCAGTCGCACAGGTTGACGGGCGCGCCGGCGGCGGGCCCGTCGCCGCTGCTCGGCTGCGCAAACGGCGTCAGCTTCGCGACAAACAGGTCGACGTAGCCGCGGATGATGCTCTCCTGCTCCAGCAGCGCCTTCTGGCTGAACGCGTACGTGAGCGTGCGGCGCTGGCGGCTGTGGGTGGCGTCGTCGGCCATGGTGAGCGTGGTCGAGCCGGCAATGTCCTCGACAGAACCGACGCTGGGGAGATGGTTAGAACATGCTGCGGTCGACTGTGCCTGTGGCTGGACCTACTGGATGGCTGGATGGGTTAGTGAGAGAACAATCGAAAAGAAAAAGGTCGACTCACGGTCTTTGGGAAACTGCTGGTGGCCCTGGCGATGGCCGTAGATGTCTTTCCATGCCTGGGGATCGACAAAGGCCAGCTCGTTGGGCATCAGACGAACAATCGGACCTGATGGTTAGAGCAGAGGACGAGCAGCATCGCCCCCCTTTAAGAAAAAAGGAAAAAAAAAAAAAAAAAAAAACACACACCATATTTCAAATGCAGCTGGTGCACGTCAAACGGCCAGCGCCCCCGGACCAGCCCCCAAATGGAGTACAGCGGCGAGATCTTGGCCAGGAACGGCCCGGGAAAGCGCGCGAGCGGGTGCCAGTAGAGGTTATAGACGACCGTCCACAGCGTGTAGAGGAGGCCCACACCGGCGACGCCCAGGGCCATGGGGCCCAGGCACAGCGGGATCAGCTCGAGCGGCAACTTGCCCATGGTGTGTGTTGTATAGAAGGTGGTGAGAGAAAAAAAAAGAAAAAACCGAAGAAAAAAAGAACAAGACACTTTTCCGTCCAGGGATCAGAGATACGAAGACTTTATATACATTGACGGGGAACCACGGCTCCTACCGTGACGAGTACGAGCATCCTTGTAGCATCCTTCTTCCTCGGGGGCTCCGAGCGGAGCGGCCATCAGGGATGTCTCATTGGCCAAGGGGAAGGATTGTCCAAGTATAAATTGCGTTTCTTTTTTTTTTTTTTTTTTATAATGTGCGTGTTTTGATTTCGTACGTATCCAAGAACCGTTCCTCCATCCTTGCTTTTCTTTTCCTTTCTTTTCTGTCTATTTCTTCGCCGTCTTGCATCGATCTCCAGCCGTCCACCACCTCCCGGGAACAACCATTGCCACCCCCCCCCCCCCCCCCCCCCGGGACGACGCTAACATCCCTTACTTACATCCTGCGCCCGGCACAGCTGGCTCCGTCCAACCACAACCGTAGACGCGTGACAACCTTGGAGCGGAAAGACAGTGAACCGATCTTGTCCAGTTCCCGTCCGTGTCCGGAGTCCTCGGCACTTCCGGGCCGCCATGCTGGTGGTTCATTGGTACACGTGGCCAAGAACGGCGGATGGGTGGAAGCAGACGCGCAGACATGCCGATGCAGAGCTCCCATGTTGGCAGCACGGTAGTTTATCCACGCACACACCAAAAAAACACCCCTGCCTGTTCGTCGGAGGAGTCGAACGCTGGTCCGCTGGTCCTCGAGGCGATCTCGGCGCTGGGCCTCGCGGGGCTATGTAGCATTCTTCCTTGCCTGTTTCGTTTCGCCTTTTCGAGGTCACGGCGCTTCGGTAAAGAAACCAGACGGCCCAGCCGTCGAATGGTTGCTGTTGGCAGTCACCGCTGAACACCGGCACCGTCCGACGCGGCAAATGGCATGTCCAAGAGGACAACTCCAAATGGCGGTCTGAGGAGCATCTGTATCCCGCTCGCCGCGGACAGGGAGGGAGGCGGCCGAGGCAGAAGCCAGGCAAGGGAGGGGGGTTGGCCCCGGACGGCCACGCTCAATGCCACGTCACGCGGCTTTCGCGGGGCACGGAAGAAGGTGCTCCGAAGCTGCTGCCAGGAAATTCTATCTGCAGCGTTCCCTGCGGTTCAGTGGTGGTGGGAAGCCCGCCCTTGTGAGACGCGTCGTTTTCTGCGTCTTTCAAGCACTTCGCAGCCCAGGGATTGGGCTTTCGGCCCTGCTGCATATCGATGCCGGCACAAGAACAAAAGGAAAGCAGGGCACCACGAGCGGCCAGCGAGCGCTCCGGGACTAGAGCATATGATTGGAGGGATTGTGCGCGTGCACCAGCAACATTCTGTGTCTCAGGACAAAGTAGTCAGACAAAGGAGGGCCTTGGAAGCCTGGAAGCGTGGGGAATGTCCCGTCTGCACCGTCGCTTTTTCTTATGGCTTGTGGGGTCAGGACGAGAAGGGCCGTCTGGCCGTGCCCACCGACAACTAAGACAGAAAGGGCCAGGAACGGCCCGGCCTGCCCAATGCTGTGCTGTCCACAAGCGGCTGCGGCGTCCAGACCCGCTCGGACACCGAGCATTTCTGCGATTCTGGTGTGGTTGCAATCAATTCAAAATGGCGCCAACCCGTGGCTTGCATGCGACAAATGAGAAAGGATAGGTCACCGTCTCGTTTGTCGTTCGTAGACAGCCCTCGGACGCGCCCTCGATTGCACCGCCTTTGGCAGGTATCGTATCCTACGGTGTCTGTGGAAATCCATGTCGGGCGGACAACGAGACGGACCCGTACAAGACACAACGCGCACCCGAGGCGTCTGTGGAAGACATGAATGAGCTGCTCGGAAATTCGACAGGCTTGAAAGGCCAGCCAACCAGCGCCGGTTGCCGCCCATCGTGTGGTTATGTCTCCCGGGGATGCCCAGGACGTCGGATGGCCTCCACATATGTTGGCCCTGGCCTTTGACGGCTGGGCATAGAACCGGCCTCCTCTGTTGGGAGTGCTGCAGGCCGCATATCAGCAGCGGTCCTGGACTGCATGAACAGCCACTTGCCACCGAGTGAAAGCCCAGCAGGCGCCGGCTGCTTTCCAAGCCGAGATGGATGCTACCCGGCACAGAGTGCAGGACAACTGGCTGCACCACGGCCGGCAGTGCTGGGTGGAAGCAGAGCCCGCGACACAATACCGGTGCAGCTCGGTGCTCGCTCCGCCGTGCACTCAAAACGGCCTATGCCGGGCAGAGACCACCGGACAGCACAGCGGTCCGACGCCGGACCCTCTGCAGCAAAAAACCAAGGCCGCGCTATTGCGTTCCCGGCTGGCGCGCGCTGGCCGACGACGTCTTGTCGGCAAGCTCACAAGACAACGCCAGTCAGAGTCTGCCTCTGGTGCTGTTCTTCGGCAATCAGCGATCCCGGACGCAGCAAGAATAGTGTTGTTGTGTTGCTGATGGAAAGAAGGGCAATTTCCGGGCGTCACACTGATAAAGACCGTTCAGCCATCCTTGCCGCTGCCAAAACGCTGGTGGTAGAACCTGGGTGGAAGTGTCTTCTCCAGGATGGCCCGAGCCGTCTTGTCTGCTGTTGTGAACAGCGAACACGCCCCGGGCACGCCAGCAGGACAGTCCACAACCAAGCTGCCAGGGTCAGCTGGTTTGAAAAGATCCTCAAGCACCATCCGTGCACAAGAGACATACCGTCAGCCCACAATGGCGGTCACAAAAAAAACCGAACCAGTCTTCTCTGATCCCATTTTCGCCGCCTCCCCAGAGTCCTCCCAGTCGGGAGAACAGGTTCACGGACGACACTGGGGAGGCGGCGTCTGTGACCGTAGTGGAAGAAGAGACAAGGGGAGCTGGCAAGATACGTAGCCCTATGCCGCTCTTATATAGACCTCGTCTCCGTTTGCTCTCTCGTTTGCTCCTTTGTCTGTTGCCTCGTTTGCGCCCGCCACCGTTGCTTGCAAACGCGCGCTGTGGCGTCGCCCGTTTGCCGTCTGCGGCACGCAGCGTCATCACTCACCCGTCGGGCCTTTCATCTCTGCCTCTTTGTCCAACCGGCTAGGCACGGCAAATGCCGGTCGGATGACAGCCTGTACCAAGCGAATGCTGGCAGTTGGCACCGCTCCGCAAAACGGCCCATCGCGACCCACCGTGACCCACCGCGGCCCGCCAAATTCTGCAGATGTGGACCATGACCCATGACCCACAACCCCCGCACACCTTTCCGCAAAGGGGTTGTGGGGGGGGGCCTGCCACGCAAAAGGTCTTCCGGGGGGGGGAAGGGCTGGCGCAGCGTCCAGCGTGCACATAAGCTGCTGCTGCGAGGTGGCAGGGGACGTGCTGTCCGTCCCTGCCGGCGCTCGGCATCGCACAACATACGCACATACGTCACGGCACCACAGCAAGGACGCGGACCATGGCCACCCCTCTCGTCAAAGGCACAGCTTTTATCACCGGCGCGGCGTCCGGCATCGGCCAGAGCACAGCGCTGGCGTTTGCGCGGCACGGCGTGCACAACCTGGCGCTGGCGGACGTGCGGCTGGACGCGCTGCAGGCGTCGGTGGCGGCGCTGCAGGCGCAGTTCCCGCACGTGCAGACGCTCGCGCTCGCGATGGACGTGGGCGAGGGCGCAGACGTGCGGCGGGGCGTGGCGGCGGCGGTGGAGCGGTTTGGGCGGCTGGACATTGCGGTCAACAACGCGGGCATTGGCGGGTCGGGCAAGCCGACGCACGCGGTGGACGAGGCCGAGTGGCGGCGCATCCTCAACGTGGACCTGGACGGGGTGTGGCGGTGCCAGCGCGAGGAGCTGGCCGTCATGGTCGGGCAGGCGGACCGGGGCGTGCGCGAGGGCCGGGGCTGCATCGTCAACACGGCGTCCATGTACGGCGTGGTGGCGGCCGCGCCGCACATGGCGCACACGGCGTACGCGGCGGCCAAGCACGGCGTCGTCGGGCTGACCAGGGGCGACGCCAACACGTACGGCCCGCAGCGGATCCGGATCAACGCCATCTGCCCCGGGTACGTGGCGACGCCGCTGCTGGACCGGCGGAGGGCCGACGACGGCGCCAACAACAGCAACCCGGCGTCGTCGTCGCCGCTGCTGGCGGACATTGCGCGCACGCCGCTGCAGCGCATGGCGCAGATGGAGGAGGTGGCGGACGCCATCACGTTCCTGGCGTCGCCGATGAGCAGCTTCATGCAGGGGGCGGCAATGGTGGTGGACGGGGGGTTTACGGCGCAGTAGACGGAGTTTCTCTGTACATACCACATCGTATCGTGCGTAGAGATACAGAGCTCGCTGGCGGGGGCTGCGGGCTGCGGGCTGCGCCTCGTGCTCGTGCCCGCGTGCATCTCGTCCACCATGGCGGCCGGCTGGCACGACGGCAACCCAACTGGCCCGGCTGCCGCGCGCAGCTGTCGATCGCGTTGAACGCGGCCACGCCCGCGCAGAACATGGCCATGGCCGACGCCGGGCGCAGGTCCCACACGGCCTCGTCCAGCACGAGACAGGCGTGGTGGTCGTCGACGACGGCGTACGTGGCTATCCTGTGAATCCTGTGAAAAAGTCCTGTTTGTGATTTGTTCACGCATTTGCTACTGAACGGATTTTTCCGTAGGGTGGTTTGCTTATTTTCCGTTCACTCCTTTCCTGTATCTTACTTTAACTCTCTTTTTCCACTCCTTACTCCCATCCCACTCTTTATACTTTCACTCCCGGCTATCCATTCCCATCACTAGCCCGGAGATGCCCCCGTGTCCAGCTACTCGGCAGCCCCATCGCGCCACGCTCATGTACGCATCCTGATTGGCTGCCGATCACCTATAGTTGTGGGGCATACCCGCGGACAAGAGCTTGGACGACGACTCGACGGAGAGGACAAGCTCTCCGTGCTGCCGTGTAGGGAAAAGCAGTCGTATCCTTGACCGGAACTCGGAACTTGCCCCGCTCGGGCCGCGGAGCCCCGGGCTTGCATGCAGCAGGAGAGGAAGTATAGAAGCAGCCTTGCTGTTTTTGCTTTTCTTTTTTTTTTTTTTTTTTTTTTGTTCCTTCCATCATCCTGTCTTTCTTTTCTCATTCCCATTTTCATCCCTGCTCAAATGGCCAACCTTATGCCCCCCCACGAGCCGACGCCCGGCAACCAGGACGCGGCTCGCCGCCTGGAGAAGCCCATCCACGCCGAGCGGCAGATGCGGCTGATCTGCGTGGGCGCGGGCGCGTCGGGCCTGCTGTTTTCGTACAAGATGCAGAGGCCCTTCCAGAACTTTTATGCTGGCCGTGTACGAGAAGAACGCGGCGGTGGCCGGGACGTGGTACGAGAACCGGTATCCGGGGTGCGCGTGCGACGTGCCGTCGCACAACTACACGTGGAGCTTCGAGCCCAAGCTGGACTGGTCGGCTGTGTACCCGCCGGCGTGCGAGATCCGGCAGTACTTTGAGGACTTTGCCGACAAGCTGTCTGGCATCTTCCTCAAGGGGAGCAAGACCAACGAGGCGACGCGCGCGTACATGGTCGAGCAGATGACGGCCAAGCTCAACAACGCCGCGCTGGCGTCCAGGCGGATCCCAGACTGGAGCCTGGGCTGCCGTCAACTGGTCGGGCGGCGGCAATGAGGACAAAATTGCGGGTGCGCATTTGTAGGGGGGGGCGGGGGGGGGGTGTTTCATCACATATCTTTTTTCTTTTTCTTTTTGTTTTTATTTTTATTTCTATTTTTTATTGAAAGACAAAGCTTTTTGTTTTGGGGACAACCCGATCAATGACCCAGCCCTGTACGCCCAACGCTCGGTGCCACGCTGTGTGTCTGTGCCCGTACAGACGACCCGGGAAAAAAAAAAAAAAAAGAACGAAAAAAAAAACCTAAATTGACCAAAAAAACAGATCCCCTCTCTCACAACCCGTACACCGGCGGCGGCGACGGCAGCCCGCTCTCCAGCTCGATCCACGCGGCGTCGCTCGGCTCCGGCAGCTTTCCCGGCGCGGTCTCCGCCGCCGGGGCCGGCCCGGGCTGCCTCCACGCCGCCCACGCGGTGCGGGTCTCGGCCCTGGCCTGCTGCGCCCAGCGCCGCCAGGGCAAGCGGTACAGCGCGTAGACGATGGCGACCACCATGCACAGGGAGATCGCAGCGCCAACGACGATGCCAATGAGCATGGCGATGTTGCTCTCGTCCACGACAGCGGCATCGTCGTCGCTTGCGGACAGCGGCAGCTGGAAGAGGGAAAAAAACGGCATATTTGGCGAGACAGGTGTCTGCGGCGATCGGTCTTGTTCCGGTCTTGCTGGGAGGCCGAGAGTGTGTGAGGCCGAGTCAATGCTGGGACGAAAAACGGTTTGTGACACGGGGATGGAAAAAAAAAGGCAAAATGACCAAAACGAAGAGTGCGGATGGCCAAAAAAAGAAGAAGCCCTAACGGAATTGCCCTTTCGTCATCGCATGGCTGAGCGCCCCCCCCTCAACCCTACCTCCTGTCGTCACCACATGCCCTGCATACGTCTTTTTCGACAAGCACGGCATCAGATAAAGACGACAGACCGACTGGATGCCCCCCCCCTGCGGACCGGTGCTGGTTCTGCTTGGCCTGTGCGACCAGACAAGGCTGGGTGGTGGCCCCGGCCCGCCGTCTTGGCCCTCCGTCCCGGCTCGCCTTGGGGCGCCGTGACAAGTGTGACGTATTGGTGCGGTACGGTGGCGTTGGCCTCGTGACCCGGCGAGGAAGATCATCACGGAGGCAAGTTGATCCGGCAAACGAGCATCGCATCACAGGCTGGCGAGCTGGGCTAGCTGGGAATGAAGCCTTGTACTTACAATGGCCTCATCGTCAACGCAGAGCGCGCAGACGGGGCCAAAAGGAACAGAGCCGACTTGCAGCAGATGACCGAGCCGTGAGCGGTACCGACTGGCAGCAGTCCACCGAGCCGCGAGCATGAGCACGATGGCTGCACGGCGGCTTTGGAACCAAACACGCAAAGGGCATAGGAAGATACTGCTTTGAAAACACAACAACTCCCCAAACGTAGCGTAGCGTACACTGCCGGAAATTCGTCGGCGGAAACCCAATAGACAAAAAAAAAAAATAGATAAAAGAACGAAAAAGAAAGAAGAACGAAAACGAAAGAACATCGAAAAAACGAAAAAAAAAAGCCATCAGACCATCAGGGCTTGTGAACATACCGCAAAACGTAGCAAAAGAAATGGCGTCGTACCCGACCGCTGTCCCACAGCAGCCGGCGGCCCTAGCTGTCCACCTCCTTGGGAACCAGGCCCGCGATAAAGTTCTGGTACTGCTGGTCCTCTTCCACAATGCGCTGCACGGCCCTCTGCCGCGGCATCGCCGCCGCCGCCGCCGTGGCCGTCCACAGCACGCTCTTGATCGGCTGCGGCTGGGCCACCGTGTAGCTGCTGCTGCTGCTGCTTCTGCTGCTGCCGCTGCTGCTGCTGCTGCCGCTGCCGCTGCCGTTGCCGCTCGTCCCACGCGGGGTCTGGTGCCGCTTCTCTTTCTCCTTCTCCTTCTCCTTCTCCTTCTCCTTCTCCTTCTCCACGCCCTCGCTGTCCGGTCCGCCGTCCGCGCCCGCCGCGCGCTGCTCCCGCCGGGGCAGCCGCATCGCCAGCAGCAGGTACTCGGCCCGCGTCATCGTGCTCATAATGTTGTCCATGTACCGCCGCACCTCGTCCGCCGGCGCCACCACGCGCGCCAGCGCATCCAGCACCTTCTGGTTGCCTGCCTGCTGTGCCGCCGGCACCGCCACCCGGATCCGCACCGTGATCGGCTGGTAGTAGTCCAGGTCCGGGTCGCCGCCGTACTCGGATGCGCTGCCCTTGCGCACCAGCAGGAACGATGCCACCACCTCCGGCTCGCCCTGCTGCGACTTGGTAAACTCCAGGATGCTGAACCGCGGAAACAGATACCGGTCGCCCGTGCCACCCGCAAACTCCAGCACCACCGCCGACAGCTCCAGCCGCGGCGGTGGCGGCGGACCCTTGGAGCGCAGCGCCTGCGATCCCTGCTGGGCGTGGTTGCTGCTCGGACCGTGGCTGCCGCGGTCTTTCCCCGTGGCCGCCGTCACCAGCATACCCGTCCCTGGCCCTGCAGGCGTCATCTGCAACGTGCGCGACCCGTCCGCCATTGTGGCCGAAGCAGGAGAACCACCACTGGCCTGCGCGTTCCCAGGCGCTGCCACAGCGCCGGCACCGTTTGCCCCGGCCACCGCCATGCCGACCGCAGTGGGTTGCTGTAGCTGCCTCAGCGATTGCACCTGTGCGATCTGCTTCCTGCAGGCCTCGAGAATGGCCTTGAGGTCAGAGGGATCGGTGGGCAGGGCCCGGTTCTCGCCGATGCGAAAAACCAAGTCCCGCACCCGCTTGTCATCCAGGGCCGTCTTCACCAGCTCGACGATGAGCGGGTCGCTGCCCGCTGGGGGGTGCAGATCATACGATCGTTGCAACGGGTTGCCCCGGAGGACAATGTCCAGAATGATGCGTACCTCCTCCGCAAAGAAGTGCACGGTTCGGCCGTCGACAAACAGCTGATGCGCCGTAGGAAGCGTTGCATGCGTGGACGGCGCCGCCGCTGCCGCCGCTCTGGCCTTTTCCGCTGTGATCTGGTCGATGATCGTTTGGAACCGGTCAAGGTCTTCTTTGGTCGCGCTGCCACTAGCCACGCGCTTCATCAAATCCCGAAGCGACGGGTCCGACGATGCCTTTTCTGCCAGCACATAGACAATGGAATCACCGTCTTCGCGTGCAGGGGGGCTGGGACTCGGTGCGTTTGGCGGCCTTGCTGGCGTGGATGGAGTGCTCCCAGGCGGAGGCACTGCTGTGGATGGCGGCCGGCCTGGTGCCATCGAAGGCGATGGAGTCGTCAACGGAGACGGCCCGGGGTTTGGTGCAGCTGTAGGAGGGGGATTGGCAGCGGGCGTCCGCACCTCTGCTGGCCCGGCAGATCCCGCGGGAGGGGCTGGAGGTACACCAGGCGTCAACAACGTTCCCATTCCCACGGGCGGTGCGACAGGTCGTGTCGGTGGGGAGCCTTGGGATCGCTCCTCTTTAACAACATGGCCAGGTGCTGCTGTAGATGGTGTCGCTGGGCCAACCGGGATTGTAGGCAGTGTGTTTAGGGAGGCTTTGGCGGATGGAGGGGTCTGTGCCGGCAGTGTTTCCGCAGGTGTTGTAGTAGCTGCTGCTGCTGTGGGCGCCTGCAAAGGCGTTTCCGCTCTCACTGCAAATCCTGGCTCCGGCACGGGTCGTTGTGGTGGTGTGGCTTGGGGGTGTCCAAGAGGGGGCTGTTGGGATGCTGCGACGGGGCCCACGGGGACAGCTGGCATCTGAATCGGACTCTTTTGTTTTGGAAACTGGGGCGTCGGTGGTCCGGCAGGCACGGGCGTGGCTGGCATCGATGGTGGAGGGGGCGGGGGCATCATGCCACGCGAAGGGCCGTACATCAGAACTGGGCGATTGGCCGGCAGGGCGGGTGCGGGTTTCGGGTCTTTGACGCCGTACAAGGTGACATCAAAGGTATGTGGTTCGACAATGAGCGTGGCTTGGCCGATCTTCACCATCGAGTCCTTGGGAGGGTTTTTCGGGTCATCGACGGCGACGCCTCGACGCTTGGAGGGCTTGGACCAGTACTTGTCGAAGATGCCTTCGTTGAGCCATCGCTGGCGAGACCGGACCAGGGACTCGGAGAGCACACCGCTGTAGATGTTAGGCGAAGGACAGTAGAAGAAGCAGGAAAGAAAAAAAAAAAAGGACCTGTTACCTTTCCTGCACGGTCTGGTAGTCAGCAACCGGGAGGTCGAGCGGCTGGGCTTTGTCGACGGTCGGTAGCGGCTTGCCTGCCTGCACCGTCTTGGGCAGCTGGTTCTGGAACGGCGCAGTCTTTTTCGAAGCACCTTCGTCGCCACCAGCCGTGCTCGTAGCCGGCGTGGCCGACCGCGTACTGGCGTTCGAGTCGGCAGGCGGCGTCGAGGTCCTGCGCTTGGCGGCCTGCTCGATGCGCGCAGCGGCGCGCGGCGGAAGTTTGCGTTTTCGCTCCATCACGCCGCGTTGCGTGTCCTTGGGTCGTCTTCGTTCTTATATGGATAGCACGTCTCTGATATTGTGCTCATTGGCCTCCAGATGCCCTCGTCGTCCGTATTCTCGCCGCCCCTCTCTCGAGGAGGTGCGCTCGCCAGTTGGCCCACGGCGCCGCTGGGCGCGTCCCACAGCCACGAGCTCCCCCTCGCCAAACCGACACAAAACAGTAAGAGATGCGGTGGGCGTCTCGTCTCGGTATTGTAGCTCGAGGTGTATTTTTCCGCAGCGTCGTCGCGAGACCGCGTCGACACGGAAAAAGCCAAACGGTAGACCGAGGTGCTCTGGGGCGTCTCGCTCTTGGTTCTTCTTTAGAGGATCGGTTACGACCCGCGAAGTATATACTGTCGGAGACGAGGGAGGGTAAGGGAATATGGGCGTCAGAGGTCGAGAAGTGGTTGGTTCAGCCAACTGCACTGTTGAAAATTTGGTGATTGCTTCCGTGAAGAGAGAGAGCATGGAGTCGAGGAAAGAGCGAATGTAGTGTGTGGGTGGATCCCGCACAGTCAGCTTCCAGGTTACGACCAATCAGGGTGTGCGACGCCGACAATACGCGTCGCGGCAATCTCTGAACGCACTCTACGCGATGTGCAACAGTCAACAGCAGTGATCGTCATGCCCCGAGATTCAATCTACAGTTCGCCAAACAATATGAACGAAATAGGTCGAATAAGAAGCCATGAAAGATAAAAAAAAAAAAACTACAGAGTTGGGCAGCCGCAAAGCCCCCGGACGACCGCGTTCGCGTCGAGACAAAACAAACCAATCAGACAACAAATCAGACAACGCAGTTGATGTCCAGCAGCGAGTTGTCCATGTTTGTGCACACCCATTGGGCCGTCTTTCCGCTCGGCGGCGTAATGTTGACGTTTTCAGCTCGGATGTTGATGCATTTCTGGACCTTGTTAGCACACGTTTCGGCGCCCCCGTCAACGGGAGAGGGAAAATGGGCGAAGCTTACGTCCGGGCTGCTGCACACCAGAGTTCCGACCTTGGGGTCGTACTTTTTCGAGGACGTTCCCCAGAAGTTCTTGAAAACGACATCTGAGATGGTCATGTTCGACTGGAGTCGCCGTGCGTCAGCATGGGCGCGTCTCTCGCGCCAAACTACTGGACTCACCGGATATTCGTCGCAGAGCGTCTGGTTCTTCTGGCCGTAGCACTGCGTGAGCTCAATGGCCCAGTCGTTGTTGGTGTTGAGCAGGCCATCGTACGTGATGTTCCTGACGTAGCCCGAGCCGCCGCCGCCCGACAGGGTCGGCTGGAAGGGCGTGTACATGCCGGGCCAGACCTTGATGCGGGCGCCGTCCGAGGCGTTGGTCATGGTGATGTTGTGCACGTAGACGTTCTCGACAATGTCAAACTCGTCAATGTACTGCCCCAGCGAGCCGACGCTGATCCCGTGCGAGCCTGTGCACTGCAGGCCCTGGACGACAATGTTGGTGCTGTTGGGCTTGAACGAGACGCAGTCGTCGCCGTTGTGGATGATGCTGTTCTGGATGACGATCGAGTCGGACCGGAGCGTGTCCCAGCCATCCGTGTTCTTGGCGGGATTGGAGCTGGTGCTCTGCATGGGCTGTCAGCAGGCAGGGGCGACGACTGGGACGACCACGGCAAGGAAAGAGAGCGACTTACACCGACACTGATGTCAATATCACTGACGATGACATCCGAGCTGTTGGCAATGAGATTGAACCACTGCTGGGTCAGAAAGAGGAACCGGCGCCAAGCCCAGAGGGAAAACGCACGTTTGGTGAATTGATCATTTTCAGACCGGTGACAGAGCCGCCGTGCAGGCCGTCCACCACCAGCAGGATGGGCCGCAGCAAGCTTGAGTTGGCGGCAAACGCGTCGTACCACGCCTGGCCGTTGCCGTTGATCAGCCCAACGCCCCCGCCGTAGACGTTGACGTCTTTGCCGCCCAGCCGCAGGAAGGACGACGACTCCTGGAACGCGTACTTGAAAGAGTGCTCGACCCAGAAGTCCATGTCGTCGCTAAAGTTGACGGTGCCGGATACGGCCACGTCAACCCGGTCAAGGAACGTCAAGTCCAGCGGCGAGCCGATGGTGTAGTTGCCGTCCAACACCACGGTTCCGCCGTGGTTGCACTTCTTGAACGCAGCCAGGATGTTGGCGGCATCGTCGTCACTGGTGGTGCTGTCCTTGACAAAGCAGAACCGGTCGCGTCCCGGCGACGACCCGTGCGGCTTGCCGGGATGCAGAGGCCAAGCGCGGATGGGGGGCCGCGAGAGGACGGGTTTTCCGCCGTGGCTGTCGCCGTGGGAAGCAGAGACGGCGGCGCTGGCGGCCGATGCTGCTAGGCAGGCGAGGGACAGGAGCGATACGAGCGACTGGACCATGGCTGCGGTGCAAGGCAAACAATCCGACAATTCGACGTGATGTCGATCGCCCACTTTCTGCTGCAGAAGCCATGCTGGACCTTTATAAGGCCGGACACAACGTCCCGCTAGCCAAGGAAGACTACATCCCTATGGCCCACCGAGGCAAGCAGACACGAGCTGCTTTTTTTCTTCTACGTTCATGAACACATGGTTTGGCGCAGTGGAGGGCCATGGCCCGCCGGCAGTGTGTCGCTGCAGGGTAGAGAGCCTTGCTAGCGGCGGTCCTCAAGGAGAGGAGTTTTTCCGTCAGTGAGCGCGATGCCTGCGCCCCGCCACATTTGCCTGAACTGGCCTAGCACAGGCTGGGCAACCTGGGGTATGGGGTAATAAAATACGGGGAAAGGTCTTGCTCCGCTTTTGTTCTTGTGGCGCTGTGGGGAGAGCAACCAGCCCCCCTGTCCATCATTCCAGGACACCCTTAGCTCTGAAGATCCTAAGAACTTCGGTCCCCTCACCGAAAAGAAAAAAAAAACAGAGGCGCGGGGAGACAGGCACCGGCAATGCAACGGGCTGCGAAGGCCGGCGAGCCGGGTCATCTGGGCCCCCCTGAGTGCTGCTCTCTGGTAGTGGTCGCCCTTGGTGGAAAATTTAGCAGCCGTCAACGTTGGCGTGTTGCAGTGCCGCGTGCTATTCTGTGCTCTTTCAGGCGTGCTCCGACGTTCAGACGACACCATGGACAGGGACAGGCCGCCTTGGAGAGGTTTTGGCGTGAGCGTGCATGCAAAGCAAGTATATAGACGTCCCCGCGAGGCACCGTCTGCAGGGCCGGACGGGACACAGCTCGTCTTGCCTTGGCGCTCTTGTTGACTAGTGACTAGAATGTTGGGTTTTGCCTCTTTCGCTGTGCTTGGCGCGGGCCTGCTGCAGGCCGTGGCCGGCCTGGACCCGCATGGGCCGGCCCAGACATACAAGCTGTGCCAGCAGGCGTCGCGCAACCCAACCGACGGCTGTCCGCGCGGGACACTCTACGTGTCGTTGACGGATCGGCGCGCCCAGTTCAAGTCGATCCAGGCCGCGATCAATGCCGTCGGCCACAGGAACACGCCAGCCTACATCCTGATTGCGCCCGGGAACTACACGGAGCAGCTGAATGTGACGCGCCCGGGCCCGCTCACGCTCATCGGCATGTCGAGCCGGCCAGCGCGCGACGAGCTTTACGCGGACATTGACGTCAATTCAGCAGCGCAGAACGACGTGCAGGTGTGGTGGAACTCGGCAAACCACAACGCCCTCTTCACCGACAACGTCTTCACCGGCGTCCTGACTGTCGGGCCGACGCTGAATGCGACGCTGACCGGGTCCGGGCCCACAGGCTTTGCCGTGCTGGACGACACGCCGTTTGGTAGCTCCGACTTCCGTGCCTACAACATCGACTTCCGCAACGACCTTGTGCCCTACTCGTACGGCCCGGCGCATGCCGTGGGCGTGAGCCGAGCCAATGCTGGCTTCTACTCTTGCGGCTTCTACAGCTACCAGGACACGGTGCGCAATCCTTAATAACCGCCCCCCCCCTGACTGCCCCTAACATCAATCACAGGTTTATATTGGCAAGCTGGGCAACGCCTACTTCTACGACACCATTGTGGCCGGGCAGACCGACTTTCTGTACGGCTTCGGCACGCTCTACATTGAAAAGTCGCACCTCTCGCTGCGCAGCTATGGCGGTGGCATCACGGCCTGGAAGGGGGCCAACACGACGTTCACCAACAAGTACGGCGTTTACCTCGACCGCACGGCCGTGGTCGCGGCCAACGCCACCATTGCCCAGGCCATCGTTGGCAAGGTCGCCCTGGGGCGGCCGTGGAACTCACAACACCGCTCCGTCTTCATGGACTCGTACTTTGATGCCAGCATCAAGCCCGCCGGCTACATCCTGTGGGGAAGCTCCGACCCGCGCGTGAACAACCTGACGCTCATGGCCACCTGGAAGGACTACGGCCCGGGCTACAACGAGACGGCCGAGCGCCAGAGCGGCGGCGCCACGCTGGTTCTGAGCGACGACGAGGTGGCGCCGTACCGGTACCCGGCAGACGTGTTCCTGACGCCGGAGGGCCGGCCGAACAACGTGGCCTGGATCGACCAGAGCGTGCTGTTCTCGAGGCCGGGCCGGCAGAACCATGGGGGGTGGTGGTGATGTGCGTGTGTGAACGGCTGTAGAGAGCTCTTGGCGGCACTCTGTTTGCCTTGATGGATACGGGGTCTATTCTGAATAGAACGTAGTACGTACTTCAGTGCTGCCTGGTTCACAACGCACCCGGCGTGGCGTGACCCGGCGTAACCGGAAAAGCGGGGCCGGCTGTTTTGAAATGGCCGCTGTCTGCATCGCACCTTCCGCAGACAACGCGCCTGGCAGCTGCCCCTTCCGGACGACGACCGCCTCGGAACCCGCCGTGTTTACGTGTCCCGTGTGTCAGGTGCCGCCCTTGGCCCCCGGGTTTTTTTTTTTTTCTCTTTTCGCGATGCACAACTCGCTCTTTTTCTTCGCCGCCTCGGCGGTTGCAGCACCCTTTCTCCTGTGGGCGATCTTTCTCACGATGTGTCTCAACGCGACAGTCCAGAGGCAGTAAGTCCCGTTTAGACTTTTTATCTGCCTTTGCATTCTGCCCATCCCATCTCGTCCTTTTCTTCTCTTCTGCGTTGAAGAGCCCGGTTCTCGCCCCATCCCTTGATTCCCCCACGACTGACGCGTTGCAGCGTCCTGTATGCGCACAAGGTGGTCCCTTGGTGGGAGGACCTCAACGACCCGCAGCAATGGGGCTTTGCCAGTAAGTGAGACGCAAACGACCAGGTGACGCTGGCGGCCAGCAGCCAGTGGCCGGCAGCCATTGACAAGAACCAGAGAACCAGGTCACGCCCTTCTACATCCCCACTGAGGACGGCGAGACCATCCACGCATGGCACATTCTGCCCCTTTCCGCGTACAACAAGAACGATAAGGCACTGCGTGCTCAGCCGACTGGGCTCTGCAAGAACATGGAGACGGCCGAGTCGTTTCGCATTCTCAAAGAGGACCCGGATGCACGGTTGGTCATTTACCGTATGTATTGTGTTTCTTCCGATCTGTGACGGACGTCTGCTGACTGGGTACCAGTTCATGGTGTGAGTTTATAGAAACAAATGCATTTGAAGACACTATTGATCTCCAAGACAGCTCACGGTCTTGGTAGAATGTCGGCCACATGCCCATCGGCGTCCGTGCAGAGTCTTACAATCTGCTTACCGCCACAAGCAACTACCACGTCCTTGCCATTGACTACCGCGGATTTGGCCTCTCCACCGGAACGCCCTCCGAGCCAGGCCTGATTCTCGATGCCTCAGCAGCCATTGACTTTGCCCTGGACACTGTCGGGCTCCCCCCCAGCAAAATTGTGTTGCTCGGGCACAGCCTGGGAAGCGCTGCAGCGGCCGCCGTCGCCGAGCGCTACGCAAAAGACCGTGCTGTTGACTTTGCCGGCGTCATTCTGATCTCTGCGTTCAGCAGCCTTCCTCACATGCTGGCGGACTACGCCATTGCCGGTCGCTTTCCCGTCCTGAAGCCCCTCCAGTCGTGGCCGCGTGTGCTCGGCTGGTTTCTCGGACACGTCGTCGAGAAATGGGAGACTGCCAGCCGCGTGCGCGGTCTTGTCAGTGCGGTGCACAGCGGCGGTGCAAAGCGTCATCTGCGACTCAGCCTGATCCACGCTGCTAACGACTGGGATATCCCTTGGTCGGAGGATGACAAGCTCTTTGCTGCTGCCGTGGCGCCTCTTGTTGGTAAAGCCGACGAGGCGTCTGGCGAGGCGTATGCTTCCGCTAAAGAGAGGCGCACAGCACACCTCGGTGAGGGTGCGTTTGTGACAGAGTGGAAAGAGGGCTGTACGCTTATTCGCCAGGAGCTGTTTCCCCACGGAGGTGAGTGCTTTTGTATTCTCGTGTCGCCATGCGAATGGATGTCTAACGCATACCAGGACACAATAGAGTTGTGCTGCATGCCCCCGTTGCACTGGAGGTCATACGGGCTTTCGAAAGCCACAAGCACGGATGAGGAGACCACATGCGGTCGTCCGTTGAGTCGTTGTCCCCATAGCCAAAATTTCTTAGATCATTCGCTCATAGGATAAATCTCGCTCGCAAACAAATGGACAAACAAACGGACAAATGAAATGCTCGAACAAGAACAAAGAGGCCGGCAAGTTTCGCTGTATATGAAGGGAAAAAAAAAAAAAGGATGCGAAAAAGAAATCGACAGGAGAGACAGTTGCCGGGCACGCCCCGTTAGCAGTCGCCACCCCATCCGATGTGCCGGTTGACCTGGCCCATGGCGTTGAGGCCGGCTTGCACAAAGCTCAGCCCGCCGTCCACGGTATTGTTGCCGGTTGCCTCGAACGTCGGCTGGGTGCCCTCGGCGTCACGCAGGTCCTCCTGGTCGAGAATTTTCTGGCGCTTGTCGAGGACGGCCTTGCTGATGGCGCGCGCCCACAGGTTATACCACTGGTCCTCGGTCAGGCTGATGTACTCGATGCGGTTGGTCGGCGTGCCGTTGGGGCCGATGGCGGGCCGCGAGAAGGCCCAGTCGAAGGAGACGACCTCGTAGCGCTTGGTCAGGAAGAAGAGGACGGGCCAGGCAATGAGGAAGAGGCCGGTGACGAAAAAGAAGAGGCGAATCCAGCGGTTGAGGCGCCAGCGGTTAAAGGGGTGGCTGCTGTAGAGGTCGACGCCCTGCTCGTCGGTGGGGAAGGAGACGGCGAGGCGGCCGCGGTAGTTGGTCTGGCGCACGAGCTTCTCGAGGTGGGTGCGGACCTTGCCCTGGTCGAAGCCGGTCATGCGGCGGGACAGGCTGAAGACGCGCAGGGCGGGCGCGGCCGGGTCGCAGTAGCGGCGGCACCACTCGGCGAGGTCGGGCGTGGGCTCCTGGGCGGGCGCGGCCTCGGGGTCGTCGGGGCGGCGGTACTGCGGCCCACGGCAGGCAAAGACGGTGCCGCGGCGCACGCGCTGGGCGTTGCCGACGACGCGCTGCGTGCGCCAGGCGGTGCGCAGGCGCGCGTCGGCGTACAGCAGCGGTGTCAGCTCGACGCGGACGTCAAAGTCGACGGCCTCGCTGGTCTCGGAGCGCGTCTTGCCGTCGGCGCTGCGGTTCTCCGTCGTCTGGGTGTGGGTGCCGCGCAGGCGGACGAACGGCCGCGGCGGGCGGCGGCCCCAGTGGTCGATGTTTTCGAGCAGCAGGTCGGCGCGGGAGTCGACGTCTGGGGCGATGCAGGTGCGGCGCTTCGTGCCGGGCCCTTGCATCGTGTGGCTCAGGACGTACTTTGGCGTGCGCAGGAAGCGGCCGCTGGCACCGGTCGCGGCCCCGTCGTCGTCGTCGTCGTCGTCGTCGTCGTCGCCGTCGTCGTGCGAGTTTACGGCGTCGGGCGCGACGTCCATCCCGGCCAGCACAGCCGGCTCAGCGGGCGGAATGTCCGAGTACAGAGGCGGCATGTCGTTGCCATCGACAAACAGCTCGGGCGCGTCGTCGTCGACATCGCCCAGGTAGCCGCGGCGGGCGGCGTTGCGGCTCGGTCCGCCGACCTCGTAGTCGTCGCCGTTCTGCGTGTGCAGCGACACGGCATCGCCATCGGGCCGCAACAGAAGAGGCTCCGACAAGCCGGATTTGCTTTTGCTCATCATCAAGGGTTGAAGCGGAAAGAAAGTATGGTGAGCACAGGAGGGAGGGGGGGGGGATATGTAAGATACGAGAAACCCGAGACTGCGTTTAGGCAACGATGCATGTACGATTGTAAGATGCAAATACGGTGCACGTGATGTCGATTTTGCTGAAACGGTGCAACGACGATTGCCCGTTTTTTTCCCCCAGTTCCGGACTGCAACCCCAATCGACAGACATACCCGAGCCTAGGCCGTCTCTGATCTGCTTCGCATTCGGTCTGCGTCTCGGCTGTTCTGTGGGAGCTTGTTCTTTTTTTTTTTTTTTGATTTGCCGTGCGACTTGGTCCCTTGTTTGCCCCCTCGACTTCGAAACGCCCCCTCCTCCTCCGCCCCTCTCCCTCTCCCTCCCCCCACCAGCAAACGGCAGGATGGCGAACGAACCCAAGGACAAGGCGCCGGCCACGTCCTCGCCCGACAGCAGCAGCAAGAGCGCCGAGGCGGATAGCCCAACACAACAACCAGCGGCGTCGCCTGCAGACGGCGAGCCGGCAATCGAAGGCGCAAGCAAAGGCGCAAAGACGTCGAAAAAGAAGGCCAAGGCCAGCAAGGCCAGCGCGTCGGACGAGTCGAAGCTGAAGCAGGCGCTTGCCGAGCTGCCGCCCGCTCAGGCGGCCGAGCTGCTGAAGCTGAACCCGGCCGTGGCGCAGGAGGTGGCGTCGGGCGCGACGACGGCTACGACGCCGACGACGGCGACGGCGGCGGCGAGCGATCTGGCCGCCGGCAGCCTGAGCCCGGAGGCGGCCTTGCGGGCCCTACGGCAGCTCAGTCTGGCGGACATTATGACAGGCATGGCGGCGAACCGCAAGAATGTGAAGGACATGGCCAGCTACAAGTTCTGGCAGACGCAGCCGGTGCCCAAGTTTGGCGAGGAGGAGGGCGACGATGCCCTGCCTGGAGCGGGGGGGGGCAGCCGCGATGGCGATGGTGGCGGCGGCGGCGGCGGCGGCAGCAGCAGCAGCAGCAAGCCGCCGTCGAGCTTCAGAGAGGGCCCGATCCTGGTGCAGACGGTGGAGGACGTGGCCAAGGAGCCGGCGAAGCTGGTGGACGGATTCGAGTGGGACACGCTGGACCTGACGGACGACGGGCAGCTGCAGGAGGTGTTCGACCTGCTGTCGGGGCACTTTGTGGAGGACAGCGAGGCCATGTTCCGGTTCCGGTACTCGCGGGAGATTCTGCGGTGGGCGATGATGTCGCCGGGCTGGATCAAGGAGTGGCACGTGGGGGTGCGGGCGACGCAGTCGCGCAAGCTGGTGGCGTTCATCTCGGCGATCCCCCTGGCGCTGCGGGTGCGCGGCACGGTGCTGCAGGCGTCCGAGGTGAATTTCCTGGTGATCCACAAGAAGCTGCGGGCGAAGCGGCTGGCGCCGATCCTGATCAAGGAGATCACGCGGCTGTGCAACCTGCGCGGCGTGTGGCAGGCGCTGTACACGGCGGGCGTGGTGCTGCCGAAGCCGGTCAGCACGGCACGCTACTTCCACCGGTCGCTGGACTGGCAGAAGCTGTACGACGTCGGCTTCAGCCCGCTGCCGCCCAACAGCAAGCCGCAGTACCAGGTGCGCAAGTTCGCGCTGCCCGAGCACACGCGCACGCGCGGGCTGCGCGCCATGGCGGCGCGCGACGTCGGCGCCGTGCAGCGCCTGCTGACGCAGTACCTGGCGCGCTACGACATGGCCATGGCGTTCACGGCCGCCGAGGTCGAGCACTGGCTGCTGGACCAGACGCCGCCGGGGGGGGAGCAGGTGGTGTACACCTATGTTGTCGAGGTAGGTTTCCCGTGGTTTCCGGTGTGCCGCGCCGTGATTCGTGCCGTGCCGTGCTCTCGCTGACCGTCGCTCACCGTCGCTCGCCGTCCAGGACGACAACAACGCCATCACCGACATGTTCTCCTTCTACGGCCTCGACTCGTCCGTCATCAACCACCCGCGCCACGACGTGATCCGCGCCGCCTACCTGTTCTACTACGCGACCACGGCCGGCCTGGACACGCCCCTCGACAAGCCGGCGCTCAAGACGCGCCTCAACGAGCTGATGCACGACGCACTGATCCTGGCCAAGCGCCAGCGCTTCGACGTCTTCAACGGGCTGTCCATCATGGACAACGCGCTCTTCCTCGAGCAGCAAAAGTTTGGCCGCGGCGATGGCCAGCTGCACTACTACCTGTTCAACTACCGCGCGCAGCCGATCCCCGGCGGCGTCGACCGCAACAACGAGTTGGACGAGGAGACACTCAGCGGCATTGGCTTTACGATGATGTAGGGGGGGGGGGGGCAGAAGAGGACGGAAAAGTATGCTAAAAATACCTACCCAAGCGAGCCGAAAAATCTAAGAAACTAAGAAAAGAAAAAGAAAAAGAAAAAAAGAACAGAGAAGAAGAGAACAGAAAAGAAGAGAACAGAGAAGAAGAGAACAGAAAAAAAAGAACAGAAAAAAAACGAAAAAAACGGAAACGTCGAGTGTGTCGTGATCGTACAGGGACAGAGAGAATTTGCTTTGTTCAGCCGCGCCCCGCCAGTGCCTCGCCGTCGCGGAACATCTCCTCGAGCGTGCTGTGGAACCAGGCGTAGCGCTCGACCATGGGCGCGTGGCCCATGCCGTCGACGACGCGGGCGCGGCCCGGCTGGAGGTGCTCCATCAGCTTGCGGCCGTGCGGCAGCGAGATCATGTTGTCGGCGGTGCCGTGCATGACGAGGAGGCGGGCGCGGCCGACGGCGTCGGCCATGGCGGCGAGCTGCGCGGGCGACTTGCGGTGCCAGCCGCAGGCGATGAGCTGCAGCAGGAAGCCGCGCATCGTGAAGCGGGCGTCGTTGCGCTTGTGCATTTCCTGGGCGACGAAGCGCTGGTAGTTGCTGTCGTAGCGGCCGTACCAGGGGGTGGCGGGGTCGGCGGCGGCAGCGGCGGCGGCAGCGGCGACGGCGGTGTCGTTGGCGGTGTCGTTGGCGTCGTCAGCAGCCGTGAGGGGAGTGGTCTCCTCCGGCAGGGTTTTCGTCGGGGTGAACCGCGCGGGCTGCGGCGGCCCGACCAGGTGCGTCCCCCGTGCGGGCAGCTGCACGTCGTCCGGCAGCGGCAGCCAGTCCGGCGCAAAGATGCGGCCGGCCGCGCCCTGCACGCTGGCCTCGACGCCCTTGGGGAGCAGCAGCGCGGCACGGCTGGCCAGGTTCTCCCAGATGGTCGGCGACGTGTTCTCGATGACGGCGGCCGTGCAGCACAGCGACAGCGACGCGACCTGGCCGGGCACGAGGCACGCCAGCTCCTGGGCAATCATGCCGCCCATCGAGACGCCGACGATGTGGACGGGGCGGGGGCCGGGTACGGGCTCGGCGGACGCCGTGGCCGTCGAGGTTGTCGTCGTCGTCGTCGTCGCCGCCGCCGCCGCCGCCGCCTTTTCGAGCGACCCCTTCTCGACAAAGCCGACGTGTTCCAGGACCTCGAGCGTGTCCAGGGCCATGTCGCGGGTCGAGTAGCGCATGAGCGGGATGTCCGAGTCGCCCATGCCGCGGTTGTCGATCAGCAGGACCGAGTACTCCTTGTACCGCTCGTGGCCAAAGTAGAGCGTCTGGCGCTGCCAGGCAGTCTTGAAGGAGCCGAGGCCCATGATGAACTGGGGGGGGGGGGGGAGGGTCAGAGAACGGTCAGAGAACGGTCAGAGAAAGGCCGAACAGAGGTGATCGGCAACGCACAGCAATCCGGATGGGCCCCTCGCCGTGGACCTCCCAGCCAACATGGAACGGCCCGCCGCGGCCGGCGGCCACGGGCAGCCGGCTGCGGCGTGTGGGCAGCAGCGTCCAGGTGGCATCCGGGTACGAGGGGTGCGCGAGCGTCTCGGCGACTGTGGTGATGGAGCCGGCGGCCATGGAGGCGGAGAGAGGGGGGGTGCTACGTTGAAGGATGTTCAGAGGGGTCTTGTCTTGTTCGGGGCACCCCTAGGACGGAGAGCGGGACAAAGCGGACGGGGAGCAGTCGGGGGTGGCTGTGGCACAGACAGGTGAGGGTGGTCTGGAGGCCCAAAGACCGAAGTGGTGCGACGACGGGGGGGACGGGTGGAGTCGGCCGTTTTTGGTGTGTCCAAACGGAGCATGTGGTTGCCGAGGCGTGCGTGACCTGGCCGCACCTACGGGAAGGAGCGACACGGGGCTATGGCGACGGCAGGGTCGATGGAATCCGAGAAGCAGAAGCGGAAGAAGCAACCAAAACACAGCAAGAACCGACTTGCTCCGTCCGGTGCCTGGTCCGTTTCGCGCACACAAGACTCCGTTTCCGCCGACGCCACAGGCACGTGATGTAACGGATGCTGCTGCGGCGGCGGCGGCGCGCCCGTTCCGTCTCCACCGCAGGGCGGGAAAAGAAAAAAAGAAAAAAAAAAGGAAAATCGCGACATTCCGGCTCACGCACTGCCCCGGCTGCTCACGGTACGCTCGCCCTCTCCGGCCTCGAAAAATATGTCCGTCTCTCTGCGCATGGCGCGGCTGCTACTGTCGCCGGCAGCGGGAGCGGCCGCGCGCAGCACCGTTGCCGCGGCGCCCGCCCTCTCCGTGGCCGCGATGCGTCGTGCTGCGCAACCACCACTGCAGCAGCAGCGGGTGTTGTTCTCGCAGAAGAGCAGCCGCTCTGCTCTCGCCTTCTCTGCCAGCAGCAGTCTCCTGCCAGCAGCACCCCGGCCAGCGGCTGCTTCACAGTGCCAGCATGCCCACGCCCACGGACAGCAGCAGACGCGCGGCATGAAGGTGCAGAGCTCGATCAAGAAGCGGTGCGAGCACTGCAAGGTGAGAGACCCCCGTCGATGGTTCTGTACGGGTCGGGATCCCTCCCCCCCCTCGGTGCGCCACTAACGTCGCCAGATTGTCCGGCGGAAGCGCAACAAGCGGCAGAACGGCTACCTCTACGTGATCTGCCCGGCGAACCCACGGCACAAGCAGCGGCAGGGTTGAGGGCCGAGGAAGGGTGGAAAGGGGGAGGGAGGCAAGCCGGGAGGGGGAGGTCCGGACA
>PCDN01000011.1:189486-219263 GCA_002778105.1 Ceratocystiopsis brevicomis
GCTGGGCGCGGCGGCGCAGCGGGCGTGTTTCGGGCTGGTCGAGGAGACCAGCCGGGCCGACTACAGCGCGTCGGTGCTCAAGTGGCGGCCGGCGGACAAGCAGCGCGAGATGCGGGAGCCGGAGCTGCGGTACATTGTCGTGCGGGCTGGGGAGGGTGGTGACGACGACGATGCCGATGCCGACGCCGACGCCGACGCCGACGCCGACGCCGATGCCGATGCCGACGACGACGCCGACGCCGACGCCATCCGCGGCTTCACGTCGCTCATGCCGACGTTCGAGGCCGGTGAGCCGGTCATCTACTGCTACGAAATTCACCTGAAACCGGAGCTGCAGGGGTACGTCTTTTGTCTTTTGTCGATTTTCTTTTTTCGTTTTTCGTTTTTTCCTTGCTTTTCTTTCTTCTTTCTTCCTTCTTCTCCTGCTGCCCCGTCGCTGATTGTGATCAAGCACCGGCCTCGGCGCGCTGCTGCTCGGCTTCCACGCCGTCGTCGCCCACAATCTGCCGCCCGTCACCAAGGTGATGCTGACGTGCTTCCTGTCGAACGCGCACGCGCTGCGCTTCTACCACCGGCAGGGCTTCCAGACAGACGCGACGGCCCCGGCCGCCCGCACGCTGCGCGGCGGCAAGACGGTCGAGCCGGACTATACGATCCTGAGCCGGGCAGTGGCCCAGGCCGTCGTCGTCGGCAAGGCGCCGGGGCCTGACGGCTGAACACAGCACGAAAAACGAAAAACGAAAAACACGACGACGACCGGTGTGCAACGTCGCGCGCCCCCCCCCCTGTCCGCATGGGACAGAAGGATTCAGCCTGGTGGAGCGTGTCGAGGCCAAGGCGCACATTGTCTGGCTCGTCTGGCTCTGCCTCGTATGCGTCGTATTCAGAGGCACAGCCGTTGTTTTCTGCTGCTTCTCGATTTTTTCATTTCTTTTTCGTTCTCCTCCTTTCTTCCGTTTCTTCTTTCTCTTTCGTTTTTTTTTTCTTTTCTTTCTTTTTACCCTTCTTTTTTCTCTCTTTGTCTCCTACTTTCCTTCTCACCTTCTCTTCTCCTTCTACCACTGCGACCATGGACAACAAGACACCGCCGCAATACTCGACAGCGCCGGCCCAGGCGTACGGGCTGCCCGAGCAGGAGGTCTACGCCCTGCCAGCACAGTACTCCCAGCCAGCGCAGGATTCCCAGCCCGCCCAGTACGCCCAGCCCCTCCCGGCCCCGTATGGTCAACCGGACCAGCAGCCGCAGCCGCAGCCGCAGCTGCCGCACGACCGCGGCATGCCGACGACGGCCGCGTACCAGGCGCAGGCGCCGATGCAGGTGACCGACGCGGCGGCGCGCGGGCCAGCGTGGCAGAGCAGCCTGCTGGACTGCACACCGTGCGACACGTGCCTGCTGGGGACGTTTCTGCCGTGCATTCGTGCGTCTTCCGAGCCGCCTCCTCGCTCCGGAAGGAAGAGCTAACCTGCCCTCTCCCCCCCCCAGTCCTCGGCCAAACGTCCGACCGGATGCGCGACCCGTCCATGCAGACGGCCGACGCGCTCAATGCCGACTGCCTGATCCTGTGCGCGGTGCAGGCCGTGACCGGCTGCGGGTGGGTGTTTGTGATGCTCCGGCGCGGCGCGATCCGGCAGCGCTACGGCATCGCCGGCACCGGCACGGACGACTGCTGCGCGACGTACTGGTGCCCGTGCTGCGCGCTGATCCAGCAGGACAACGAGGTGAAGGCCCGCACGGGCGGCGCGGCAGCGGCGCTCACGCAGGGGTACCAGCCGCAGCCGGGGATGCAGATGCCGGCGAAGTAGGGGGAAGGGGGGAGGGGACGATTTGTCGAGAGAACGAGTCGATACCGCGCTGCGATCGCGTTTGCATCGCCTTGTTCTCGCATTCCATTCTTTGAGGCCTTACCATTGTTCGTGATGCAGTCCTTTTTTTTTTGCTTCGTTGATGGGACGACAGAACAATGGGACGAGGCCTGCTGCACAACCAAGGCCCTTGTTGCAGACAATGTCGATCCATCCATTCTCGCTGTCGTTGGGAGGATCTAAGGCTCGACTGCTTCGTCTGCAGATCTTTTCTTCGCTGCCTTGATCCTCTTCCTCTCTTCTCTTCCTTCCTTCATCTTCCTTCATCCTCTTCCTCTCTTCTCTTCCTTCCTTCATCCTCTTCCTCTTCTTTCCTTCCTCTTCTCTCCTCGTCGTCTCCAGATCGCATCACCGTCTTGTCTGATCGCCAGCTCACACCACCTTGTCCTATCGCCTCCACCACCACAATGTACCTCCCCTCCAACGCCGCCGTCATCCCCGACAACACCGCCATGGACCCCATTGCCATCTTCCTCTTTGGCTTCTTCCTCTGCAGCGCGGCCGCCCTGGTCGTCGGCAGCCTGCTCGTGCTGCGCCGGCTGCGTCTGCTGCGGGTCGAGGAGAAAGAGGCGGCCCAGCGCAAGACGGCCGCTGCCGAGCCGAGTCTGCCGCAGACGGTGCCGCAGATGCCACAGGTGCCACAGGTGCCGCAGCCGGTCCAGCCGCCGCAGGCAGTGTACAACGCCTTGTGACCAGTCGGTGCGTCTCTGTCAGGCAACAGACAAACGGCAGAAGGAAGGGGGCGAGACAGGGCGGATGCAAGAACAGGCCAATGAATCAGAACAGCTAGCAATGGAATGGTGGTGTCGATCCATCCAATGCAACCCTGGACCCTGGTCCTTGGACCCTGAAACCGGAACTGAACCCTGGCATCCCTGTCCTCGTGAGCGCGACGGATCGCGCAGGAAATCCGGGGAAAGTAGAAGAACCGACGACGACCCCGGCCGTGCATTCCTGGCCCGCTGGCAGCCGTCACAGGGCGGTTTCGATTTGGTACGCGGTGACAGGGAGGGAGACGCGGGCGCCAGGCAGCCATTTCCTGCTGGAGGTCGCGATGAGAAAGAAAACAGAAAACGAAAAAGAAAAAGAAAAAAGAAAAACGTCAACGACAGCGCCAAGATAAAACGAGGCCATTCCTGCTCTGTGCCACACCTCCGTCGGGAGACAAGAGTGCACCCCTACAGCACCTCTCTTGCCCGCATCGTCTTATGCAGAGGACACCTGCCTAAACAACAGGCTGCGGCTGCGGCCGTCGCCCCCGCCGCCGCCCCGGGCGCTGCCGCCGCTACCACCGCCGACCTCGACCCGTCGTTCCGCGGCGCGCGTGCTGGCCGTCGGCTGGTGGGCGAAGTTCTCGGATGGGGGAGAAGAGATTCAAAACAAAAATAAAAGAAAAAGAATGCCAGACGAAAACTTGCATCATCCTCACAGTGATTCACTGCCGATTTTAACATTAAGACCACCAGCAGCTGGTTTCCTTCGTCTTGCACCCATCGAACACCACCAGAGCACTACGCACCGCAAACATGTGCACCATGGTCGTCGTCGTCACCGTCTACAATTGTGGTCACTCCGGAACAGAGAGATTCCTCCGGCAGTGCCACGATGACGTCCTGCGCCAGCGCGGCGAGTGCCCGAACTTGCACGAGGACGTCGAGATCAAGGTGCACTCGCCGTGCCCGGGGTCTTCGCAGGAGCAGGGGGTAGGGCAGTGAGCGGGCAGTGTGCGAACAAGACCTGTGCGCGAACAAACTGGGCAAAGCTGGGTGAGAAAGACAAGAGGCAGGCTGAGCGAGAACAGAAGCCACCAAGAAATTCCATTCGACCGAAATACGGCCTGGGCGAGAACAAAGCACTCTGTCTGAAGAGCAAGAAAACAACTACTGAACAGTGACGTGCCAACCGTTCACACACAGCATCATGAGCAGGATCAAGACGTCCATTCTGTTCTCTGTTCGAGCAGGCCATCGACGAGTATAAATAGAGGCAAAGTCTTCTGTCGACTTTCCTTTCTCACTCTCACTCTCACTCCAAGATCAACACTCGATCAACACTCGATCAACACTCGATCAACACATCAGCAACCGCAACGTCTGACAACCGCCACCATGTGTTACATCCGCACCGAGATGCGCCACTACTACAACTGCGGCCATACCATCCCCGTCTTCAACGCCATGCAGCACTGCAGCAACTGGACCGACCCCTCCAAAGCCTGCAACGTCCACGACTTCTTCGACACCGTCGTTGCTGCCAAGTGCAGTGACTGCCTCAAGAAAATCAACCATCAACGCCTCAACGAGCGCCGCCGCGGCAAGCCGCGCAACCGCAAGCCGCGCAACAACAACAACAACAACAACAACAACAACAACGACGACGACCGCAGCGGCGGCGGCCAGGGCCAGCCTGTCGCCTAGTACATCTACGACCACAACTTGACAAGTCCAAACAACCCGGTTTCCCCCTTTTCCGGACCGACTTTAGAAAACAAAATTGAAAACAATACAAAACCATTCAAACGAAAACCATCTGACCCAATGCCCTGTGAACACAAACACCCTGTAGCATGATCCATCGTAGTCTTTTGATTCTTTCTTGGTTTTCGTAAACTCCGTAGACTATAAACCCGACAGATAGTTGTTTCTTTTTTCTTGTCTTTGCAATTTTTTTGTTTTTCTTATTCTTTGTCCTCGGTATTCTTTTCCTTGGGCTTATTTAGTTTTGATTGTTTTTTTTTTTGGCTGTTTCTTTTCCGTTTCATTGTCTTTGGTACTATTTGTTTTTCCTTTGTTTCAGTTGATTCGTATACATACTTTCTTTCTCTCTCTCGTTTTCCCCTTGTTTGTTACGAACCTGTTGCACCTACATATGGAGAGAGCTATATTACGAAGAACAGAACAACTACACAGTCGTACACGACACCAACGGGGGTGGGGCGTTCACAGCCCTGGATTTCTACCCTCTTTCTAGAAAAGAAAAAAAATACAACAATACTCTACGCAGCACTCTCCCAGAACGTTGTTCATACCATTCTTTTCAATGCTTCCATTATGTGCAAACCAATAAAACATCCATTGAACCCGTACCCCAAGTAGAAACAAAAAAAGCGAAGACCAAAAAAAAAAAAGAGAAGAGAGTGAAAAGACATTAGAAAAAAAAAAAGAGACCCCCAGCTCACAGCAGCAGCGCACCGGCCAGCGCCATCAGCGCGCTCAGCACCGACGACGCCCGCTGCACCGCACCGCTGACGACCACCACACTGGATGACGGCAGCACGCCGCCCGTTGCCACCGTGTACGACGAGTTGGACCCGGCCCAGGTCGTGGTTGTCGCGGCAGCACCAGCACCGGCAGCCGCACCAGCGCCGGCAGCAGCACCAGCGCCGGCAGCAGCACCAGCGCCGGCAGCAGCACCAGCGCCGGCAGCAGCACCAGCATCTGCACCAGCGGCCGCACCCGCACCAGCAGCAGCACTCGCAGCAGCACCTGCAGCCGCACCCGCACCAGCACCGGCAGCCGCACCAGCACCGGCAGCCGCACCACCGCCAGTAGCAGCACCAGCGCCGGCAGCAGCACCAGCGCCGGCAGCAGCACCAGCAGCAGCACTCGCAGCAGCACCTGCAGCCGCACCGGCTCCGGCTCCGGCTGCAGCTGCAGCAGTAGCAGTAGCAGTAGCAGTAGCAGTAGCAGTAGCAGTAGCAGTAGCAGTAGCAGTAGCGCCAGCACCGGCACCGGCACCGGCACCAGCACCGGCACCGGCACCGGCACCAGCACCGGCACCGGCACCAACACCGGCACCAGCACCCGCAGCAGCAGCAGCTCCAGTTGCGGCAGCCTGCGCAGCGGCCGCCGCACACGACGAGCCGGCCGCGGCATAGGCAGTGGCATAGGCGCTCGCGGTGGCATAGGCAGACGCGTAGGCGGTAGGGCAGGTCAGCGTGGCCGTGATCGGCGTCTTGCCGCAGTCCAGGCAAGAGACGACGACGGTGGTGAAGTCGGTGGGCACGGCCTGGGTGTCCGTGCAGGTGCAGGGCGCGGCGTCACAGGTCTTGGTGACGGTGTAGGTCGTGTCGGCGAGGCCGGTGGTGCAGAACGCCTCGTAGACGACCTCGTAGACGTAGATGTTGACGACGCTGGGCGTGCTGTCACCGCTGCCGGAGCCCGAGCCAGAGCCCGAGCCAGAGCCCGAGCCAGAGCCAGAGCCAGAACCGCTGCCACCCGGCGGCCCATTAACGCTTGTGGGCGAGTGGAGAGTGGTAATGGTGCGCGTGGGCAGCACCGTAGTGAGGACACACGACGTGCTCATGTCACGGGCATTGTGCTTCGCGACAGCAGCCGAAGCCGCGCCCAGGAGAATAGAAAGAACAGAGATCTGGGAAACCTTCATTGTGGCGGAGGAGAAATAAGATGAGGAGAAAAAAAAGAAGAAGGAAAAAAAACCCAATATTAGGATAAAGAGAAAAAAAGAGGGCGTAAAATAAAGAGTGACTTGAGGTAGGCTTTCTTATACTTCCAAGAGGCCGGAGCGACAAAAGAGTGAATGAGAAGCAAGACGGAAAGCGATGCAAGAAAGACAGGGACCGGATGCGGATGCGGATGCGGATGCGGATGCGGATGAAGGAGGAAGAGACACAAGACGAAAGAAAAGACGAGCAGACCTAAAGAGCGGACCAACTATATATGTCGAGTAAACAGATGCCAGACGCGGAAACGACCACGGCGTAGGACGATCCCTGGACCAAAAGGGGGGGGGGGGTGCCCCGGCAGGCGGCAAGAATGAAGGAGCAGAAGCTTAATCAAAACAAACGGACAAAAGCAAAACAAAAAACAAACCTAGCGAGACCTGCTGGTACGCAGCCGGAATTCCGAGGGCGGTGCCAGCAGCAGCAGCAGCAGCAGCAGAAGCAGAAGAAGAGGCCATGGCCGGCATGGTGCCGTCTTACACCAGAAGGCAGACGCCAAAAACCGGCGGGACGGAGAGAAGTTCATCAAACAGAGACAACAACAAAAGCAGCAAGCATTGCAGACGGGAGGCAGGACCGTGTGTGCGGGCGCGACGGTCGTTGGTATGCCAAGCCAAACACGACGCAGCAGCCGCAACCAGTACTTCAGGGCACGGTCTGGCCGCAAGCGCTGGAAGGCGATGAAATGAATGGAATGCAGCGAGCGAGACGAGCGGAGGGGACATAACCGTACGGAGTATCAACGGGGGGGGTACCCGTAAGGATGGACCAGGGCCTAGATTGGCCTGACCGTTGCGCAAAGAATGAGAAAAGGCCAAGAAACGGTGAGAATGGGGACACCCCAACAAGAATGCGACGCTGGTGGACGAGGAACCTGGAACGAAGAAGAACCAAAAACAAAAGCGAATGCGAATACGCGCAAGATACGAGTGCGAGGCAGCGCCAGAGGAGACGCCGGTGGAGACGCCAGGGCGCTGTGATGGGGCGGAGGGCGCTGAGGGGGGCGAGCACATGTGGCTCAACAGCGGCCCGGAACCGGAATGGCTGCGGTTCGAGACCGACGAGCAAAGAATGGAAGCTACCTAATGCGAGTACTGGGTCTCGCAGGGCGGGAGGCGGTTTCGGAAAGGTATGCACGAAAATGAATTGCACGGAAATACGAGCAAACGGGAAATTCAAGAAGACAAGGTGACGAGGGAGGGGAGGGGGGGGGAGTAAAGAAGGAGAGAAACAACGAACCATGGCAGACACAACGGAATAAAGAAAAGACGAGTTGACAAACAGGGACCATGGCAGACACGGAACAAAAAAAGACGAGTTGACAAACAGGGACCATGGCAGACACGGAACAAAAAAAGACGAGTTGACAAACAGGGAATGCAAGACGAAAAGACAAACAGACAGACAGAGAGACGGACAACAAGAAACAGGGACGGCTTCATGCACAGGCACCTCTGCCGCATGCAGGTGGGTATCCTGGGCCAAGGGACTAAGGGAGGGGCTGCTGCTTGTCCCAGAGGCTCCCGACGCACGCAGCGCGAATGGAAAAACGCAGATCTGTTTTTTTTTTTTTCTCTCCCTTTCTTTTGCTTGTTCATCCCCCTAATGGTATATGTTCTCTTCCTTTTTTTTTGCATGGTCTTGTTTTGTACATTGTCTTCTATAAATCCTTTCCCATCGTCCCATCTCCCCCATCCGGTGTGACAGCTGTCACGGCGGTCGTTTCTCTACTTCTAGCGGCTGCATCAGGCAGGCGATCTCATAAAAAGGCTAAAGAGTGGGGCGCGCGAGAGAATTGCCCGTAGGCGGCCGCGATGCGGTGGGGAACGGGTGGGGCAAATGCCAGCCATCTGAATTCCCGGCGCCATTGTGGGGACAGGAGGTCCCTGACATCGGTTAAACGAATTAATCAAACAGGGTCATTTCGAGTGAGACATGTAGGGAGGAAAAAGGCAGATATTAGAAGAAAAGAAAGAACAAGTGAAAGTTGAAGAAAGACGGAAAAAAAAAACACCCCGAAAAGAATGACGTCGGAAAACAAAATACCCAAAGAAACAGAGATCGATCCAATTACAGCCCCCGGAGACATCTTCCGTACTAAGGCACAACAAATGCAGGGTCTCTCCCCCCCCCCCATCATCGCAGGAAAGGGCACATCCAAGACATGCCCCATGCCATACCGAGTATTCTTTCCCTCCCTAGAACAGGCCAATTGACCAAAACGGAAACGCGCCGAGAAGAGAAAAAGAAAAAAAAAAAGCGGCACAGCAGCTGAGCCGACAGGCCCGTCCAGATGCGCCCTCCCTGCTCGGACGGGAGATTGGCGCCTTGGCTCACCGAGGCCCTCCCCGCCGTCCGTGCGTCGTACGCGTATCGCTGACGAGGCCGACCCGCGCTGGTTGATTTGGTTCTTTTTTTGGTTTCCTGAGCATGCTCCAGTGCAAGGGGAGGGGCGATGCGGAGCCGGATTGGCCTGTGTCGGCCCGTGTGCAAAGCACGTAAAGGGACATCCGTCCCGGAAAACTAGCAAGACGAGTTGTCCTCCGTCTTTCTCCTCGCCTTCTTGTCCTCTTGCCCCCCTCTTCTCGCCCTCCTTTCTCCTCGTCTTCTTGTCCTCTTGCTCCCCTCTTCTCGCCCTCCTTTCCCTCGTCTTCCTCCTCGTCCCCTTCTTGCCCTCATCTATCCGCCGCCCCCCCCCACATCGCCCCTTTTCAAAGCTTCCCCTCGCCGACCCGGCCCAGACACCTGCCCACGTCCTCGTCTCCCTCGTCTCATTCCTCTCACCCTTTCCGTCCTAGCAGCATGCCGTGACCGCGCCAGCGCAAATGCCAGCAACGTGTCTCACGGAAATCAAACTTCTTGGCAAACTAGGCAGACCGCCCCGAGTTCTTCCACCCCTTTCCCTTTCCCCAGCCCTGGTAAGGGGGGGAGGGGATCACCGTCGCGATCCGCCCGTGGGCCAGCACAACTGCCGACAAAAGCGTATCAGCCGGGGCAACGTCGCGACTCACACCCAAGGCATGGAAAAGTAAAATGAGATTCCTCAACTGGTGTGCGTCGGTGTCTTTAAGGTTATCTTGTTTTTTTTTCTTTTTTTCTTTTTTTCTTTTTTTTCTTTTTTTCTTTTTCTTTTTCTAGCCTGTTTGTTTTGATTGCAATGCCTTCTTACCACGATCCAGACACGGTCTTGGCCAGACCCCCCCCTGGTAGATACCCGCCCTTGCGAGCGACGCCCTTTTTCCTGATTCCCTCATGAAGTCTGAACGGGCCCCATCGTATGTGATCGACCTCGCCCGTGCTAGAAATATATATTCACTCCTCCATCCGGCTGTTGTGCTTTTCTACTTTGCTCCGTCCTACCCGCTCTTTTGTTCTTCTTCTCTTTTTCCCTCTTTATCCAACAGCAGATTTTTCTGCACGACACTCTTTTTGAATTTTTTGTGTCTTGTCTTTGTCGTTGTCGTCGTTGTCGTCGTTGTCGATCTTCTCTCTTTCTTTCCCCTGTTCGTCACCATGCCTCGTCTTGGAACCGTCTGCAGTTCCCTGGCGGCCGTTGGCCTGCTGGCCGGCCAGGCGCTCGCGTCGCCCTATGGCGACCTTGACGCCCGTGCCGACTCCTGCCCGGCCCCGACCACGCTCCAGCCCATCGACTACCTGGACCTGACGCCGTATATCCTCGACTTTTTCGTCGGCGCCAACACCGCCTATGTCATTGGCGGCGTCACCGTCGACATCACCAATGCCCCGACCCATCTGCAGAGCACGTTGACCGCTAGCAGCAACAGCATCTCCACGCTGACCAAGTAGGTTGCGCCCCCCCCAATATGGGGCATTTGCAGACACTGACCAGCAGCTCCGGCGCCTTTACCGGCCCCTATACCACCATCACGGGCACCTGGACCGGCACCACGCCCATCACCGTGACCCTTCCGCCTGCCAGCGGCGACGGCACGGGTACGGTCATCGTCGAGAACCCGGGCACGCCCTCCTCGGCCTTCACGGGCCCCTACACCACCATCACCGACACCTGGTCTGGCACCACTGCCCGCACCATCACCGTGCCTCCGGCCAGCGGCGACTCCACCGGCACCGTGATCGTCGAGAACCCCAGCACCGCCTTCACCGGCCCGTACACGACCATCACCAGCACCTGGACCGGTACCACGCCCACCACCGTGACTCTTCCGCCCGCCAGCGGCGGCCTGACAGGGACCGTGGTTGTTGAGAACCCGGGCACGTCTGCCTCGCCAAGTGTAAGTGTCTCTTCGTCGGACTCCAGCGCCGCCAGCGCCTTGCATGCCTCTGCCTCGCGCTCGGCCGCCTCAAGTGTGAGCGCGTCCGGCTCGAGTGCCTCTGGCTCGAGTGCCTCTGGCTCGAGTGCCTCTGGCTCGAGTACCTCTGGCTCGAGTACCTCTGGCTCGAGTGCTTCCTCTGCCTCCTCTGCCTTGAGATCGGCTGCCTCAAGTGTGAGTGCGTCGTCCACGGGTGCGAGCTCGGCGTCTGGTTCGAGCGCCTCTGGCTCGAGCGCTTCTTCCGCCTCTTCCGCTTCTTCCGGCTCTTCCGCCTCATCCACTTCCGGCTCTTCTGCCTCCGGATCTTCCGCCTCTTCAGCTTCCGGCTCGTCTGCCTCAAGTGTGAGCGCAGCGTCGTCGGCCTCGAGCGCCTCCGGCTCCAGCGCGTCATCGGCCACCAGCTCGGCTTCCGGCTCCAGCGCCTCTTCGGCCGCAAGCTCCCCTTCCGGTTCGAGCGCCTCTTCTGCTGTGAGTTCTGCTTCGGGTTCAAGCGCTTCGTCTGCTTCAAGCGCTTCTGCTTTGAGCGCGACTGCTCCGAGCGCGTCCGCATCCAGTGGGTCCGGGTCCAGCGCTCTTGCCTCGAGCACAGCGCTTTCGAACACGTCTGCCTCAGGCTCCAGTTCGTCAGCAGCGTCCTCTGCCTCGTCTGCTGCCAGCTCGGCCAGCTCAGCCAGCTCAGCCAGCAGCGCAGCCTCTAGCTCTGTCGCCAGTTCTGCCCCCGGCGCCAGTGCCGCCTCGGCTTCGAGCTCATCTGCCTCCGGCTCCAGCGCCTCCAGCTCCGGTGTGCGTGCCTCTTTGGGATCGAGTGCGAGTGCCTCTTCCTCCATCCCCAGCACCTCTGGTTCCAGCGCCTCTTCAGCATCCATCTCCTCGAGTGCTTCTGGCTCGCGTGCCGCGAGCACCGCGTCCTCTGGGCCGAGTGCGTCCAGCGTCTCCTCCGGATCGAGCGCGTCCCGTGCTTCTTCTTCCGCTTCGACTGCTTCAAGCACCGGATCGAGTGCCTCGAGTGCTTCTGGATCGAGTGCCTCGAGTGCATCCACTGGTTCCAGCGCGTCGTCCGCCCCCAGCACCTCTTCTGCGTCGAGTGCTTCAAGTGTTTCTGGGTCAAGCGCCTCCTCAGCGGCAAGTGTCTCGTCGACCGCGTCCAGCGCGTCTTCTGCTTCTTCGGGCTCCGCCTCGTCTGCGTCTGCGTCTGCGTCTGCGTCTGCTTCCAGCTCCGGCAGTTCAAGCATTAACTCCAGTTCCCAGGCATCTTCGGCGTCGTCATCCGCCTCATCGGCTTCGTCAGCTTCGTCGCTCATCACCTCGGCTCCGAGCTTGTCCGCGTCCGCGTCCACGTCCTCGGTTGCGTCGTCCGCCTCGTCCGCGTCGTCCGCATCGTCCGCCTCGGCGACCAGCTCCTCCAGCTCGACGCAGCCCATGTGCATCTCGACCACGGTCGTCACGGCCTCGGCCGCGTCCGCGGCCTGCTTCACGACGCTGCCGACGGCCTGCTCGAGCCTGGCGGACCAGTCGGGCGTGACCGAGCTGACGGCCGGCGTCGTGGTGTGCGCCGCCGCGCTGGGCGTCTACGACGTCGGCGGCGTGGCGACCTGCATCGACGCGGCCACCATCACCTCGACCACGGAGGGCTCGACCCTTGTCGACTGTCTGACGGATGCGCTGTCGGGCACCTGCATCAGCGCGCTTCCCGACTCGTGCACGGCCATGGGCTCGGACACGGATCTGGCGCAGCTCGCACTCGACGTCGCCGACTGCGCCACGGCCCTGGGGCCCTTCGCCGTCGGCACGGCCGCCCAGTGCTTGGCCGGCACGATCACGTCCGGCTCCGACGCGCTCACCTGCCTGGACAAGGCGCTCTTTGGCAGCGTGCCGACGGTGACGACGTCGACCGCGCTGGTGGCCTGCGACGTCTGCTCGTCCACGTCGGTCACCGTGGCCACGTCGACGGCGTCGGTGTGCGTGACCACGCTGCCGACGTCGTGCTCCAGCCTCGAGAGCCTCACCGGCGCCACGGCGCTCACGGCCGGCATCGCCACGTGCGCAATCGCGCTGGGCGCGTACGACGCCGGCGGCGTGGCCGACTGCATCGACATTACGAAGCTGACGACGTTCGAGCCGGGCGCGACCGTGGTCGACTGTCTGGCGGCTGCGCTGAACAGCACCTGCATCAGCGCGCTTCCCGACTCCTGCACAGCCATGGGCACGGAGACGGACCTGACGCAGCTGGCGCTCGACGTGACCGAGTGCGTGACGGCGCTGGGCCCCTTCGCCATCGGCTCCGCCGCCCAGTGTCTGGCCGGCACGATCACGTCCGGCTCCGACGCGCTGACCTGCCTGACCAAGGCCCTCTTCACCTCGGCGGACGTGACGACGACGACGGCGACGGCGACGCTGTCGTGCGCGACCGCCTGCTACACGGAGCTGGTCACGACCGAGACGGTCGAGCCGTCCGTGTGTGTGACGACGCTGCCGACCGGCTGCTCGGACCTCTCGGCCGCCTCGGGCCTCGTCGAGCTGACGGCCGGCGTCGCCGTGTGCGCGACCGCGCTGGGCGTCTACGACGTCGGCGGCGTCGCGTCGTGCATCGACGTCACCACGCTGACGGACACGAGCGAGGGCAGCAACATTGTCGACTGCCTGACGACCGCGCTGCAGGCCGCCTGCATCACGTCGCTGCCCAGCTCGTGCACCGCGCTCGGCACCGACACGGACGCGGCCCAGCTGGCCGTCGACGTCGTCAGCTGCACGGCCGCGCTGGGCCCCTTCGCCGTCGGCGCCGCCGCGCAGTGCCTGGCCGGCACCATCGCGTCGGGCTCGGACGCGCTGTCGTGTCTCAACGCCGCCCTCTTCGACAGCGCGACGCCCACCGTCACGACGGCCACGGCCACGGTCGTGCTCGACTGCGCGGCGTCCACGGCGGCCACGTGCGCCGTCGCGCTGCCGGTCGACTGCGCCGAGCTCGAGGGCGCCAGCGGCCTGGCGCTGACGTACAAGGAGGCGCTCTGCGTGGCCGCGCTGGGCGTGTACGGCGTCGGCGACGCGCTCAGCTGTCTGACCAACACCGTTACCACGCTGGGCGGCGACGCGCTCAGCTGCCTGGTCAACGCGCTCGAGGTGTCGTGCCCGACCACGCTGCCGGACGCGTGCACGGCGCTCGACACGCTGAGCGGCCTCCAGCTGACGGCGCAGATTGCGCTGTGCACAGTCGCCCTGGGCCCGTACGCCGTCGGCACGGCGCTGACCTGCTTAGGCGGCACCATCACGCAGGACTCGCTCGGCACGACCATTGTCACCTGTCTGGAGACGGCACTGAACATTTCGTAGGAGGCGGATGCGGACGCAGGGGGGGGGGGGACACGCTTTTTGGCTTTCGTTGGTTTCCCGCGCTGTCTTTTTGGGATGTTCTTTGGTCTTGTATGTAATTTAGTGTCGTTGGGTGTTCCACAGCTGCTGCTGAATAGGGGGGGGGTTTTATTTGCTTTTTGGTAGTCGTGAAAGAAGGGTGTACTGCGTCCTCGGCTCGTCATGGCCGTCATGGCCGTCATGGCCGTCGTCGCAGGCCTGGCCGTCATCGCCCCCCGACAAAGGCCCCGTGGAAGCCCAGGCCGACGGCCAGCCCGACCTCGGCCCGCCCGAGCTCCTGCATCGTGCGCGCGTCCAGGCACACCAGCGCGCTCGTGCCCGCCGCGCCGTCCAGCACGACCAGCAGCAGCACGCCGTCGTCCTCGTCGGCGCCCCCCGGCCGCGGCACAAAAATGGCCTCGCCCGGCGTGTGCCCGTGCGGCGCCCGCCACAGCAGCGCCGTGCGCGTCGCCGTGTCGGTCTTGCACACGGCATCGGCCAGCGTCGACAGTCCGTGGCTGGCCACGCTGTACACATAGCGGTGGCGCCGCGTCGCGTACGCCGGGTGGATCGTCGGAAGTTCGCCCGCGTGCGGCCCGGGAATCGACCACAGCCGCTCGGCGGTCAGGGCCGTCGTTGCCGCCGACCGGTACAGCCGCTCGCCCGCTCCGGCCTGCACGGCCTCGCGCGGCAGCCGCAGCCGGAACCGCGAGAGCGACGGCGTGGCACTCGCAACGCGTGCCGGGTCGCGGTAGAAGTCCGAGGCCGCGCCGTCCTCGTTCAGCAGCACGTCGTAGTAGAGCGCGCGCACAATGCCAAAGTCCGGGTAGTCCATGCGCTCGCACACAATCGACACCCCGCCGTCGCCGTCGCCGTCGCCGTCGGCCCCCCCCTCCTTCTCCTCTTCCTCAAACGCGTTCACGCTGTGGAAGAAGAAGCCCGGCTCGCTGTCGAACTCGGCCACCACACCGCTGGCCCCCGGCCGCCGCCGGTCCACAACGATCCACCGTGTCAGCCGGTCCGGCCGCCCCGGCTCCAGCCCATCCACCACGTTGTGCGTCCACACCATCTGCAGGCCGTAGTGCGCCACGTGCGTGCACGACGGAATGCACAGCACAACGTAGTGGGCCGTCAGGAAGAAGGAGTGGATGTACGCCGGCCGCGCAGCCGTGCTGCCACCGCCGCCGCACTCGATCGCGGCCAGGACCTCGGTCTCGCCTGTCGCCTGCGCCACGCGAAACACGCGATACGTGGCGTTGCGGCCGAGCTCCAGGTTGAAGTTGTAGACGTCGCCCGTCACCGGGTCGCGCTGGGCGTGTGCCGCCGACATGGGCCCGCGCAAGTCCGGATGCAGGCTGTACTGGGCGGCGACGCCGAGCGGCTCGAGCGTGGCCGGGTCGACCTTGCGCATCAGGCTGGCGTCGGTCGTCACCCAGACGGACGACGGGAGACGGCGGTGCCCGGCGGAGGCTGTCGCTGGCGGCGGCGGCGGCGCCCTCTCCCGCACCGGCCCAATCGGCGGCATGTCCGGCAGCACGACCACGCAGATGTTGGACTCGTCCGCCGATTCGTCTCCCCGCCCCCGTGCCGCGGCGCGGAACGTGGTCATGAACTTGCCCAGCAGCCCAACGCACGGGTCGCTGCGCTGGCCAAAGCTGAACTTCTGCCCCCAGCCCTCGCGCCGCAGCCGGGCCACGATGCCCTCAGACTGCCGGCGCGACGAGTACAGCACGCGCCTGGCGTCGCCGCCATCCAGATCGGCCACGATCTCAAACCGGTGCGAGTGCGCCAGCCCGTCGAACCAGTGGCTGATGCTGTGTGTGCCCTTGGGCGTGCCCTCGACCGTGCGTTGGCCCGGCCCGGTGCGGTACAGGTGGCCGGCCGCCCAGCCGGGGATGGTCCCGATCACCGGCAAGGAAATCGGCCCGCGCTCTTCAACGAGTCCTTCAAACTAGGCATATTAGCATCGAATGCATGCAACGAAAACGAGCCCTCCCTCCAACAGACAGACGTACCCCCGCCTCATTCGGCCAGTCCTCCAAGACGCCGCTGGCAAAGTTCTTGACCAACTCGGCGGAGTCTGCCTCCTCGTCGTTCTTTGTTCGCAACAGCCGGTCTGGGCCGACAGCTGACGAAGAAACAGGAGCTGGAACTGAGACAGGAGCAGCATGTGTCCACGGCGTCTCGCGCGGGACGTGGTGGTTGACAATGGTGGTGACCATGTTGCTGGGGAGGGGGTCAGAACAACACAAGAACAACACAGGGCAAGACGAGAGTAAGCTCACATCGAGGAAAGTTGAAAAAAGAAAAAAAAAACAAAGAAAGACGAGTGACGTGGGACAGCTTTGTCTGACGAGCTCACCCAAGACCGGCCTTGTCCTCCCCTTTATAACCAACCCAGCCAACAGCTCCCGGTACCACCGCAGGAGGCTAACGGAGGCCATGGACGTCGGGTACCCGCGAAGGTCGTCATTTTGCCCAGAGCGGCAGCCACTCGCGTCGAAGCCGGCCTGCACAAGAACCAAACGGGCAACCCCTAAACCGGGGCGGGGGTGACGTAGGGCTGGGGCAAGAAACAGAGCCGGCCAACCGGCGCCAGCACCGGCGGCGATACGTAGCCGAACACCCGCACGCCCGCGCCGGAAAGGGAAACGGAAGCGAGAGGATGAGGGGGCAGGGGACGCAGAGCAACAAAGGATGCCGTTGGTCCCCAGCTCGCCTGTCTTTGCCCGATTCAGCGTTAGACCCAACACAACGCCCCCTCCCCCCCCCCCTGGATCAGCGGATCAGTAATGCAGATGGACGGACCTGGGGCCCGCGGCTGTCATTCGTCCGTTAGGCGACCGGCTGACGGTGGGAGGAGAGAAATGAGTAAGGAGCGAGAAGAAAGGCCCAACGAGACGGGAGCAAGGAAAACGAGGAAGAGGAAAAAAAATACTACGCCGCTCGCCTGCCTGGCGTGACGCGTAGGACAAGCAGCCGGTCGCGGTCGCTTCGTACGCTTGACTCGTCTCGCGTGACATCGGCACTGGGAGCCGTGTGTGCGACAGGGCGTGCGTGTGTGCTGTCGGTGTGGGACTGTGTGTGTATCGTTGCGCTGTCGAGCGGTGGTGCAGGCGTGGCAGAATGCCACCGGGACCGGGCTTTGACCGCCTTTGGAACCTCTGGGAGTCGAGAGCGCGCCTTCCTGTTTGCGCCCTTGCGCCTCCTTCCTACCAGAGGACGCGCTTCTTTGTTGTGGTGTCTCTCTATGAGTGCGAGGGACTGCCAGCGCAGAGGGTCGTGCTCCCCGTCAGTACAGAGCCAACACGGCCACGGCCTGCCTCGCTCCCCTGTCGACCAGAAACCAAGACTTGGACCTGCCTACCGACGCCCGCTCCGCAGCTCGGCCGTTCGCAACGACGCCCTCCGTATCACAAACAGGCTTCTGCTGCCGCCGATGAAGAGCCACAGGCGTAAGCACCCGGACCTGCCATGCGCAAAAGGCACGTGGCAGAGCTGCATGCAGCACGAGGCCACCGTGTGCGAGCGACTACACCGGTGCGTCCAAGCGCTGCTCGCCAGGAGCACGGCCGACCAGGCGGGACGCCAGCCAGCGGGTGGTGACGGCGACGGCGACGGCGACGGCGCAGCCAGCCTTTCCCGTACAGGATTGCTGCGCCGCACCAACGGCGGGTGCTCCACGGGGACGCAGGCCCTGCGCAACGTGCTATATATACACCGGCGACGACGGGCCAGCCATGCTGCTCGAATTTGCGCGGTCACACCTGTATCTTACGTGCTGCGAGCTGGGAGCGAGGAGCAGTCGCCTGCGGCCGGCCTTCGGATGCGAGAGAGAGGAATAGGCGACGCTGCCGCCTGCGTCTGGCGGTGAGGTGAAAGAAGCAAAGACCACATGGTGAGCATGGTTATGAGCGCAGAAATCACAAGCAGAGACGATTGATTCACGCCAGCGTTCTGTAGGAAAGGGCAAGAATGGATACTGTGTGCGTACTGTGTGGAACACTGTGAGAGAGACCAAAGCCAAAGGGAACGTCCCAAAACAACAGACCGCAACACCAGACGACAGCACGACACGACAAACTGCACGTAAGATACGCGATACGACACGACACGCTGCCACGCCGATACGCCGATACGCCGATAGGCTGCCACGCCGACACGCCGACGCGGCGACGACGAACCATGGCGCCGCCGACCGACGCAAAGAAGGACAAGGACAAGTCCAAGGTGCACAAGTTGTCGCTCAAGGGCAGCGCAAAGCTGGTGTCTGAATTTGTGGGTGCCGGCCAACCGACTCCGGCGCGCGCGCGCGAGAGAGAGAGAGAGAGAGAGGCTGATGCGGCTGCAGTTCCAATACTCGATCCACTCGATCCTGTTCCAGCGCGGCGTGTACCCGGCCGAGGACTTCATGGCGGTCAAGAAGTACGGGCTCAACATGCTGGTGTCGGCCGACGACCAGGTGCGCGCGTACATCAAGCGGATCATGGCACAGCTCGACCGCTGGATGGCGGGCGGCCAGATCAGCCGGCTGGTGCTCGTCATCACCGACAAGGACACGGGCGAGCACGTCGAGCGGTGGCAGTTCAACGTCGAGATCCTCGCCGGCAAAAAGACCCAGGACAAGGGCGCCAGCAGGCGGCCCGCGGCCACGGGCGACGAGAACGCCGGTGCCGGCAGCAGCGCCGCCGCCGCCAGCGCCGCCGCCGACCCGCCCAAGTCCGAGGCCGAGATCCAGGCCGAAATCGCCGCCATCTTCCGCCAGATCACCGCCTCCGTCACGTTCCTGCCCCAGCTCGCCGGCGACTGCACCTTCAACGTGCTCGTCTACGCCGACGCCGACAGCGACGTGCCCGTCGAATGGGGCGACAGCGACGCCAAGGAGATCGAAAACGGCGAGCGCGTCCAGCTGCGCGGCTTCAGCACGTCCAGCCACCGCGTCGACACCCTGGTGAGCTACCGGCTGGCGGACTGAGCTTCTTCCTCTGCGCACGCACCGGACGAATCGATTTTTCTGCCTTGGCTTCCATTTCTGTCTCTTGTCCGCTCGTGCTCCCGCTCGCGCTCGCGCAACGCCCGGCCTACACCCTCTCGAAAAAGTAAATGTACGCAAACTTCTTCATCTCCTCCACGTCCACCACCTCCACCACCTTCTCGTCGTTGAACAACACCCACGCCGCCTTGTCCTCCAGCGTCTTGCGGATAAACGCAACGTAGTGCCCCGCGTGGATGCTCGTCCCCTTGTGGCACACAATGCTCTTCAGCCGGTACGTCGCCGGCGTCTCGCCCGTGCCCGCCGCCGCCTTCTCGGCGCCACCCGCCTCCTCGGCCGCGTCGCCGTTGTCGTCGCCGCCGCCGCCGTCGTCGCCCGTCGCGTCCGGGTGGCTGAACACCCACTCCACCGCCCGCTCCACGTCACCGCCCGTCTCGCGCAGCGCCTGCTTGGCCTGCGCCTCGCTGAACCCCATCGACGCCAGCATCGCAATCTTCTCCGGGTCGGCTGCGGCCGTCGCCGCACCATCGCCGCGGCCACCACCCCCGGAAAGCACCACCGGCTCGTCAATGTCCGGGTCCTCCATGTGCGCAAACAGCCACTCCATCGCCGTGTTGGCGTCGCTGTTGCCCGTCGCGTGCAGCGCCTTCTCGCACCGCACCCGCGGGAAGCCCATTGCCTCCAGCTGCGCCACAGCCTCCGCGTTGGCCACAAACGCCGGCGCCCCCGCCGCAGCGCCATCGTCCGGCAACAACTCCTCGCCCGGCTGCTGGCCCGGCGACAAGTATGCGTCCAGTGCAAACGGCGCGTCACCCACAAGCACCGGCACGTCCACCTTGACCGGCACCCAGTTGATCAGCGTCATCTTGCGCGCGTTGACCACAAACACCGTCGGCAGCGTCTTGAACAGCGACCGCTTCGTGTAGCCGTCCTTGCCGCCGCACGCGCTGCACGTCAGCTCCACCGCCTCCTCGCCCGTGAACCGGTCCAGGCACTCCTTGAGCGTCACCGGCTTGTACGCGTCGGCCTTGTCGCCTGACTCCCCCGCATCCGACGGTGCGTCCGCCTTTTCCAGGGGCACGTCGATGAAGATGCTGTCCTGCTCATTCGTCGTGTACCGCACCTTCTTGCACGCCAGACACTGCAGCCGCTGCTCCAGCACAAACCGGAACGCCGCCGTCGGGTCCGCCGCCGGCGACGGGTGCTTTGCCCTCGACACCAGCTTGATCAGGTGCTGCAGCAGCTCAAACGCGTCCTGCTGCCGCATCGTCGAAAACTCCTCGTGCCCGCGCCCCACCAAATGCTTCAGCATCGCCGGCGCCAGGCCCCGCTGGTGCACAAGGCCCTCTGGTGCCGAAGGCTGATCCTCCCGACCACCGCTGACAATGCCCGAATCCGCGTCGGGCTTCGCGTACCGGCCCGACAGCAGCCCGTCGCCCATCTTGCGCAGCTGCGTCTCCAGGTCCTCGGCCGGGTCGCCCAGCGCCCGCGGCAGGTCCTGCGTCACCGTGCCGTACCGCGTCTGGAACGACGGCAGGGCGAACAGGCACTGCAAGATGCTCGCCAGGTAGCAGCTGTTGCCCAGGTTCTTGAGCCCCGTCAGCCCCGGTCCGAACAGCGGCTCGAGCTCGTGCCCGTCCTCGGTCGTCATCGAAAACTCCCAGCGCATGTTCTGCTCAATCTGCATCTCCGTCAGGCTCTTCTCCGTTTTCTGCCGCTCCGCCAGCTGGATGCCCCAGTGCGCCAGGTGCTCCCCCAGCTGGTCGTCCACGCGCTCCTCGTCGCACGTGTAGCAGTACACGTCCGCATGGCCCTCGGGCGTGATCGACCCCAGCTTGACCGCCACGCCGTGGCCCGTCGCCGTCGCGTGCGCCAGCCCGTGCGAGTTGCCGCCCACCGCGCTGCCAAACTGCGCCCGCCCACACCCCAGGTTGCCGCACTGCAGGCATAGCCACAGGTTCGCCTGCAGCTCGCACGCCGAGCACCGCCCCAGGTCCTGCGACGCAATCGCCCACCCGGCCTCCTGCTGCAGGTCCCGCACATGCGCACACCCCGTCAGCTCCTGCTCCCACGCCTGCACCTCCGCCTTGCGCGCAAACGTGCTCGCCCGCAGCACCGCGTCCACGACCGGCGCCAGCTTCGCGTCCGCGCGGTCGAGCTCGGCGCCGTCGCACGCCAGACACCGCACCGCCACTGTCGTGTCGTACCGGTCCGCCTCCGTCTCCGCCGCAATCGCCAGCTTTGTCATCTTCTGCGGCGGCTCGTCGCGCACCACCGCCTTGCGCGTGCGCCGGATGTTGGCCACCAGCGGGTGGTCCCACACAATGTTGTGCAGCTGCGCGTGCTGGCGCTCGCCTGTGCAGCCGCCGTTGAAGCACTGCAGGCACACATCCAGGCCGCCGGTGTCGTCCTAGGAGAGGTCAGAAACGAAGGCCCCCAAACCCGGAGCGAGTCGGGGAAACGCACAATCGAGTCGAAGCATTGCGTGCAGTCTTCGCGGTAGACCGACTGCGAAGCCGTGGGCGGGCGCAGATCTGGAAGAGACGAACGAAGCTGTGAGTAAACAGCAGGGGCGAGAGAAACGCAGGAGCCCAGCACTTACCAATCGAAGCAAAATGCGGGCATGCCATCGTGGGAAATTGCAGAGCCAAGGACGATGGAACGATGGAGGAGGAGGAAAGTCAACAAAAGATTCGGCAACGTATTGGCAGGTGGCTGAGATCGAGCGTACGGGTAGCTCCAGCTCTCGCTTAGCGTTACCCCGCCAAGGCAGGCAGGCGCGCTCCACGCCCGAGCCGCCCGCGCAGCGCCACCGCTGCCTGAAAAGTTCGGCAAGAGACGGCAAACAGCGTAAGATGACTATTCTATTGCTTTCCAGTCTCTATTATGTCTTAGATTCTGCCACGATAACCCTTCCCATACGTCCAGCCCCCGTCTATCGCACACCATCTTGCCTTCCCAAGCCCCGCAGCGGAGTTGTCCTCCATACCCTTGCAGCCTCCCCCCCCCTCTCCGCCTCTAAAACGCAGGACGAAGACGACGCAGCTTTGTTGCGCAGGTCCCCTGGGCCTTGCGTGCTGTCTTGTTCCGGGGGCCGTATCCGCGGCGGCCAGCCACCGGTGGCACCACCAGATGCCCGGCAGCGGCGGCCCCGACGGGGCCGCCAGGTCCGCCATGCAGCCGCCGCGTGAGGCAGCCGGCCGCTACCACGAGCACCAGCACCAAGACCGAGCAAATCACCACCAGTGAGATGATGTGGTCGTTGCGTGTGGCGGCGGTGCTAAAGTCGCTGCTAGCGTCCGGCCCGGTGACGGTGCTGTCGTTGCTGTTGCCGGGGAGAAGAAAGGAGCCCTGCGCCGCCAGAGAAGCCCCAACGGGCAGGGTCGTCGAAGTCAAGAGGACGTTTTTCAAAGGCCCTGGACTGGCACTGCTGTCGTTGCTGCTGCCGCTTTGCACCATCTTGGTAGGCGTAGTCATGGGTCTGGTGGCCGACGGCTCCTGGGAGAGTAATCTGCTTGCCACACGCCTCGGTGCCATCATTTATCGTGTGAAAAACAAGGCTGCTCGGTGTGCGTAGTCAAAGTATCGTTTGCGAGGGGATGCTGGAACAAGATGGATAGGCGAATGCCAAAATATGGCATCAGCCGCTTCTTATATAAGGAGCCCTGATCTCAGCATCCAACATGGGCGTCTGTCCATCTTTACCTGTTGACAGCTCGCGTTTTTGCTCTTTGTCAGTGTCCACCACTTTTAGTGGCTGTCAGGTTTCAGCACACCCGGACATTCTGGCCTCGCCGACAGTCACTGCACGTTAGGTTCGACAGAAAAAAAGGCGGTCGCATAATCGGCAATGTGCAAGAACGTATGTGTGTATAAATAAAAATATTACGAAAACAAAACAAACTGCCCTGCACTGATTGCACGGGCCGGTGTATAAGCCGGGGGGTATACCGTATATCCAAAAAAAAAAAAAAAAAGCCGATTTCTGACAAAGGAAATAGTCAAGGGGCACGAACGTGGCGGCAGTCTTGTCACTCTGGTCCATGTCACCCCGCCAGACGATGCAGTGAAACAAAAGAAACAAGTAAAAGGAATGGGGTCGCGAAATGACTCCTCGGCCAGGCCGAATGACAGCACACCCAGACGGGCGGCCGCGAGGCTGGAAGGATGTCTCCACTAGTGATCTTCCAGAACCTCCTGCAGGGCCTCTTGGTCCACCGTGTCCGGGCGCACCTTGCTTGGCGCGCCGCGGCGCTGGTGCGCTGCCCAGTATTCTAGAAAGCCCGGGATCGCGCCAGGCTGGTTGATGCCCGGCGATCGCATCCCCTGGCGGTCCCGCATAATCGATTTGGCGTTGGGCGTCCGAATGGGGTCATTTGGCCTTGCCACGGCGCTCGCGTCCTCGGCCTGGTCCGTATTTGTGTCCAGATCCGGGACTGCTGGTGCTGCTTTTACAACTGCCTCCACAGGGGCGACCGCCACAACTCTTTCACCGCCGCTCTCGCCACCATGGACACCACTTGGCGGTGTTGCCAGAGCAGCTGGCAAGACTGTGCTTGGTTCCGTAGGAGCCGCCGACGGAATCGCTTGCACCGTCGCCTCCTCTTTGGGCGCGGTATCCGCCCCGACAGTAACGTCGACCGACGCCGTTGTTGCCGCTGACTTCGCCGCCGTCGGTGCACTGCCGCCGCCGCCGCCGCCGCCGCCGCCGCCACCGCCACCCCAGGGACGCCAGCCGACCAGCATGCCAAACTTGCGAGAACCCGTGAGGGCCGACGTAGCTGCCAGTCTTGCGGTTGCGCTTGTCGCAGGAGACGAAGAGGTCATGGGGCTGGACACAACCCGTGTCGACTGGGGATTCGGCAACCCGAGGGAGAGGCTGTCTCGTAGCATGGCATTGCTTCTTGTGGTGTTTGGGGTCCCCCGGGAGATAACTGGCTGGGCAGTGACGGAGCTGATGCCAATGTTGGCCGTGGCCGTCCCGAGCGGTCGCAACATGAGTTGGCTGGGGCGAGCCTTGAGCGTATGTATGTCAAGGCCCCCCTGGAGGGACACGATAGACTCATGAGATACCGACCGGTGCAGGGTGCGACGGGGGAAGTACTGCGACGTCTCCTCTTCTTCCGCCAAAGGCATGCTGTCCTTTGAAAGGTCGTCGCAATGAGATGGCTGTGCATCTTGTGTTGTTTCGATAGGTGTCGTAGCCTCTGGTAACGTAGACGCATCGCCCACCATGCCTGTTTCATTTGAGACAACGGCTGGATCTTGGGCGGCTTCTTGGCCCGCATGCTCTCTGGCTTCGGCTTGAACGCCATCCTGCGCGTTTCTCGTTTCCAGCCGGCCTTCTTTTTCCGCCAGTATTTCGTCATCCTCGGCAATCGGCTCTGGGAGCGGTGCTGGCTCCGATAACGCCGGCAACGTCATGGGTGGAGGGTAGCCGCACACAAGAGCATCGTTCAGGCCACCCATCCGGTTTCCAGGTGGGTATGGAGAAAGAGGGTCCAAGCTCGTGGCGGGAGACGACGGCAGAGACAGATCGGACAGGAGAGTGCGGTCAAAGATGGAGCTCCGCGGGTTGGTTTGCGGCGAGCTCGGGACCGAGGACATGCCAAACTCCTGGTCCGAGAAGACTGACCATCTGTTGGAGAGGCCCGACGGCGTTGTCGAGACCGAGTCGCGACTCAGGTGCTGCGGGCCGTGGCGGGGCGCGCTCTCGAAGGACAGGGGCGACGAAGACAGCGGGTCGTACTGGAGAGACGGTGCCCTGGACCGGGACAATGGCGTTCCTGGGCAGATCGACGGCGGAGTAAAAATACCAGGGGTAAGGCTCAGACGCTTCTTCTTCGGTTTTTTCAGCTCTGGCTTTTTGACGTTGACGTGGTAGTGGTGGTGGATGTGCACCTCCTGCGAAGTGGATGGCCGGTGCATCCTCATAAAGGGCGTCGTCGGCGGAGCCGGCGAGTCCGGCTGTGCCACCAGCTCCGGGCTCCCTGGCATCTCGCCCGTTTCCAGCTCGGCACGCAGGGTCGACACTGCACACGCGTTGTTCTCGGGCAGCGGTTGGTGGTACGTCAGCTGGTCCCGCAGCAACTGAATCTCGTCGTTGGAGTTCATGAGCATCTGGCGCAACTCTGCCATGCCCAGCTGCAGATTGGCGTTGTCCTGGAGCAAGTCCCGGACGAAATGGGTGACAGCACCGTTGTTGTTGTTGTTGTGGCTCGTCTGCTGGATGGACTTGGCCACAGCAGCACCCTTGAGCCGGGCAGCGGCCGTGTTCAGCTGCTGGTCCAGGGCCCGCTGCCGCTCCATGCGCTGGACGACCTCGAGGTGGCGCTCCTTCTCCTCGTGGGCCTCCTTTTCCATCTTCTCCAGTTGGTACTGAAGGTCGGCAATGCCCCGCTCGGCCCGCTTCCAGCGCTGGATGGCTGACCGTGCCTCAGACTCGGTGGTGACAATGCTGTTCTGGAGCATGGCCTGCTCCGCCTCGAGGGCCGCCAGGTGCCGCTCCATGTCCTCGGCTCGCTCCGCGGCGCCCTCCAGCCGGCGGATGATCTGCTGAGATGACTGCAGGGTGGCCTCGAGCATCTTGATCTGCGTGTCCGAGTCTGAGACGGTGGTGTTGAGCGTCTCGAGCTGGTCGAGCAGCGCCCGGTTCTCCTCGATCTTTCGGGCATTCTCCACCTCGAGCTCCTTCTTGTCCATTTCCAGCCGTCCGATGCGCTGAATCAACTCAGCACGATCGCGCTCGGCATCGGCCATGTACGCTTCGTGGCGTTCGAGAAGCGACTAGAAAAGAAGTCCATCTGTCAGGTAAGGAGGTTTTTTTGAGGAGAAACCAAACACGTCCGTGGATAACACTAGCAGGGCCTTTTCTGCTTGTCCCCTCATTCCACGACCAGGAACCAAAAGGTTCGGAAGGCCCTTACAGGTCCAGCACAGGAGCTAAGCGGGAGACGAAGAAAAAAAATACACAAAGGAGCCAAGACGCGTAAAAAAAAGAAGAGGGGGGGTAACTGACCTGGCCAAGCTTCGCAGCGGTGCGAACATCGTTTTCCACGCTCTCTAGTACTGAGCAATTGTGTTCCAGATAGATGCATCGCGTCCGGCCACAGCAGCAACGGATGTCCAGCTTGCCCTTGCGTGGTTGTGCGGGCACCAGGCTAGAACCGAGGATGTCTAGATGGTTGTCGCTTCTGCTCTGGCCGGCATGGGCCATCACGCCGTCGAGGCCGTCGCCGGGTTCCGGCCACAAGCGTAAGTCGCGCATCTCTGCCATGGCGGGCAAAGAATGCAGAGAGAATCCTGGAGGAAGCGAGAACAGTCGGGAAAAACTAGCCGAGGGGAAATCATACTCTGCAAACCATTTTTTTCTTTTTCTTTTGGTGGATGGTCTGGAATGGGTGCAGGCGCGTCGAGACAAATGTTTAGGAATGCTTGGAAATCACAGAACAGACGACTGGGAAGCAAAAAGCAATTCCGTCCCGGATCACGGTCCCGTATTACACAAGACTGGCTCGATGAACACGGGGCCGCGTAACCTAGCCGGAATAACCAAAGTGTGCTTGTCGTCGTGGTAGGATCATTCTTGTCGGGGAGAGGGCACGCGGGTCGGCGTTCAAGCAGCCGGTGCGGAAAAAGAAAGGGCGCGTCCGAGAGGAGCCGCAGGCCGGTCGAAATCGGAGTCGTCACGCCGCGCCGTGATGCTGTTAAAAAGGTTGAAAGAGACAGGGATCGAAGCGGAGGGGCAGACTGGTTGTGAGAGGAAAAGGCAGGGGCAGGAAGGAAGGCGCTGGGCAGGGCGTCATCCTTTGTATCTTGCTTGCTCTGTTGCGTGGAACGTGGTATAATTTGGTTGTACTTTCGCGTATTTTTACGCTAATTTCCGCCTTTTGAGTACCCACCGGTACCCACCGGTACCCAACAGGGAAGGGAAGGGGGGGNGGAGGGCATGCACACTAGCACGCTCCGGTTGCGTGTAAAGTGGCAGCTGGTCGACCGCGCCTTCCCGCGTTCGCGTCAGGCTCCGCGAAAACCAACTGGCCCAAAGCGCACGCTGCCCCTCCTCCACCAGCCACCGGGATTTCTGGGGCCCAGTCGCTACGGTATCGTGCCATTCGCTACGTAGTCAAAAGGCCAAACAGGGTCTCTATTTTGCTCTGTAGATCGGTCGCACAGGCACAAAAAGAAAAACCAGCGCATGCCGCTTCACGGCGCGCCTAGACTCAGCACATCCAGACCGCCGGCCAGCGCGCTCTTGGACGGCATCCGGCCCACGAGCATCAGCTCGGCGCTCTGCACCATTACCGGGTCCTTGCCCATGGTGGCGACGGCCACAACGGTGTCGCCCTTGGTGTAGAACGCAGCCCACGAGCCCGCATCGAGGCTGCCCTGCACCACCACGTCGTCCCAGCCCGAGGCCACGGTGTTGCCGCAGTACCGCAGCTGCGCCGACAGCGCCGACCAGAAGATGGGGATGAACTTGGCCTTGGCGCCCGCGACGCTTGCCGGCGCCAGGATGTGCTGCGCCGCCAGGCGGCCCGACTTTTGCGCCACGTTCCAGTGCTCGATGCGCACCGACTGGCCGCCGCCGCCGGGGCCGTGGTACGGGAACGACGCAATGTCGCCGAGCGCGTAGACGCCCTCGAGCCCCGGAACGGCAAAGGCCTCGTCCGTCTGGAGGGAGCCGTCCTTCTGCAGCTCGACCGCCGCGTTGCCGCGCAGGTACTCCGTGGCGGGCGCCACGCCGACGCCCAGGATGACCACGTCAGCCTCGAGGCGCGTGCCGTCCTTGAGCAGCACGGCGCCGACCTTGGACGCGTCCGCCGCGGCGGCCTCGGCCTTGTCGACCGACGCCCCCAGGTAGAACTTGACGCCGCTCTTCTCCAGGCCGCGCTGGGCGGCCACGCCGACGTCGTGGCCCAGCACGCGCTCCAGCGGCACCTTCTCCATGCCGATGACCGACACGTCGTGGGCCTTGGCCGTCGCGTTCGCCACCTCCATGCCGATAAACGAGGAGCCGACAACGACGACCTTCTTCTTGGCAGCACCCGCACCGTCCGCCTGGGCCAGCGCGCCCACAATCTTCTGCACGTCGTGCACGCTGCGCAGCGTAAAGATGTTGCCCAACGTCTCGAAGCCCGGCAGCGGAAGGTTGCGCGGCGTGCCACCCGTGGCCAGCAGCAGCTTCGTGTACGGCACGTCCTGGCCGCCCTTGGTGCGCACCGTCTTGTCGGCGAAGCGCACGGCAGTGACCTCGTCCTGCACAACGGACACCCCGCCCGCGTCGAACCAGCTCTGGTCGCGCAGCTGCACCTTGGCCGGGTCGGCCACCAGCGCCTTGGACAGCTTGGGCCGGTCGATCGGCAGGTAGCCCTCGCTGGTGATCACCGTGATGCTGCCCGCGAAACCCTTCTCGCGCAGGGCCTCGACCGCGCCAATGGCGGCCGCGCCGCCGCCGACAACGACCACCTTGGTGCCGTCCTTGGCGGCCGACGCGGCCGCACACTGCATCTTGGGCTTGCGGCGGCCGGCCTTGATGGTCTCCTTGTCGCCCGAGATGTAGACGGCGCCCTCGCGCCGGGTCACCTTGAACGTCGGCAGGTAGTCCAGCGCAGGGGCGTCCTCGACGTCGCCCGTCTTGGCATTGAAGCAGGCTGCGGATGATTAAAAAAGGGTCAGCTCTTTCATCATCAATACAGCAGCACAACGCAGGCACCCGAACGCACCTCCGTGCCACGGGCACGTAATGCGGCCGTCGGCGCTCAGCACGCCCTTCACCAGCGGCGCGCCGTAGTGGGTGCACTTGGGCCCCAGGGCCAACAGCTCGCCACCGACGTTGGCCAACAGCACCTTGGCGCCGTCGAGGCCCTCGACCTCGGCCTCGGCCTTGTCGCCGGGCTGCTGCGGCAGGGACTCGGTCTTGAGCTTGAACTCAGCCATGGCGCGGGCAGCCGATGTGACGGAGAAGGGTTGGGTGACGGCGGCAGCGACGGGGTATGCAAATCGAGGAGCACAGGCACGGGGAACGACCGGGTGAACAGTAGGGACAAGCTGGGAAACAGAGGAGAGCCTGGAGCAGAAGGAGGCACAGCGACGCATCGAGTGTGGGAAAGAGGGGGGGGGGGGGGCAGGTAAGCAAGGTAGGCGCGGGGGTGGGTGCCGTTTTATTGGTTTTCTTCCGTGTTGGTAAGGAAGAAGAGAGGGGTGCAGCTTCCTCCGGGACCCTGCGTATCGCACGTTCAGGCGAGTGCATTGCGTATGGCCGGACAGGAGCCACCCACACAACACGGATATACGAGGGGCGTTCTGCAGTAATCCGGCATTTGGCGCGCCCTAACTGGCCGGCTGCTGGCGGGCAGTGTATGACGAAATGGCACCGGTAGCGTCTGACCCGCTATAAACGGCATCTGGAACGCGGAGACACAGCTCAAGCAAAAGCAACGGTTCGTATCCGATCCAATGACGCGAATGGGCATCCAAAAGCCAGTTGTTTTCCTATCCAACCATAAATTCGCTGTCCAAAATTTCCTTATATCCTCACGACCTGCCGTCCCATCTGGATCCTTCTTAGAAAATAACGAAAAGTCAAAAGAAAGAAGAACAGAGAAAACGAAAAAAAAACGAAAAAACACCGTTTCGTTCATGAGCAGAGTGATATGAAAAGCAAATCCCGAACGCCAACAGTTGTAACCCCCCCCCAAAAAAAAACAATTAATGTAAAATCCAAAAAATTAAGTCATATCCAAAAGTGTTATGTAAACGGAAGAAACCCAGTCGGTTTCGGCCGGGCAATCTCCCATAAGGTTGTGTGTGTGTGTGGGGG
>PCDN01000011.1:237854-252089 GCA_002778105.1 Ceratocystiopsis brevicomis
CGGGCCCGGCAGCTGGTGGTTGAGCATGGCCGGCGCCGCCCCGATCGCCAGCAGCCCCAGCCAGGCCGCCACAAAGTCGGGCGAGTTGGCCATGAAGAAGCCCACCAGGTCGCCCGGCCGCACCCCCTGCGCCAGAAACCACTGCCCGTACTGGTTGGCGCGCTCGTACAGCTCGCGCCGCGTGTAGCAGCCGTCGCGCGACCAGAGCGCCTCGTGGTCCGGCGCCGCCCGCGCGTTCGCCTCGATAAAGTAGTACGGCGACGTCCGCTGCGCCCGCACCGCCTGCGCCCACAGCTTGCGGCCCAGCCGCTTGCCGCGCAGGTAGTGCAGGTCCTGCTGCAGGTGGTACTTGGCGTCCAGGTACGCGAAGCCGGCGGCCGTGGCCGTGGCCGCGGCAGAAGCAGCAGCAGCAGTAGCTGGGGGGGGGTTGCAAGTAGGGTCAGCGGCAGAGCTCCTGTATCTCCTGTATCAGGGGAGAAAACACATACCAAGAGCCATTTTTGTTGGGCAGCTTCCGGTCAACTTGTGGTCAAAAAGAAACAAACGCGTCTTGTTCGTATGGCACTGAAGACAAGGAACGTCCAAGAAAACTGCCAATCAACTTCTTTTTGGCAGCCCGGAGACAAATGCCGACGTTCCGTGTACGACCTGCAGGCCAGGTTCTCTGCGCCCGCGCCTCCGCGCAACCTCCCCCCTCTGGAATTGGGGTAAAGGCTGCTTGGTCGGCAGTTGACCGACACAGGGGGGGTCGGAACATCCCACCGAGGACAACGCCACCGCCATGTGTCTCGTAAAAAAAGACGGTCCTCTTCCTCCACCAGTCAGGTCTTCCTCCGCATGCGAAATCCTGGACTTGCGAAACCCTCTTCTTTCCCCCAATGCTCCGGGTCGCCTAAGAGCTGCCGTCGTCCAGAGCCAGAGTGGGGCATCGCCAGAATCCAGAATCTGGGGGAAGCCAATGAGCGTGTCGGCTGGTTGTCTCCGAGAAAAAGCCCCACTCATCACCACCCGCGTCTCCGCTTTATTAAAGTCACGTGCACACATGACTGAGAGGGCTGAAGTGCCCTACTATTTCCCTGCCGAGTGGGGCCAGCCGTTTCTGCGAATTTTTTGGAGACTCGTAAACTTTTTTTTTTTTTTCCCGCTGGGCCGCACCGCACCTCTGGACCATCGACGACTTTTCCACGACAAAGACCAACTTCCCGTCGACCACCAGCCAACTCCCACTCCCTCCTTACCGACCCGACTTCCCCATTCCCACACACACACACACAAATCGACAAGATGGGTGGTGTTTCTGTTCGGGACGTTGATGTAGGTCTTTTACCCGGATGAAGAAGAAGAGAAAAAGAACACAAATGGACGTTGGAAGAGACCTCCTCTTCCCGCCCACCGCCCCGAATCCGACGTTCGTCACCGCACCCCCTCCCGCTGCCGCTTCACAATGTAGTACGTGATCAGGCTCGACATGGACACGACCGCCTTCGTCTAGGGCCCTCTTCGACAGGGAACAGCCCGAGGATGGGAAACGGACATGGCGATTTAGGAGACGGGCGGGGGGGGGCGGATGCGGCAGACGGGATGGATACATACACACAAGACACCAGAGCAGGCGTGAGGGGGTCGCAAGACTTCCTATGACGGAATATTTGCTAATGGGTCTTTTTTTTTTTTTGTTCTTGGCGTATAGGCCCAGAAGTTCATTGTCGCCTATGCTGCGTTCCTGAAGCGTCAGGGCAAGCTGCCCATTCCTGGTGAGTGAAGATGAAGATGAGGATGAGGACGAGGACGAGGTACGGACGGCTACTGACGATTCCCTCCCCCAGGCTGGGTCGACACGGTCAAGACCGGCCCCGCCAAGGAGATGCCCCCCCAGGACATCGACTGGTTCTACGTGCGGGCGGCGTCGGTGGCGCGCCACGTGTACCTGCGCAAGACGGTCGGCGTCGGCCGCCTGCGCAAGGTGCACGGCACGGCCAAGAACCGGGGCACGCGCCCGTCCAAGCACGTGGACGCCAGCGGCAGCGTCGACCGCAAGGTGCTGCAGTCGCTCGAGAAGATTGGCATTGTCGAGCAGGACGAGAACAAGGGCGGCCGCCGCATCACGCAGGCCGGCCAGCGTGATTTGGACCGGATTGCCCAGACGACGGCCGAGGAGGAGGAGGACGACGACGACGAGGACGACGAGTAACTTTTTGTGTGTGTGTGTGTCCTTTTCCTTCAGGTCGAAATATTTTTTTTTTTTGTCTTTTTTCGTCTCGGCGCCACGGGGATTACTTTGTCGGTTTACGCAGTCGGATAGACGGGCAGAGGAGACCAAAGGAAAAGAAAAAAGAAAAAAAAATTCAACACGGGACGACAGTTTTGTGTGACGTGGGTTCACCGCCTGGCAATGCTGGTCGTTTGCTATTGTTGCGTGCTTTTCCCTTGGTTGTGCGACGATCCTCTCTTCCGTCTTCCTCCTCGTCTCCCTCCTCGCTTTCTTCACCCGACACGCTGCAGAGCCATGGCCGACCAACGCCGCCAGCACCGTGTCGATCCCGCGGCGTCGCCCTTCGCCCTGGTCTGGGAGGACCGCGGCACGAGGCTGTCCGTCCTCCGCCGCACGGCCACGACCAGCACCGGCTTCCGGCCCGGTGCCGCTGTTGTGCAAGCAACGCCAGCCTGCATCATCGCCGATGGCGAGGACAAGCCGCTGGTCTTCTGCGCGAGCGGGTGGCGTCCCCAGGCGAGCGGCCAGACCAGCAGCAACATGCTGGACGGTGCCCGCTGGACCGTAAGCCTCCCTCCCTCTCTCTCTCTCCCCCCCTCTCTCTGTCGCTCTCTCACAGCCAGGAACTTGTCCGCCGCTTTGCCGCCCTCAGCCCGCAGACCCATCTGCCCAGGAGCTTCCGCGACACACCCAAGTCGCCGGTGCATGTGCCGGAGAACCGCGGACGCTATTACGCCTGCCACACCGAGAAGAAGGTACGCAATGGCGTGGTCAGGTGTACAGAGCCATGAGCTCACGCGCCTAGTTGGCCCTCTACTTTCTCGTGCAACAGATGAAGTTCACCGGCGTTGGCCTCCGCGAGACGCTCGCGGGCCGCCTGCGCAGCGTTCCCCTGCCGCCCAACCGCCGCGGGGCGACCATCGTGCTGGGCCACAAGCCGTGCAAGAGCTGCCGTATGTTCCACCTGCGCAAGATCCGGTCGGTGGGTTGTGGTGCTCGGGCCAAGCTGCTGATCCGTGTATGCAGGGGTCTTCCTCCATTTCATCCGTCTCCGGACCGGCATCAGCCTGCGCACCCAGCCGTGTCCGATCTATGTCGAGCACGAGGGCCGCCCGGCCGCCTTCCGAGGCGGGAAGCCCACAGAGAGAGCCGGGGACGGGGTGGACGCGGATGACGAGCCGGCCGGCGCTGCGGACCCGGACGCGGATGCTGGGATGGACGAGGACCCGGACGCCCTCGACCTGGCCGAGGCGCTCCTGGCCCATGCGCCCACGGGCAACGTGACGCGGCCGCGGACGCCCCCAGGTCCCGACAGCGACAGCAACGGCGAGGCCGAGGAGGAAGACCGGCCCGTCGTCCCGGCCACGCCCCAGACGCCGGTGCGCAACGCACAGCCACAACACCCGCCGCACTCCCCGGCCATTCGCGACACGCCCGAGCCGTCGCTGTCGCTGTCGCTGTCGCTGACGCCCGATCGCCGCCGCCGCTTCTCGCCGTACGAGACACCGACGCAGCGCCACCGCCGCCGCCGCCGCCGCCGCCGCCTCTGCCCCGGAAACGACGACGACGACGACGACGACGACGACGACGACGACGACGACAACGCCAGCAGCGTCGCGCCGCCCGCCGTCTGGCACGGCCGCAGCAAGCCGCCCGTCACGCCCAGCATGCAGCCGCCGCCGTGGCTGCTGGCCGACGGCAGCAACGCGAGCGACGACGGCGACGGCCCGGGAGCCGGCACGACGACCGCCGCCGCCGAGGTCTCCTACCACTTTGCCACGCCGAGCAACCCGAGCCGCGAGGGAACGAGCGACGGCCAGGAGCCGCCGCCGCCGCCGCCAGAACCCGAAATGGCCGTCCCCCCGGCGCGACCAGTGGCCCCCCGGCATCGGCCACATTGGCAGGTGCCTTTGTTCTCGGCCCCGCCGTTTTTGCCGCCGCACCCGTTTGCGGCGCAGACCGGGTTGCGGGCAGGTCAGCTCGGTCCGCGGCAGGACCAGGACCAGGACCAAGACCAGGACCAGGGGCAGCGGCAGCGGCAGCGACCGACGCACCACCACCACCGTGCCCGGCAGCAGGCCGCGACGCCGCGCCGCGCAGCAGTCCAGATCATCGACCTGACCGACGACGCAGACGACCAGCCCGTGGTGCCCACGCGCGCCTTGCCGCCAGGACGGGCATGGCGGTCACAACTGCTGCCGCAAGCACCAGTGCCCACCCCGGTGCGGCTGCCCCTGCTGCCCTTGCCGCGCCACCGGGCCACCGCGACCCGGGCCACCGCGACCCGGGCGCGCGCCAGACGCCAGGGAGTGTTCGGCGGGCAGCTCGCGTCGTCGGTGCCCCGGCGGCGGTTCCCGAGCCTGGATGGGTACCGATACACGGACATGCCGTATGGGCATGTGTGAGGGGAGGAAAAGAACAACAAAAAAACAAGGAGAAGGCAAGGGAAGGGAAGAAAACGCAGAAGGAAGGGAGACAGCATCGTTCAAACGATGGAAGAGAAAAGCAAATGTGCGACCGCTGGACAGAAACGTTATGCTGACCATGGAAAGAGAAAAACAAGATGCAAAAGCGCCCCATGTCCCTCGAGATCCCCCGAACGCCGTCCTCGTCCCTATGCCAAAAAAAAAGAAAAAAAAAAAAAGAGGGGGACAATGCTATCCAAGCCATGCAGAAGGCGCAACAGCAGATAACGCCAAAATCCGACACCGGCCAGATCGCAAGGCCGGCAGATCGCAAGGCCGGCTCACAACCCAGTTTCATCATACCCAGTTCGCCAGCACGCACATCACCGCCAGCCCGACGGCCACGCAGCCAAACGCCTGCATCTGCACCGACAGCCGGGCGTCCCGCATCTCCGGGTTGAACATGAACTCGTGCGCCAGCAGCTCCACCAGCGCCGTGTAGACCAGGATCCCCGCGCTGACCGCGTCAAACACGCCGTTCACCAGCTGGCTCAGCGCCGGCCGCGCCGTCAGCCGCTCGTTGACGCCCAGCCCGATCGCGATCCCCAGCGGCGTCGTCAGCCCGTACCCGACCGCCATCACGTACCCCGTCGACGCCAGCCAGTTCGCCGGCCACTGCGCCACCGCCAGCCGCGACCCCAGACCCAGCCCCTCAAAGAACTGGTGGAAGGCAATCACCGCCAGCAGCACCTTGACGTTGGCCGACCCCGCCAGGCTCAGCCCGATAAACAGCGAGTGGAACACCACGCCAAACTCCAGGATCAGCAGCGACGCCACCTGGCTGCTGTAGCTCGCGTGCGAGTCGCCCTCCACGTGGTCCCGCCCGTGCGCCAGGTGGTCCTCGTTGCCGGGCGGGTAGTTGACCCCGCTGGGCAGCCCGCCAGTGTGGGCGGCGTGCGTGTGCGAGTGCGTGTGCGTGTGCGTGTCGGCGACGGCCGACGCCGACGGACGCCGGGACCCGGCCCCGTGTGCATGTGACGGACCGAGCCCGCTCTGTCCCGTGCTCTCTGCTCTGCTGGTCTCCTCCACCTGCACCAGCAGAGGGCCCCCGGCCCCAGCATGCTTCTCGACATCCGCCTGCAGCAGAATGGTCGTCTGCGTCGCCGTCGCCGACGAGTTTGCCGTCGGCGTGTCGGTCGCGCTGCCGGCATCGTCGCCCGCAGTCTGGCGGTCTTTCCCCGGCGGCGACGGCGGCGGCGACGACGACGACGACGACGCACTGTGGCCGTGGCCGTGGCCGTGGCCGTGGCCGTGGCCGTGGCTGTGGCTGTGGCTGCGGCTATCGCCGTGACCAAAACCAAAGTTGAACCGCGCGGCCATCAGCTCGATAAAGAACATGATCAAGATAGCCATCAGGCAGATAAAGTGGCCCCAGTCGTAGTCGGGCAGCAGGCCGTCGAGGCACGGGTCCGAGAGGGCGTCGATCGCCGGCGACAGCAGGTGCATAAAGGCCGTGCCCAGGATGATGCCGGTGCCAAAGTATTTGCACACAAAAAAGGCGCGGTGGGCGTGCCGCGAGCGTGGCGCGGTGCGGACCAGCGCCATGGGCAGGAGGACGCCGAGCAGGGAGCCGACGAGCAGGATGAAGACGGAGGCGATCCGCAGGTCGCGGTGGTCGTCAAACGAAGAGCCCCAGCTGGAGCATTCCGGCACGGCAGCAGAAGTGGCGTCATCGCGCTGCGCGACCAAGGCGTACAAGTCGTGGCGTTTTCTCATGGTGCGAGGTGGAAGACGTGGACAGCAGAGAAGAAGAGCGGAGGGAGGGAGATCTTCGTGGTCGGCAGGTGAAGACGGCCTCGGGACAAAGGACAACTCACGGCTCAGCCGTCGGGCCAGTGAGCCAGCCCGAGTGTCGAGGGCAGAGAGGTAGGGGGGGGAACAAGGAAACGAGAGACGAAAAGAAAAAAAAACCAAAAAAAAAAAAGAAAAGATCATAGGACGCCGCCCGCGCCGCTGTCGAGGCTCGTCGAGGCAATCCTGGAAACAGGAGAGACACAGAGCAGGGGGGGGGTAAGAAACCAGCGTCCAAGCGGCTCGCAGTGCGGGCGGGCAGGCGGCAGAGATGGGGAGGTGCGGGAGATGCTTTGTTTTTTTTTTTGTCTCTCTTTCTCGTCCGCAAATAGTTGATTCCATTCGTCTATGCCATTTTTCCTTCCAATTTTTCCCAATTTTCTCAGCTTCTCCTTTTTTTTGGGGGGGGGGGGGCTTTATTCCCTTTTTCTGTTCGTGTCAGTTCTTCCCGGTGGCAGGTGCCTGGTAGCTCCGTGAGAACCCGGATGGCCCACGCCGTTTCCTTGCGTGTCACAAACTCTTCCCGCGCGAAAGCTTCGCCCCCATATATTTTCGCAATCATGTCGTTGCGGATTGGCTGGCGCCCTGCTCCACCCGTCTGCTTTGGCCATCAAGGTTCTCGTGCCCTGAACGCCGTCAGCGCCGTCAGCACCGTCAACGCCGTCAACGCCCCGCATCAGCTCGTCTACGAGGAAGCACAAGCACGGCTCACGACGAGAACTGGATCTCCAGTCCCAGCGTGCGGAACGGCTGGTCCAGCCGGTGCAGGTCGACCCCCGAGCCCAGGCTGAACAGCAGCGACTTGATGCGGCCCTCCCACAGCAGGCCGAGCTTGAGGTTCTGGTCGAGCCGGGCCTTGAGCACGCCCTGGTACCGGTCGTCCTTGGGCCGCAAGGGTTCGTCGGATGTGCCGGGAACGTCCCTTTCGTCCATCTTGCTGTCGTTGGCTGGCGGCGGCTCGTCGGGGGCATCGTCGACAACCGGGTCGTCCAGCCGCCACTCGAGCTTGGCCTGGAAGCTCCTCTCGGCGAATCGTGGACGTGGTGGTGGCTGTGGCGTTGGCTGCGGTGTCGGCTGTGGTGTCGGCTGTGGTGTCGGCTGTGGTGTCGGCTGTGGTCTTGGCTGTGGTGCCGGGTCTGCTGCTGCTGTGTCGCTCTTCGAGGCCACATCCTCCGCCTCTCCCTCTGCGGCCGCCTGCACGTCGACGGCCACCAGCCCGGCCAGCCGCCGCTTGCTCCACAGCTCCATGCCGACGGCCCATTCGCTCTCGTAGCTGTACACGTTGAAGTCGAGCTGCGTGGCCAGCGAGCAGGCCTCGCTGGCCACGACCGCGTACGTGGTCCGGATGTTGCCCATCAGCGGGTTGACCGTCATGGTCGCCGTCAGCGGCGTGCCGCTCTGGCCGGGCAGCGTCGCCCAGCGCGCGCCGAGCGAGAGCCCGCCCGACTTGTTGAGCGTGCCGTAGTAGATTTCGCCGCCCGCGCTGAAGCGACCGTGGGTGGTGGGGGGGGTCCCGTCTGCAGGCGATGAGGCGGAGGAGGACGACGACGACGACGACGACCATCCCGCGCCTGCCGCCTCCCCCCCAAAGTTGTACAGCCCCCGCACGCCCAGCAGGCCGCCGTCGGATGAGGCCACGCCCTCGACGCCGTAGCGGCCGCGGTCCATCTGCACGACGCCCAGCACGGTGCCGCCGCTGGGCAGGCGGGCGTCGCTGACGGCGCGCAGCTCCAGCTGCACGGACGGCGCTAGGCGCTTGACCAGGTACGCCTCGAGCATGGACCCGGGCAGGTACAGGCGGCCAAAGAGCAGCGTGGGCGTGTCGGCCAGCTGGCGCGCGCGGTGCAGCAGGGCGGCCAGCTGGTCGGCGGCGGGGACGAGCAGCGCGTTGCCGACAGAGGCGGGGGTGAGGGCGGTCGATAGCAGCAGCGGGTTTGTGCCGGTGGTGTCGGTGGTGTCGGTGGTGTCGGTGGTGTCGGTGGTGTCGGTGGTGTCGGTGGTCTCGCCCGGCAGCGCCACCGGCAGCAGCGTCACGTACGGGACGTCGATGGCGCGGGTGGGCTTGGCCAGCCNCATCCGGTGCCTCCGTCTCTGTCGCAAACGGAAACAGAGACGTGACGCGCAGACGCGGTGGGCCCGGCGGAAACGGAGCGGTCGCGGGCGGCCGTGCGGCGTGCAGCTGGTGGTACGAGCGCAGCAGCACGGGCAGGTCGATGGCGGCGGACTGGGCAACGACGTTGGTCAGCGGCACGGACGCGTGCAGGTAGGACACGGAGCCGTCGACGACGCCAATGGAGCCCAGGTTGTACGAGGTGGCAAACTGAGGCGTGGCCAGCGAGGCGAGGGTCATGCGCAGGCCGCGGGGGATGTGGAAGTTGAGCAGTTCTGAGCAGAGGGTGTTAGCCACAAGCGAGGGAGGGGAGGGGAGAGGAGGGGAGGGGGTCGCCGTCGCCGTCGTCACGCACCATTCGCCGTCACGTTCATGGTGGCGTAGCCATTGTCCCGGCTCCAGCCCGTCGCGTCCTGAAAGGACTCGAGGACGTAGCTGAGGAACTCGCGCATGACCGGTGCAGCACAACGCGGATGGGGGGCGTGGGACGTCGACAAGGCGTCGTCGGCGCTTGTGCCGGGTGAAAGCCAACGAACGGAGCGAGAGCGGTGGGCTGGCTGCCCGCCCGATTTAGCGGAAAAACTGTCGAGGTATCATCGGCCCCACTGTTCTTTCTTCCAGACGCCTTAGGCATCTCGGACAGCCGGAGCTCCGGATTGCCGCCCCCTTGGCTTATTTGCCCCTATATGCAGAGATTTCACGGCCTCTGAGTCCGGACCGCTCCCTGGCTTCGTATATAGGGGACGTATCCCCTTCTCGACTGGGGGGGGACACAAATCGGATGGGATTTCTATAGGGGGGGAAACGGACGAAAAAGAAAAGAAAAAAAAACGATCGATCCGGTCACTGCTTCTTCTTCTCCTCCTTTTTCTCGTCGCCATAGTGCGCACGTCCCGCCGCAAAGACCTTGTCGAAGTCGTACTCGGACCAGCGGATGTCGGGGCGCAGGCCGGCAAACGTCCAGACGCCGCCGATCTTGCGGTACCAGTGGGTGTTGGCGGAGTGGGCGTGGCCCTTGACGGCGACGCGGGCCAGCGCCGCGTCGGTGTAGACCTGGTGCGGCACGCGCAGCTGGTGGTGGCCGACGATCTCGGTGGCCGACACGCGCTCGTAGCGCGACTGGCCGAAGAAGTGCTGGGTCCGCAGCAGCGGGTTGCCCAGGACGGTGGGATCAGAGACCATGGCGATGAAGTCGTCGGCGGGCATGGCCTCCCAGAGGGTGCCGAGGAAAGAGCGGTAGTCAACCTGGCAGAGGGGAGGGGAAGGGGTCGTGTGAGGAGAGGCATACAACACGAGGCACGAGAGGAGGAGAGGCATGGGAGAACGTACGCGCAGAGTCGGGGCAATGCACCTGCGCAGGCGGTCCCAGTCCTTGGAGTCGTAGCTGTCGGCCCACTCGTACGCAGCCGCGCTGACGCCGAGGAAGTCTGGGCAGGACGTTAGCAGTGGCTCAGCCGGTTGGCAACACATGGGCCACAAGACGCAGAGAGACCAGACCTACCGTCCAGCGAGATGGCCTCGGCGGGCGTCGCCTTGGCGGGCGGCGCCGTGAGCACGCTAAAGGTGGTACCCATTGTGTTTCTCTCTGTTGCCCTTCTCCTTCTTTCTGTCTTTTCCGGTACACGCCCCTTTCCCTCTCTTCTTTCTCTTTCTCCCTTCTCTGCTTGCTCTTCCAGACATGGCTTCTTTATACAACCCGCACGTGTCACCGATGCTATGCCAGGCCTCCATCTCACCGGTCCTCCGCTGGCCGCTGCCGAGAGTGTTCCTCGACATGCGCAGCCCGGACTCCGGTTGGGGATGTGCGGCAGCGTCCGACACCAGGGCCAGCCAGCTTTGCATTGGCTGCTGCTGCTGCTTGGCTGCTGCTTGGCAGCTGCTTGGCTCTGATTGGCTAGTATTGGCTCCCCATTTGGCGGTCAACCACCGGCAGAAAGCTCTGCGCTGCGCTCGCACGGGCCACCCGCCCCTGGGCCTATTTAAGCGTCGCCCGACCGCCGCCGTTCCTCAAATTTTCTTTCCTTCTTTTTTTTCTTCATACTTACCTTGTTCGATGTGTCGGGTGATCAAGAAGACCTGACCATAGGGTGGGAAGCCTGCATTGCACATCGTGGCGCTACCCATCTTGGTTTGTCCTTCGGGGCCGACCCGGGCGTAATTTTTGCTGTCCACCATTTTCTTTTTTTTTTCATTACGAACGCTGCTTGATGCAGCGCCGTAAAGGAGAACCGTGTAGTTTCTGTGTATTTACAGGTAGTGTATACAGGGCATAACTGCTTATTATTCGACCGCCATTTCAGTGATCCTTGCTATGGCTGCTTGTTTGCTTGCCCGCTGCTTTGGGACGCGTCGTGGCGGTGTGTGCATCGTCTCTGGTTTGGCCGTTTTGGTCTTTGTCTCGTCAACCGCCGTCGTCGTCGTGTCCGTCTTGTCTGCTTCGTCTGCTGTCCTCGTTGTCGCTGTCGCCGTCTTCCACGCTCGCTCGATCGCGTCCACCTGCGCCACGATCTGTGTTCGTACGGCCTCACGCGTCTTTGCGTTTGCCTTGCTCTTCTTCCCCCCCTGGCTCTTCCTCTTCTCCCCCAGCAGCTGCTCGTACGCCGTGTCCCGGTGCCGGATGTGCGCCCGCACCGCCAGCCGCACGCGCGCCGCCAGGTCCAGCGTCGCTGTGCGCGCCACGCGGCCCCGGTGCTTGGCCATCGCGTGCTGGACCAGCACCGGCACCCGGTCCGCGGGCACGGCCGGGTAGTGTGCGAGCAGGGCGGTGCGGAACGCGTTGGCGAGCGAGGCGTCGCGCTTGACCGTGGCGTCGGCGCGTGCGGTCCGCGAGGCCGCCTCCTCGGCACAGACGGCGCGGTGGACGTCGCGGGGGCAGCGCAGGCCGAGGACGGCGGCGCCGGGAGCGGCAGAGGCGACGACGGTGTAGACGGGGTGGCCGGCGGCGACGGAGGCCTTGCGGCAGTGGGCGGTGATGTAGACGTTGCCTTTGCGGACGAAGCAGTAGCCGGGCGGCATGGGCGTGGAGGGGAGGACAGCAGGTTCGGGCATGGTGTTTGTGTTTGGCCGTGGTCGTTCCGGAGATCTTGGGGGAGAAGATGACAGCAGGGCCTTTTGTACCGACGGGGAACAAAGCCTCTTGACGGCAGTATGCTTGACGGCAGTATGCGCGGATCCGGAAAGGATTCGAGACAATGAAGGAAATCAATTCCCGAAAATTGGTTGAAAAATACGGTAACAAAGATCAAAAGGAGCGAAAAAAGAAGAAAAACAAAAAGACAAAGAGAAAGAAAAGAAAAACAAAAACAAAAACAAAAACAAAAAAACCCCAAAAACCCCAAAAACCCCAAAAACAAACAAAAGCGAAAGAACAAAAGATTAAGACCAGAAAACAGTATCAAAAAAAGAATGACATCCGTCCAGCTAACCGAGCCAGACGCTAGCGGAAGCATTGCATCTTCCGACACGGCCATCCGCAAGGTTGTCGGCGCAGCACCGATTCCCGCCGCCGCCTGCCCATATAGCCTGCCCAGCCCAGCGCCCCGGACGGCAGAGGCAGACCAAAGAAGCAGAAACAGACCAGACCAGGCCGCCCACCATGGCCGCCCACCCCTCCACCAGCAACGAGCCTCACACAATCCGCTGGGGCATTCTTGGTGAGTCCCGGGGGTCCTGGCAGTCCAGGCAAAGAAGACACTGACGGCAGACAGCGACCGGGTGGATGGCCAGAGGTAGTGATTTCTCCCACGTCTGCATCCTGCCTTGTCCTCCGTCCCTGACCTCGCCAGTCTTCACCAGGGACCTCCTCAGCGACCCGAGCCTGCGCAGCGTGGCCGACGTCCGCCACGAGGTCGTCGCCGTGGCGTCGTCGTCGTCCATGGACCGCGCCCGTGCGTTCATCCGCGACCACGGCGTGCCGGCCACGGCCACGGCCTACGGCGCCTACGAGGACCTGGTCGCCGACCCGGCCGTCGACATTGTCTACGTCGCCACGCCGCACTCGCACCACTTCCAGAACGCCATGCTGGCCCTGCGCGCCGGCAAGCCCGTGCTGGTCGAGAAGGCGTTTACCGTCAACGCCCGCCAGGCGCGCTGCCTCGTCGACGCCGCCCGCGAGCGCAACCTGTTTCTCATGGAGGCCATGTGGACGCGCTTCCTGCCCGTGTCGGCCCAGGTGCGCGCCCTCGTCGCCGCCGGCACCATCGGCCCCGTCCAGCGCGTCCTCGCCGACGCCAGCTTCGGCGAGGCCGTCGAGGCCAAGTGGGGGACCCAGAGCCGCGTCACCAACCTGGCCCTGGCCGGCGGCGTCCTGCTCGACCTCGGCGTCTACGCCCTGACCTGGGTCTTCCAGATCCTCTATCACCTGCAGCCCGCGCCGCGCCGCCCGCCCACCGTCGTCTCGGCCATGGTCAAGTACCCGCCCACGGGCGCTGACGAGCAGACCACCGTGCTCATGACCTTTCCGGCAGGGCCAGCCTCCACCAGCTCCGGCTCCAGCTCCGGCTCCAGCTCCGGCTGCAGCCCCGGCTCCAGCCCCGGCCCCGATCCCGCTGCCGCCCTGCCCACCATCGGCATCGCCACCACCGGCCTGCGCACCGCCACCGACCCGGACCTCAACGGCACCACCGGCGCCCCTGTTCGCATCCAGGGCACCTGTGGCGAGATCCAGGTGTTCGGGCCTGCCTTCCGGCCCACCCACTACCGCCTCATCCCCAAGTTCGACACCACCACTGGTGCGCCCGTCGGATCCCTGACCGCCGTCAAGGATGTCGAGCTGCCCATCCCGGGGCCCGGTCTGGAAGTCGGCGGCCACGGCATGTTCTGGGAGGCCGACGAGGCCGCGCGCTGTCTGCGGGACGGCAAGCTGCAGAGCGACGGCATGGACTGGGAGGAGAGCATTGCGGTCATGGACACCATCGACCAGGTGCGGGCGCAGCACGGCGTCGTCTACCCGCCGGCGATTGAGACGACGGATTATCCAGTGAAATTGTAAGATTAGGGGGAAGTTATAGGGGAAGAGGGGGGGGTGCGGTCAGGGCTGGAAGGCGGGGTACCCACTCGGAAATTCTGCCGGCCCTCACCGCCAGATAAGATAAGAAGATTGGCTGAAAAAAGAAAAAAAAGTTGACAGTGAAAAAAAAAGGTAAGAGAAGATCGAAAGCGAAAAACAGAAAAACGTCGGACGACGACGACCATCCTGACGACCGCCACGCCGACGTCGACGCAGTAACCCAACACCGCCTTGCTCGCGACCAGACAACAGACCACCGCCACCATGCCCAAGTCCAAGCGCGAGCGCCTCCTGCACATGACGCAGGTTGGCAAGAAGACGCGCGAGCACAAGGAGCGTCTTTTTGGCCTGATCCGCGATGCCGTGCCAGAGTATGCGTACTGCTACGTCGTGCGCGTCGAGAACATGCGCAACCAGCACCTGAAGGAGCTGCGCCGGGAGTTCCAGGATAGTCGGTGAGTAGACGTGTGAACAAAAAAGAGACGACAAACCACAGACGACTGACCCCCCCCCGCCGCGCAGCCTCTTCCTCGGCAAGACAAAACTCATGGCCCGCGCCCTCGGCACCAGCCCCGAAGACGCCCTCGCGGCCGGCATCGACGCCCTCGCGGCCGGCTCGCTGCACGGCGCCGTGGGTCTGCTGTGCTCG
>PCDN01000011.1:252224-280513 GCA_002778105.1 Ceratocystiopsis brevicomis
CGGCCGACGACGTGCCGGTCGCGTCCGCGCTCGAGCCGGAGCTGCGCCGCCTCGGCATGCCGACGCGCCTGATCAACGGTGCGGTCGTGCTCGAGGAGGCGCCCGCGAACGCGGGCGACGACGAGGCCGCCGGCTACGTCATCTGCCGCGCCGGCCAGACACTCGACGCGCGCCAGACCCGCCTGCTGCGCCTGTTCGGCATCTGCCTCAGCACCTTCACCGTGCGCGTGCGCGCGTACTGGGAGGCTGCCTCCACCGAGGTCACCCAGATCGAGGAGCGCCCGGAGCCAGCCGGCGCCGGCGCCGGCGCCAGCATAGAGGAGGCCGACGGCACGACAGACGAGGAGTGATTGGGGGAGGGGGGGGGGAGAGAGGAAAAGCTGGTGGGGGGTTTTTTTTTTCTTTTTTCTTCATGTTTCATGGATCTTTTCACTGGGCGTTTCGGTAAAGACAATGAGAGAACTTTTCTTTGCGTACCGGTTTATTTTTTTTTGATTACCTATGTGTGTCTCGCCAAGCGAAAACGGACGGATGCGAGGCCGAAAAAACCAGTACAGATACCCGCGGCCGAAGCGCAACAAACAGAAAAACACAAACCCTCTTCTCTTCCAGCAGATCGTCTGCCGTTCCTTACCTCGAGTCCGACGTGGCAGAGGCAAGCAAAGGGACTAACTAGGAGGATGCCGGGAGACGAGGGAGAAAAGACGAAAAATAAAACCAGGGAAGCCAAAGTCGTCGGATGCCCGAACAAAAAGGCAGCCCGCAAAAGCAACAAAAAAGAAACAAAGATAAAAAGAAATACAAAACAAACCCCACCCGAAAAGCAAACCTGTGTTCAGGAGAGCAGGGGCCGCTGCAAACGGCTTCCCATGGGTGGCGATGGTGGTCGTGCGTCTGCCGTGAAATACGCACGATGCTGTTGTTTACCTTTCAGATGCAAAGGTCGTAGAGGCGGTCGCGAGATGGACTGTCGCGTGCTTTGGCTGCAGAGCGCTTCTTCTCGTTCTTGCCTTGCTTGGTCTTACCCCTTGACGGAAAGGTGATGGGTGCAAAGAGGGGGGCAGGGTGCAGATGCAGAAGCAGAAGCAGAAGCAGAAGCAGAAGCACAAACCGAAAGAAACCGAAAGACAGGGAAAAAAACCCAGAGGACCCGACCCTCTCAGGTATACCTTTCTCGTCGGCCGGCAGGCCTCGCTCAACAGCCCGCAACGACGGACCCGTCCTACTGGTACCGCCGCAGTTTTCTCGTCTCGTCGTGTGGCGGGCCGTCGAAGCCGCGCTTGCGCGAGTCGTCGTCGCGCGGCGGCCGGTCGTAGTCCCGGTCCCGGTCGCCACGGTCACGGTCCCGGTCTCTGTCGCGGTCGCGGTCGCCTCTGTCCCGATCCCGGTCGCGGTCACGGTCACGGTCACCACGGTCCCGATCCCGATCCCGATCCCGATCCCGGTCCCGCTCGCGATACCCACCATTCTCCCCCCGTGGCTCCCGCGGCCGGATCGGCTCCATGTTGCTGCCTGTGCGCCGGTTGTCGTTTCGGTCACCGTGGAACCCCCCTCCGTCGCGCCGGTCGTAGTCCCGCTCGCGGTACGCGCCACCGTATTCCCTGTCGCTCCGTCCCTGTCCGGGGCCACCCGGCGCATTAGGCGGGGCGCCGCTCCCAAACGCACGGTCGCCGCCCCGTGGGCCTCCGCCGCCGCCACCGAACCCGCGGTCAAACCCACGCCCGCCCCGGAATCCGCCGCCGCCGCGGTCGCGCCCGCTGCCGCCAAAGCCGCCGCGGAAGCCACCGCCCCGGAATCCGCCGGGTCCACCGAACACGCCGATACCGCGGCCAACCGGCACAGCGGCGACCGCCTTGGTGTAGTCCCGGCCGCCCAGCCCTCCACCCAGCCGACGAGGCTTCCATCCCTTTACCGTTCGGCCACGCTCCACGTCCACCTTGATGCGGCGGTCTTTTATGCGAATGCCATCACAGGCTTCTAGAGCAGCTATACGGTTGTGCGCACGCCAGGAGAGGCGTTGCGCGCGCGTCAGTACTTCCTTACCATTTGTGTTTGGGGCTCAACCTTTTGCACAGGTCGGCAGAGGATGGAGATCATCCTCAGGAAGAGGGGGGGAGGGGGGGTGTTGTTGGGTCATTACCTCTCATGTCTCTCTCGCGCTCAAAGACAACAAACGCATATCCGCGGTGTGCTTTCCGTTTCTTGTTCTTTTCGGTGGTGTGGGTGTCCCTGACGATACGAATCTGTCTTGTTAGGACCAAGAAGGAAGTATATACGACGAGACTGAGAACCGCGACATACCCGCTCGATCGGCCCATGACGCGCAAACTCGCGCTCCAGGTCGTGCTCGGTGGCCTCGTAGCTGAGCCGCGCCACGATGAGCGTTTTGAAGGCATCGCCACGAACGTTTGAATCCTGCGCAGGAGCATCTGTGCTGTTAGACCCGAGGCAGACAAAAAAAAAAAAAAATAGAGACAGAAAGAAAGAACGGGCAACGTACAGGGCTCCTCGAGCTTCTTCTGCATCGCTGCCTTGTGCTCGGCCGCCTTGCGGTCGCGCCGCTCCAGCCAGCTCTCCGTCGAGACAAAACCGTCCTTGTCCTTGTACTCGTTCAGCGCCGGCAAGAACTGCGCCACGCCCGACACGGGCGCCGTGTGCCGGTGCTCGGGCGCGTGGTCCATCGGCGGCACCCAGCGCAGCGGCGGACGCGCCGCGAACAGCGCGAGCAGCTGGGGGGGGAGCTTGTCGGTCATCTTGCGGCTTTTGCGAACGGTGGTTGATAAAATGGGGAGGGTTGGACGGAGCTGCTCCGTCGTGTCGCGATGGACCACAGCTGCAGCGTTTTGGGAGAGGAAAAAGGGCACGTCGCGTTTTTGCTGCGTTTTCTTTTCCAGGGGATTTTGGTGGAGTTTTGCTCCTCGTGCGGTGATTGGCTGCTATATGACTAACTGACAGATCACGTGATCGGATTTTTAAAAAACGCAGCATCGACTTTTCGTGCGTTCCCGTCGACTCTGGACAACCTCTGCGCCCGGGGCACACCACACCATGACAATACAAGCCTTGCCAAAGGTGTCCGTTGGCCGTGTATGTTTTGGGGTCCGGCCGTGCTCTGCTACTGCTTCCTGTATGCCTGCTGACTGTCCAGAATGGCCTCGGCGCCTTCATCCTCCAGTGCCGCAAGATGGATTTCCACTACTGCGACTGGGCCGGCAGTTCCCGGGGAATGAAGTGCGTGTGGCCGGATGACAGGGTTCCATGCTAATCATTGCAGCTCCTTCATCAAGAGCAAGCTCGCCGCATTCGCCAAACAGAACCCCGAGGTCGAGTTCACCGTGTCGCCGCGGCCGGGCCGGCACCCCGTCGTCATCGGCCACTACATCAACAATGAGACGCGGTCGATTTGCGTGCGCAACATGGACCCGAACCAGATCCTCAAAAAAGCCGAGCTGCTGCGTGACGCCACGGGCGAGCGCAACCGGCGCTTCACCAAGCCTGTCAGCAGCACCAACGCGAGTGTGCGTGGCGTCTGGAGTCCATACCACGGCTACGGCATGAAGGTCTAGGGGGCAGGCCGGCCTTCAGCGGCGATGCTGCCAGTTTTTTAAAACGATCAGGGTGTATCATGCAGCGAGAACACGCATATTCAATTGAAGTATACAAAAAGAAAGGGTCCAATTTCAGGTCTCATTTTCCGTTCAGCCAGCGTAAATGTCGACAATAATGTTGATCAATGCAACGACAATCTCGGCGGCAATGAGCACAATGACTGGAAAAGGTCAGTAGACGAGTCCGGAGACCGGTCGAGGGGGATAAAAAAAGACTGCACTCACCAATCCACTCAAGCTTCTCGTCGTGCCCGTGGCTCAGCTGCTCTTTCAGCACTGCCAGTAGATCCGAAATCACGTCCAGCCGCTGCGTCAGCAGGCCTACGCGCTGGTCCATCTCCAGGTAGCCGCGCACCGCCTGGTACACCGGCTCCAGCTGCGGCTCGACCCAGAACAGCTCCGGCGTGTCCAGCACCGACCCGTTGAGGTGGATGTTGATGCGCAGGATGAACAGCTCGCCGATCTGCATGTTGATCTGCGTCCGGTTCAGCGCGATCGTGCCCGTCAGCGCAATCTGTGCCGGGATGTCCTTGCACGTGTCGATCGTCGACGCGATCAGCTCCTCAAACAGCGACGTCTTGACGCTCTGCGCCAGCGCGTGCGAGATCGCCAGCTTCGTCATGTAGTCGCGCTTGTTGTCCCGCAGCGCGATGAAGTCGTTGTAGATCCGCGCCTGGTACTCGCGCGTGTAGTAAAAGTTGAAGAACTCCGCCTCCACGTCGTCGGCCGCCAGCTTCTCCGTCTCGAACTTGGCCAGCTCCTTCAGGAACCGCTGCTCCTGCGCCTCCGACATGCCCCAGATCACCACCACTCCGTAGTCGAACAGGAACAGCTCCGGCGTGTGCACGTGGATGTCAAAGTCCACCGGCCGCTCGCCCCGCAGCTGCTGCTCAAACTCGAGGCGCTCTTGCTCCTCCCGCCGCTCGCGCTCGCGCTCCATCACTTCCGCCTCCCGCTCGGCTGTCGCTCGCCGCTCGTCCTCGTCCTCGCGCTGCTCGAATCTGTGCTCCCAAGCGCCCTCATCTCCATGAGTCTCATCGGCATGGTCGTTTGCGTGCCGTCCCAATCCATCCCCCTCAATGGCGGCCTCCTCGTCTAGGAGATGCTGCCGTGTATGCTCGCCTTGGTGGGCTGGCCACCTGCGGTCAGTGTCATCGTAGGTATTGCCGCTTTCCAGGTCCAGTAGGTCGCCCTGCCGCTGCTGCTCAAGATGCGAAGGTGTGTCTGCGTCGACCTCGCCAGCCGAATGACGCCGTTCCGGAATGTACTCTGCCTGTGAATCTGTGTTTCCCGATGGTCTGTGCCACTCGCCTTCTTTGTGGATTGCATTTTGCTCGTGCTGCTCGTGCTGCCGCTGCTGATCGTCTTCGTCCCGGTCACCATGGTTGCCGCTCAGGTAACTGCGGTAATGGCCGGCATGGCTGCTGCCCTTTCCATGGTCATAGTTGTACGGTGTGTAAATGCACTCGTCAATCAGCTTTGGGTTACCGCCGCGTGTCTTGCTGCGGCTCTTGAGAAATCGCAACAGCGCGTCCATCTCGTAGTGGTTTGCCGTGCAGTAGGCAGTCACGCGTGGCAACCGTGCACGATCGGCCTTGCCGAGCAGGGCAGCGTCTCGCCGCGCCGTCGGATCTTTGATGCGGGTGTACTGGCTGTAGACGTCGCGTCCGCTCTCCTCGTCGGGGCCCTCGTCGCCAAAGTCGGGGTTGGGCAGCAGCTTGAGCTTCTGTGCCTTTTTGGTGCTTCGCTGCGGGCCAATCTTGGGCTGCTGCGCGTGCTGTTGGTACTCAACACTGGTCGGAAGCGAGCCATGGCTGTTGCGGCGTCGTAGTCGGTTGTTGAGTGCGGCGAGCACCGGCGGCCCTCCGCCTGTGTTGCCCGCGGCATTGTTGGCGACCCGAGATCCGCCCACAGCTGAGGTATTTGTGGTCGTTCCGTATGAACCGGGGTTCAGGACTGCTGCACCCAAAACGGGTGGGGGGGAAGGCGAGTGGGAAGGCGATGCATCGATGGTACGGGTGACAGGGTTTGCGTCGAACGTGACATTGCGCGGCGGCCGTGGGCGAGTATCTGATCGAGCCAGTGCTGAAGGCGACACCGGGGACGGCGCAGAATATGCCGTTTCTGCTCCACCAGCTTCTTTGCTTTTTGTTTGGTCTAAAGGAGGCGGGAGAGTGAGCAGTTCTGGCGAAGAGGCGGATGGTTGTTGTGCCGATGACGTTGATGGTGCAGATGTCTCGGACGGTTGTGGCGCCTGCAGCAGCGGCGACCGCTCAGACGTGCCTTGTGCGAAGGTCGACGCCATTTTTGTGTAACCGGAGATGGAACGGCTCGACGGGACGTGTTTTAACCGTGATGAAAAACCACCATGCAGACAAAATATGCTCTACCCTATCTGGTCAAGACAAGGGGATCGGCGCTGCGGTCAGCTAGAATAGCAGGCCTGAGTTGAGGTCTTTGCCAATTGCTTGCCGTATCGTATGTCTTTTTTTTTTTTTGTTCTCTTCGTCCTGACATGGGCTGCACTTGTGTTTGCTAGTTTGAGAGATGGCACATATAGCAGTTCATGGATAATGAGGTGGGAAAACGAGGTAATCGACAAAGAGACAGAAGGAGAACCTAGAACACCAGCTTTGGAAAGAGCTCTTGGAGAAAAGTGGGTCTTCTTTTAACTTTTTTGCGCAGCGTTTTTAGCGTGGTTACATAAAATCTGAGTAATCTGAAAAAAATCGGTAAGATACTCGGCGCCGCGCGAAACCGCCTGCCTACGAACTTTTTTGCTCTTTTCCTTTCGTCGTTTTGGAATGCATGTGTCCCAGCAGCGATTTGGGACACCATGTCGCACCGCAAAACTACGGCTGGCCATGATAGCTCCTTCGATGGGGCAAGGCCAACAGCGCCGACACGGCCGTCCGGCGCCGAGTCTGTGCTGAGCTTGCCGGAGCCGTCGTCGCTGGCCTCGCCAACCGAAAGGACAACGCAGAATACAGTGGCGGTGAAGAATGCAAAGTCATGGTCACACATGGTGGCCGGAGGGTGCGTTTTTTTTTTTTTTTAACTCTGCTATTTTTTCCCATTCGTTTTTCTGCGACTGACCGCGCTTTTCTCTTTGTAGTGTTGGCAGCTTGGCCGCCGCAACGGCCACAGCCCCGTTTGACGTGATCCGCACGCGTCTGCAATCCGACTTTTACCAGCAGCAGCTGCGCGCGGCGCACGCGCACCAGACAGTGGCGCGCAACCCGATAAGGGCTGTTGGGCAGCACCTGGGCGAGACACTGCAGATCTTTGTGACGGTCAAGCGCGTCGAGGGCTGGCGGGCGCTGTTCAAGGGCCTCGGCCCGACGCTGGTGGGCACGGTGCCGGCCAAATCGATCAACTTTTTCACGTACGGCAACGGCAAGCGCGTGATTGCCGACGCGGCGCACGTCAGCCAGGATACGCCCTGGGTGCAGCTGGCGTCGGGCGTGGTGGCGGGGCTGGTGACGTCGACAGCGACAAACCCGATCTGGCTGATCAAGACGCGGCTGCAACTCGACAAGAACAGCAGCAGCGCAGGCAGCGCGCGCCGGTATCGCAACAGCATCGACTGCGTGCGCCAGGTGGTGCGTGACGAGGGCGTGCGCGGGCTGTACAAGGGCATGACGGCCAGTTACCTGGGCGCGGCCGAGTCGACACTGCACTGGCTGCTATACGAGCAGATGAAGCGCGGGCTGGAGCGGCGTGCAGTGCGCGTAGCGGCATCTGGGCGCTCGCGTACCACCTGGGACGCCGTCGTCGAGTGGACGGGCCCGCTGGCCGGCGCCGGCGCCGCCAAGCTGTTCGCATCGCTGCTCACGTACCCGCACGAGGTCGTGCGCACACGGCTGCGACAGGCGCCGGCCGTTGGTGGCGAGCGCAAGTACACGGGACTGGTGCAGTGCTTCTTGCGGGTGTGGCGCGAGGAACGCATCCAGGGCCTGTACGGCGGGCTGACGCCGCATCTGCTGCGGACAGTGCCGGCGGCCGGCATCACGTTTGGCATCTACGAGATTGTGCTGAAGTTTCTCAACGAGCCGGAGCCGGCGACATGAGCGGGCTCCTTTCCAGGCACTCAACAACACGCAGCATACAGTTACACGCGATCCACTCGATATGCCGACATGCACAGGCCGACAGCGTCTATCCTCGTATTGGCATCTCACCTCATTCACTTCTAGGACTGCATATTTCTTTTACTTTTCTTTCCCCTTCCATTATCTTCTTCCCCTTCACATAAAATGCGTGTACAATGTATAGACAGAGGATGGTTACCTGGGATCCAGCATTGCTATCGGAGTTCACAAGGGCACGGCACTGGTTGGAATAGAACGTGGTGTCCGGAATAGGAGACTATTTGTATATTATATGGTCGTTATATCTCACCTTAATTCTCAGCCGGCTGAGTAGACAAAAACGCATAGTACATATATATGCTTGCCGTCATAGACAGTTGTGGACATATTCTGCCGCTGTACACCGCCCCTTTTTGAATCTTGACGGCTTCGTCCTTTCGTGTCTCGGAGCCGACGGTTGCCGTCTTTGCCAACCGCCACCATGTCGCGACCACCTCTGCCACAGGCCTCGTCAAAACTCCGCATTCGCGGTGTTATCCTGACGACCGGAATCACAGCCATCACTATTGTGGGCGTGTGGTTTGGTGCCGGCCTGAAGACCGAACAAGAGACCAAGGCGGTGCGTGCTTCTTGGCGGGGATTTCTAAAAGTTCAGCGAGCGCTTGTGACTGACACAGGCACAGATGCGCAAGAGGGCTGTCACAGATGATGGTCAGGACGCGCTGTTGGATGCTCTGCAGACGCGCCGCAGAGGTCTTGTCCAGGCCAAGCAGCAGTGGGAGCAGAAGGCGGCATCCCTGCGCGCACGCATGGAGAGCAGCAGCAGTGTCCAGGAGAATCGGACAACTCCCGGAAAATGACTTCATTCTTTGCTTGCCGTTTTGCTGTTCTGCGGCTAGGCCGTCCGTAATGGCGACAGCACGGGGGGACGGCTTCCGCCGATGGCCGGCCGGCTTCCCGCTGAACCATACTTATGGACACGAACAGACGGCCTCCTATGACGCTGCTTTCCTGCAACTCGTTCGGCTTTCAGCCGCATGAGATCGAAGGAAGGATGACTGGCCCACTCTTCTACCAAGACAACGGAGAACGGCAGAGTGTAAAACGTCCGGGCCAGTCCAGCCAGCCAGCCCAGGATGCGGGTTGGATATGAATAACCAACCCAATTGAGACCTGGAGAGACCAGTGCAGTCCACGAAAAGACATCGCTGCCTACGCTGGGAAACATTACCTGCGATTCAGGCATTTTTGGACTTGCAAATAAATTTTCTGTGTTTTTTTTTACGACGAAACGAGAGAATAAAAACAAGAGAAAAATCTTTTGAATAAATAGTAAGAGTGAAAAGCTCTATTGCGCCAGATCCTTAAATTCCAATAGCTCTATGTCATACCCATATCAGAACGCCACCCGATGCTAATGCTCTTCTACCCGGACAACGACAAAACTGCCCTCTAATCACTGTCATCGCCTTCCTCGTCGCTGCTGACCTCCTCGCCCGCCTCGAGCGCCGCCTGTCGCCGCTTGGCCGCACGCGAACGCTTGCGCTCGAGCAGCTTGGCCAGCCGCTTGGCGCTGTTGAACACGCCGGTGGTGGCCGTCCCGCACGCCGCGCACGTCGGGTCGCGCCGGTAGCGCTGCAGGGCGCAGCGCTCGCAAAAGTAGTGACCACAACGCGTCACAATGGGCTGCGTGTAGCCCTTTTGGCAGATGACGCAGGCAAACGGGATGCCGCGGAGCTCCTCTTCTTCTTCGTCGTCGTCGTCGTCGTCGTCGTTGGCGTTGCTGGCGCCGTTCTTTTTCCGATCGGCGCTGGCCACGACGGTGCCGCCCAGGTTCTTCTTGCCCTTGGTGACGGCCTCCCACTCGTTCTCCAGCTGCCAGCCCTGCTTGTAGTCCTCGCGGGCGTGCAGGAACTTGCACGTGTCGCCGAAGCCGCAGAAGCCGGTCATCTTGTAGTCCTTGCACACGTCCGGGCTGAAGTCGGTCACCGTGATCGTGCGGATGTTGGACGATGGGGCCTTGACGGGGCCCACCGAGCGCGGCGCCGCGGACGGGGCCGGCCCCTGCCCTTGGGCGTCAGCAACCGGCTCCGCCGGGCCGGTTGTCCGCGCCCGCTTCTTGCTGGCGCCGCCTGCAGCACCACCGTCTTCGTCGTCAAACAGATGACTGCGCTTTGTGGCCGCCTCCGAGTCGCCCAAAAGAGCCTTGCGGTCGGCCGTAAACGGCTGCTCGCCGGAATTGGTGGCGTCCGTGCGATTCTGAGCTGCAGCGCTCCTGGCAGGGCCGTCCGAAGAGGCGCCAATCGTCCCCGCACCCCGCTTCCGCCGTCCTCGGTTCGTATCGCGTCGGAGGCCGCCGTCGCTGCTGCCATCGTCGCTGTCTCTGTCGCTGTCGCTGTCCTTGACCGGCGGCGGTGTCGGGGACCGTCGGCGCATGTTTGCTTTTTTGCTGCGCGACTTGAAAAGCACGGGTGCTATTGGTGTTGCGGCAACGGCTGCGCCGCTCACCGCATCTTCTTGTTGTGAAGAGTTCTCTGCCATTCTAACTGTGTGTCTGTCTAGAGTGACTGAAGTTGGCCTCTCGTAGGAAGCGTTCTTCGCCGTCGTCGTCGTGATACATCTTTTTCGCCACAAAATTACGTAAACAACCCCCACAATTGCAAAATAGTATATCCAATTGTATAGCTTAATTTGTTTCAGGGGTCTTGTTTATGCAGCGACGCGTGCGTCGCTGCATAGCCACAACAACGAGACAGCATTCCGTAAAGCCTCATGCCGTGGACTTTTGTCTTAGACGCACGGGTTTTTATGGTGATTTTTCTGTGTCCTTTAATTTGTATAACACGAAGATACTTCAAGTTTTCGGTAATCGTTTTTATACTTCCTCGCTATTTTGGGACAATTTGTATATTTTCGAGGTTTGTTGTGTTCCTTCGTCTTATTGTGCCTCGTCGCGGTTGCTCAACACGACACAACTTCAGACGAAACAAAGCAAACACAAACAAAGACGGCAGGCAAGACCGACGGGCCAAACCCCAACACGTCGCTTGTCCTCTTGCTCACGAGAAGAAGTCGCACCTACCGTATCTTTACCAAGGAGATTGCGGGACCTTGACCATTCAGCGTTCCTCTTGTTTGTTTGGCTGGCTTAGCCTCTCTGGTCGCGCTTTCCTTGTTAGCCTTTCTTTCCCCTCATCTGCAGCTTGCCTTATCTCTCTGTTTTCTCGTTTCCCGGTTTCCCCCCCCCCCAGTTGTCCGTCCCATATTCTGCCCTCTCACAGGCACTTTTTTTCTTCCACTGCTTCTTGCTCTGAAATACCTCTTTCGCCCCGCAGACAGCTCCTTCCAACTCAGACACGTCTTCCAGCTAGCGGTGCCCCCCCTGCGTTCCCCACCGTGTTTACTTTTCTCCCCTTATTTCCCGCTCTCGCATTTCTCAAAACAGAAATCCTGCCGAACACGAGTCCCGTCTCTCTCTTCCCGCCTTTCCCACCGGAACACGACCGCGGCGACCTCACGGATTTCGACAAAAGTCGATCGTCACGCCTCGCGACGCCCGCCAAAGGTCTTATTCCGCCGCCGCTTTGCTTGGGACGCATCCTCCTGGCTTGTTTCGCGCCCTTTTCGTCAACGTGGCACAAGTTCCACTGATCCTGAAACGAAAACACAATAAACGAGGGCAAAAAACACCAGAGACAATACAGCACCCGGACCAACAGCGGCAACGGCTTCGGATACGGAAGCTGCATTTGTAGCACCCCTCAGTTCCCTCTCGCGAACGAAGGGTATTATGCTAAGGTGGTAGCCTGGAAAAGTGCCCTTTGCTCCTCCTCGAGCAATCCTTTCGCCTGCCACAACGCGGCCGTGTCCGCGACAATCGACGTTGGCCGTATTCGATGGCGTTCCAACAAGATGGAAGCCCGGTGACGCCCACGCCGCGCGAGCGCCCCTCGGCCTTCAAGGCGGAGCGTCCCTTTTCCTTACAGCCTCCATCCATGCCTTCCCTGGGCGCTCCGAGTACTGGATCCAGCCACCACTACCGCTTCGCCGACTTCAACGATGACGGCCTCTTCTCTGAGAAAACCGGTGTCTCGGCGGAGCAGGCTGCCCTGTCTTTGCGTGCCCACCTAGCCGAAACCGAACGTCGAATCGGCGAGACTGGCCGTCTTGGAACGTCTTTGGTCCAACAGCAGAAGAAACTCACCGATCGATTGCGGGAAGTCGAGGAGATGGAGGCTGAATCTGAGCTGTCTCCAGAACTCAAAACGAAGATGGCCGAGCTCGAGAAGGAATACGACGACGTCGCCCGAGAGACAGCCCGTGCCTTTTTGCCAAAGCAGCGGGTCCCCAGCAATGAGTCTGCAGGCTCGCCTGAAGCGAAGAGTGGCCGGGTATGTGTTTTGTCTCATGTCGACCTTTTTATATGGTCATCTTTTCCCCGAGAAAAGGTTACTGACTGTTTTTTTTTTTTAGAGATCGTTGAGCCCTGTCAAGTACGAGAGCTTTGCCTCTGGCTCTCCTAGCAAGCTGTCTGTATCGAACCGAAAGCAGCGCAACCAGGCAGCTAATCGCGTTCATGACATCGAGTTTGCCGCCGAAATCAGTACCTCGCTCATTTCCCAGGTTCGCGTTCTGCAGTCTCTCCTTGCTGAACGCGAAGGGGAGTTGCGGGACACCAAGCAAGATCTTGGTCGCCTAGAAGATGCGGGTGAGAGCTTGCAAGAACGGATAAAAGAGCTCGACGAGAGTGAAAATCGCTACAAGGAGGAAAACTGGAACCTCGAGACGCGCATCCATGAGTTGGAGGCCTGGCAACGCGATGCCTCAGACAACGAAAAGAAAGCAGCCCAACAGATCGCTCTGCTCTTGGCCGACAAAAACAAGGCCCAGCGTGAGCTGGACGAACTGAAGGCAGCGCATGCCCGTCTTACCGATGACCACGTTGCCACCGTGAAACATCACGATATCGAGCTCGGTACAGCGAAACGCAACATGGCTATGGCCGATAGCGAGCGTACCACACTGCAACACAAAATCGATGAGCTCGCTGGCCAGAACCAGGAGCTGGCGAAAGCCGTCGCCATGCAACACCGTGCAAGGGTCACCGACAACAGTGCCGCACCGCAAACCACCGACGATGAATTTGAGAGCACCGGGGACAATGCCTCGCCCGAGCATTCCCCCCCCGCGTCTCCTGTCAAGGGTACGCCCCGCCATTCTGTGCTCGAATCCGAAACACTTCGGACCTCTCTCCTCCATGCGCAGCGCACAGTGCAGAGCCTGCGTACTACGCTGCACCGTGAAAAAACGGAGAAACTGGAGATCCGCCGCATGCTGCAAGATGCAAGAGACGACCTGGAGCGCACTCGCTCCGATCCAAATGCAGCTGGTACAGGTGCCCCGAAGAAAACCCGGAAGGATGCTCGCGACAGCCACGTCAAACTCCGCCCGAGCCAACTGGGTGGTGTCCGGTCGAGCCGCACTGATCTCTTTACGCTTGCGGCCAACGACCCCGACTGGGAAGAAATCCAGGGCGAAGCGTCTCCGACTGTTGCTCGGACGCGGACTGGTCTAACTGACGCGAGCGAGGAGTTTGAGACGGCCAACGAGGCGCATATGAGTGACACTTCCTTTGCTACTGCAAAAGACGGCGCAGAGACGACCGAAGACTTCCACACGGGCGCGGAGCATATGTCCAGCGGTGAAGACACCATGACCGAGACTGAGCAGGATCCGCGTCGCCGCCGCATTCTTATGGCCAGGGCCGATGCGCCTTTCATGTCCGGGCCCAGCTACGAGGCAGACCCGGATGTCGACGCGGACCCAGCCAACCAAAGCACTGCCTCTACATCAGACGACGAGTACAGGCCACCGCGGACGCCGACTCTGGCGGCACAAAATGGCGTTGCCCGTATGCGTCTTCGGGTCAGCCGCAGCTCTCTTGCCTCGCGTCGCCTACGACAGAAGAGCAGCTTCGAAGACGTGGGAGGCAGTCCGGCTGCATTGCAGAGCAGTCCCTTCAGCGCTGCTGGGTCTCCTGCAAACCGCATCGCGCAGAGCTCTACCAACAGCACCCCTCGAGCACCGGGTATGCAGCAGAGCCTGTTCGCCGAGCTGGGCGACATGGACGATAGTGACGAGGATGTGGCCAGCGACGTCACGCCCAATCGCGTACCCAGCCCTCGGTCGACAATTCACAGCAGCAGTGGAAAGTCGGTTTCCGATTTGCCTCTGGTCCAAGCTGCGACAATGTCAACAATTGTTACCGTTGACCGTGCAACACTGACGGAGCCGGTGATGATCATGCCCTTGGCTAGCAAGAATGAGGGCGAACTGCAGGAGCAGAACCTTGATCCGCCTGACAAGTCCCGGCCGTCTTCTTATGTTTCCGAGGATGGTCTGACTGCCAAGGACATTGACGAGAAGCTGAAAGAGTTCCCTTCGCCGCCAGCGTCTCCTCCACGGCTTGGGTTTGGGGGTCGTGCTCCTGTCATTCTGCCTCTGCTGGATTCGAGATCCGTCGCTACCGAAGCAAATGCTGCGCCGGAGGCTGTGCCTGAGCCAGCGCCAGAGTTTTCGATCTCTGACATGCATTCGGTTTTTATCACGCCGACGCCCGAAATCGAGATTACGCCCGAGTCCTTGGTTTTGTCGTCCCTTTTGGCAGAACAGATCACTCCCAGGATGTTGCCACTTCCAGAGCCACCCGTCTTCGCAGCATCATCGGTCTATGCTGTTGACATTACGCCACTTGAATTACCACCGGTCGTTGTGCCCGTGCCAACGTTCTCGTTGTCGGCTACTAAGTGCGAGCATGTGGAGCCCATTGCCGAACCGGAGCCGGAGCTTCAAGTTCGTGCACCGGTGGAGTCCTTCTCGCTTTCGGCGATGCATGCTCAGCATATCCCTCCAGTAGCGGAGCCAATGCCAGAGCCGGTGCCAGTGATTGCTGCTGCCATTCCCGCCCCGCCGGTTGTTGCAGCTGTGCCCGCGCCTACCTTCGCTTTCTCTCAAATTCAAACACAGCACGTCGAGCCAGTCACAGAGCCAACGACGCTACCACCCCCGGAGGCGATGTTCTCATTGTCTGCAGTTCGCGCCGAGCAGGTACAACCGGTCGCCACGCCGAAGGAACCTCTGCCAGCCTTGGTTCTTTCAGATATGATCGCGCAACAGGTTCAACCTGTTATGGTCGAGGAAGCCGAGAAGCCAGCGCTGCCAGTGACTGCTTCCGCTGCCACTCAAACGGACAAGTGGGCTTCTGAGCCGAGTCACGCAGTGGCAGGTACCCTTGGTGCGGTCACGGTCGCCGGTGCAGCAGCCGTTGCTGGCATTGCAAGCCACAGCCGTCCTGATCCCAACAGAGGCATGTCGTCCCGCAGTCCTAAGCGGGACGGATTCATTATTCCTCGGGATCTGGATGAAGTCAGTGTCCAAAATGAGAACACTGTGGTGCGCGGGCAGCCCGCCACACCGACCAAGAACGGCTCATTCGCACGCGGCTGGTCAACGCCTGAAGACTCGACGGCGCCCATCATTGCCGAAGACGAAACGAGCCAATCTCGGACCGCCAGCCCTGTTGAAACGCCTGAATCGCAGCGTCCCTTCAAAGAGTTGTCTGCCAACGTCGGTGCCCCAAGTCTTGGTCGCGTTCTCGACCGTCAGCGGTTTGCTGAGGGGGATCAGAATTTTACGCCGCCTCCTACGTCTCCCCAGTCGGTTATTCGCTTTGACACCTACGAGTCCACTCCGCGGGCGAACAACAAAGATTTGAAGGCCGTTCCTGATACCAAGCATATTCGTGATGCATCACAAGATAGTGGAACTGGCTCTGTCCGGAGGACAGCAAACGTCGACACACGGCCAAGCGAGGTCAGTGGACCCAGCACCACTATCCCACCCCTGCCTACCAACCACAAAGAGGCCATCGAAGCGGCTCGGACCGGTTCTGCAGAAGCCGATTTGTTTGCGGGCGGTGCTGTCGTTTCTAGCATGGCCGGTTCTCTGGTCACCGGCCCATCCACCCGGAGAGCACGGACTCCTACGGGCGTTGCGCGGGAACCCAGCTTTGTCACTCGGTTCGCAACAACGGCACCCAGGGTGGTTGGCCGCAATGACTTGCGTCCGCCATCACGCCGCTCCTCGAATGCGAATGCAAGCAATACTGGCGCTTCGATTGCCGCCGGCAATCTGGGATCCATCAGCCGCCAAACGTCAATGTCATCATTTGCATCTGAGGTCGATGCCCGCTTTAACATTCATGACGGCACGGATGTGTTCGGTCCTGGCTACCATACAGACCCACGCATGATCCAAGCTATCACACAGACTATGATCGGCGAATACCTGTGGAAGTACACGCGCAAGGCAGGACGGTCGGGCTTGTCTGAGAACCGTCACCAGCGCTACTTCTGGATTCACCCATACACCCGTATGCTGTACTGGAGCGATCGGGGCCCGACTCCCAATAGTCGTGTCGAGCAACGGGCGAAGAGTGTTATCATCGAGGGCGTTCGTGTCGTTACGGATGACAACCCCATGCCCCCTGGCCTGCACCGCAAGAGTCTTATCGTGATCTCGCCTGGCCGCACCATCAAATTTACATGCCCGACCAGCCACCGTCACGAAATCTGGTTTAATGCCCTGTCTTATCTGCTGTTGCGTAATGACGATACAACAGACGATGACGGCGGCATGGCTAGTGGGGACCAGGTCACCCGCGAGGATGTGGACGAGTTCAATCCGGCGTTTGGTTTGCGTTCGGGAGTTGGCTCGCAGGCACGCCGGCGACCGCCGGTCTCACTCTCATCAAACAACTCGCGCACTACTCGCAACGAGTCGCCAGCGTTCGACCTGTCTATGAGCATTCCAACATTGACGCCGAAGAAGAACGTGTCTGGGACGCAAGGGGCAGGTAGCGTGACGCCTTCTGCACCGGCGGCTGGACTCACCTCACGAAGCCGACTTGGTCGCATTGGTGGTTATTGGCGGTCAAGCCAATCGTTGTCTGCGCAGTTTAACAGCTTCCGTGGCCGCAGCGGTGGTACGGTTGGAAAGCATGGGCACGGCGGTGCCCAGGACGGCGGCATCTACGAGACGACCGAGGTCAACGACAGCGCTGAAGAACTGCGCGTGCTCTACGAGGCTCAGGATCGGGCGGCGGACCGCCTGGAGAACGTCCGGGCTTGCTGTGATGGTAAGTTCCTTTTCCCAACAACAGACAACAACGGGTGACTGGTTGACTAACACGGTGAAGGGAAACACGACGTCGGCATGTTGTCACACAGCGCGAGACGGCACCGTCAGTCTCACGCAGTAACATCTACAATGTCTACACCGACGCACAGCACTGTACGGCACCGGGCTTGAAAATGAGGCTCGACGCCCAGAATTTCCTATCTTGTCATTCTTTAGTTCTTTCCATTCTTTGTTTACTTTCAGGCCCGGGCTCTTTTGATAGGGCTTCCATCAGGCTCTGTTCTGGCCAACACTGCTCATGTTCATGAAGCACATTTCCTTACGACGTTATGTCTTCCCTGCTAACCCACCACTCCTTTCTTTGTAATTTCCTGATATTTCCTTCCTCACCTTGACATTGTTGTCCACCTTCCCTTTGTCTCCTATTGTTGTTCTGAGCAGCCATGCCTGACACAACGGCTGGCCAGTCTGGCACCCCATTCATTCCCTTACAAATCTTTCCTATCTATTTGTACTCGAGCACAACTCGCTCCAAATGTCTTTCATCTGTCTCTCATTTGTCTTCATATTGTTTCGGGATCTAAGGTGTTTCTGTATGGCAGGATGTTGTATTAACAGCAGACACAGCTCAGGGAGCTTCTAATACAAAACAATATGAGTGGCGTTCCAACCTGCCCGTAAAGTGGTTCAGATCGAGTGGAGGAAATCACTGCAAGTCATTTTCTTGAGTTTTGCGCTTTTTTTTTATTGTTGTTCTGGGTTTCCTACAACTCCTTCGAGCCGCCCCAATATAACGAAGAATGCATCCCTCCGATCCGTTTAGGTTTGAATGAAAAAGGAAAAAACACGGACAGCACGCGCTTTGTGTGTATGGAGCAGAGGGGAAGGGATTTTTGAACAAAAGAAAGAGGCACCAAGAAAACATTCCACGCGCCGGATTTTGCCTTTCCCTTGGAACCCCCTAGACACACGACGCATCCAACGACGGTGCTAGTAGCCAACGCACGCACCAGATCCACCACTCTGCGCATCCGGTCGCTCGCTTAGATGGCAGTGTCGTAGGCAACGGGCGCGACGGTCTCGGGTGCGTTGTCGGTCAGCGAGATGGTGACGGCCGGCCGGGGCTGACCCGGCAACCGCTTCAGCTGGACCTGGGTGCCGGTGGCCTTGGCCTGGCGCTTCAGCTCGGCGTTGGCCTTGACGCGGCGCAGGAAGTCCTCGCGGGACCGGGACGGCGAGACGTGCTCGATGCGGACGTTCAGGCGCTTCTCAATGTACCGGTGCTTCACCTTCTTGTAGATGATGACACCGACGGCGTTCTTTGCGACGTTGTAGACGACGCCGGTCTTGCCGTGGTAGACCTTGTGCGGCATACTGGAAAAAAACGAGTTAGTTTTCGTCTTAGGTTGTCGACAGCCTCGCGCTCGAGTTTCGTGATGAAGTCTTCCGTTCTGAAAATCATGGAATGTCGCAAGAGAATGGTTTCGCTTACCCCTTCTGCACGGCACCGTTCGTCTTCAGGTCAACGATGTCGCCAACCCTGTTCAAAAGTCAGCAATTCTGTTCCCTCGCTTCTAGTCACCAGATCCAGTCCTGTCCATCCTCCGCCCAGCATTTCCCCCTGGGTTTTCCCTCCTCTTTCTTTCCGCATCTATCGCATTCGGGGCATCGAGAGGGCCAACTGACTTGTATTGCCGCAGGTACGTCGAGAGCCGGATCATGCCCTTCTCACGGAAGTTCCGCGAGAAGGCATACCGCGTGCCGGACCGCAGACCAGCGCTCTTACCCATGGCGACGAGTAGGGATCTGAAAAGGGGAGAGTAGGAGGGAAGAGAGAAGTCGACAGAACGCTTCTCAGGGTCGGACGGTCGTGGGTTTGTTGTGTTTTGCGGTGGAGAGTCTCGATTGTGATGGCCTTTTCGGTCCCCGCGCTTGAACAGTTGCAAGAAAAAAAAAAACTTTTAGGGTCCGGTCGGAAAAACCCCAAGTCACCCACACAGCAAAAAACGCGCCCCGTCAGGGCAAGAAAGCAGCCAGAGTGGGTCACAAACGAGCTTATTTGACCAATTATGTAGCGGCACACAAAATCCCGGATTAATTAGTGGGTGTTTTTTTTCCCTCCCCTCCCAGGCACTACTAGTAGGGTAAAAGTAAAAATCGCCAGTTTTCTCTCGACGGCTCTTGAAAAACTTCAAGCAATCAACCACCACCCTTCGACAACACCCGCCGTTGATTCCTGTCACCCACAACGATGGCTCCTCTGTCGTACTCGAAGACCGCCAAGGTTCCCCGTCGCCCCTACGAGGCCGCTCGCCTGTTCGTACCTGCGCCTTTTTCCCTCACCGGCCACTGAGCATGAACTTGGTTCTGTTTATGTCGTTGTGAGCATTGTCAGCTAATTACTGGGGGACTTTTTTTCCGTCCTTTTCTATGTATTCAGGGACTCCGAGCTCAAGCTTGTCGGCGAGTATGGTCTGCGCAACAAGCGTGAGGTGTGGCGTGTGCAGCTCACGCTGTCCAAGATTCGTCGTGCTGCCCGGTGCGCCCCCCCCCTCTTGTTACGGATGATTGCGAAACTTCTTACTAACGCCTCAAGTCAATTGTTGACCCTCGACGAGAAGGACCCGAAGCGGCTGTTCGAGGGCAACGCCCTGATTCGCCGTCTGGTCCGTGTGGGTGTGCTGGACGACTCGCGCATGAAGCTCGATTACGTGCTGGCCCTGAAGGTGGAGGACTTCTTGGAGCGCCGCCTGCAGACGCTGGTGTACAAGCTGGGCTTGGCCAAGTCGATCCACCACGCGCGTGTGCTGATCCGCCAGCGCCACATCCGCGTTGGCAAGCAGGTTGTCAACGTGCCGTCGTTCATTGTGCGTCTCGACTCGCAGAAGCACATTGACTTCTCGCTGGGCTCGCCCTTTGGCGGCGGCCGCCCCGGCCGTGTCCGGAGAAGGAAGGCCAAGGCCGCTGAGAAGGGCGACGATGGCGAGGAGGAGGAGGAGGACGACGAGTAAAGGATACGCCCTACCGTGTGCGTCGTTTCGAAGAAGGACTCTTGGGGGGAGGAACAAAAAGAAAGGGCCGGTCGGACTGGCGTTCTGTGCTATATTTTTGGTGCCTTGTGGCTGGCGTGTTCCTCTTTTTCTACCCATTTCTTCCTTTTCCTGCCAACTCCTGGTAGACCTGCGAGGACCGACCGGCAGCCGTCCGCGGCAGTCGGTGTCTGGTGCAGCAAAAGTGTCTTGGCATACGGCCAGGACAACGAAAGAGAACCCGTTTCCGCATGTTTCTGAGTGTGGCTTGTCTCCCTGTGACGTAAGAGAATCTTCCTCCACTTGGGGGGCCCTTCGGGGGGTGGCCTCGTCAGCTCTGGGCGGGGCTGTGCTGCAGGTGACCCCTGTGCGGTGGTGATTGCGGTGGACACAAGGCCACCACCATCGCCACCAGGTGTTTCGAGCTGCCTTCATATACGACTGCCGGGCTATATGAAATCTGTTTCTTGCTTTTTGTTTCCTGTTTCTAGTTGTTGCCATTGACGCGCGCTGTCGGACCCCTGAACGACCCCTGAACGCAGACGACCCGGACGGTACTCGGATACGCGCATTAAGTCCGCGGCTCTGCTGCCTAGCTGCATTTTGTCCGCGCGAACGCGGCCCTGCCGGCCCCCACCGCCTTGGACGACGACGACTGCTGAACTCCATCGTGTCTGTCTGCCAGTCCGTCCCGCTTCCTGTCAACGGTCGCTAGGACCAACAACACGGCCGCGCCATGAAGAACTTTCGGAGCAAGCTGAACCGCGGCAAACGGCTGACGGGTGAGTGCTCTTCTACTGTTGGCGTTTGTTGGAGAAAAGAAAGGAGACATATCTGACCCTGCCCAGTCAGCGACCCGTCTGCTGTGGGCGATAGCGCCGCGGCCGCACCGGTACGGGCGGACTCGTTTGTCGGTTCGGTCGAGACTAGCCGCCCAGAGGAGACGTCCGGGACGTCGACGCCTCGCAACGAAGCCGCGGTGACCCCAGAGGAGGATGTCCCGGAGACGCCGGAGGCGGCGGCTCAGCGCCTTGTGGTGGGTTGTGCTTCCGAAAGACAGACGAGCAGACCGATGCTGACATTTTCTTCTTTGTAGCGGTTGTTCTGCATAGGTCAACCCGATGATGGGGTGCGTGTTTCCTTTTCCCTTTCTGCCCTGTTCTGTGCCTTCCGCTGACGTCCCCAGGAAGCTGAAGTGGTCCTGCTGCCGAGCATTGTCGATGCGGCCGAGTCATCTCCCCAGGCGGCAGCCGAGTGCGTCCGATATATCCGCAAGTTCATGTACCGCGAGTACTGGAACCGGCCGAGCGTGGTGTATAATGCGATCACGCTGATGCGGATCCTGGTGGCGAACCCAGGGACGTCGTTTACGCGCAGCATAGACAAGAAATTTCTGGAAACGGTGCGGGACTTGCTGCGCTACTGCAATACGGCGCACGTGGTGCATTTTCTGATTGAGACGCTGCGGGAGTTTGAGACGATGAGCGTTGTGGACGAGGGCATGGGCCGCCTGCTGGAGATGTGGCAGAAGGAGGAGGCCAAAAGCCAGAAAGTGCATGCGGTGAGTTTTCGTCGCTCCTATGTTGTGTTGCCGGCGCACCCGCTAATCCGTACGGGCAGAAACACCTGGAAAAGACCAACGGCCGGCCCAGCTTCTGGTCACGGCAACAAGAGCAGGCCCGCCTGCACCGGCAGCAACAGCACCAGCCATACCAGGCGGGCCCGCCACAGCAGCCCTACTATGCGCAGCCACAGCAGCCGGGGGTGATGTCAGGGCCGCTGCCGGGGGCGATTGCCATGCCGATGCCCATGGTGCAACCGGTGCAGCAGTGGGCACCGGCGCATACGGGTTGGGGGCCGTATCCGCAGCAACAGCAGCAGCAGCAGCAGCAGCAGCAGCAGAATGTGAGCCGGTCCCGGAGCGGTGGGCGCAGTGGTACGACGCTGCCCAAGCCGCGCGACCTGCGCAAGCGCCTGGAGGAGGCCAAGACGACGGCAGGCGTGCTGGCGGACGTGGTCAACACGACGACGTCGCCGGACGCGCTGCTGCGCCACGACCTGGTATACGACCTGTGCGCGCGGTGTACGCGGGCCTCGAACCAGGTGCTCGAGTACCTGATGGCGGCTAGCCCGCTGCCAGACAACGAAGAGATGGCGGCGCTGCTGACTACGCAGGATGTGCTGCACCAGTCGCTGCAGCACTTCCACCGGGCGGTGCTGGATGCGCGGCGGGGGCTTGGCATTGCCGAGGAGCGGCGGGCGGCGGACGGCTCGAACCCGGCCGAGATGACGTCGGCCGGCGGCGGCGGCGGCAGCAAGGGCAAGGCGGCGGCGCCGCAGTCGCCGGGTGTGGGGGGTGGTGAAGAGGGTGGCAGTGGCGGCAGCGGTGGCGGCAGCGGGGGCAATGAACGACACAACCACAATGACCGCGACGACTATGATGACCACGACGACAACGAGTACAACTACGACCGGAACGACCGTGCAGAGGCCGAGAGGCGGGAGGAGGAGGAAATGCTGGCGGCGGCGATTGCGGCCAGCACGGCGTTGGGCGCAAACGGCCGCGGCAAGGGGCGCGCTGGCGGTGCTGGTGGCGATGCTGATGGCGGTGCTGGCGGGAGTGGTGCCGCTGGCTCGTCGTATGCGTACGACGCGGGCGGCGAGGCGGCCAACAACCCATTTGGCGACGCAGCGGAGGGGCCGTCGTCGCGGTCGTCGTCCGTTGCCCGGCGGTGGCGCGGCGGCGGCGGCGGCGGCAGCAGCGCACGGGCGTACGGGGAAGACGATGTGGGCGACGACGACTACCAGCAGGGGCAGCGTAGCCGCAAGAGCAAGAGCGCAGCCAAGGCGCCGTCTGGCGGTGCCGGCGGCGGCATTGCCTACGTCGACAGCGACAACCCGAGCGACGAGGAGTACCTGCAGTGGCAGCGCAGCCGCAAGAAGGCCCCGGGAAAGGCGCCGTGGTCCGCGGACGCGGCCACGCCCCGCGGCGGCAGTGCTGTGGCCGGCGGGTCGTCCTCTTCAGCGGCGGCGGCAGCCGGTGGCGCATCGTCGGGGACTGTGACACCGGGGGCAGCGGCCGCGGCCGTGGAGGACGACAGCAGCATGTATTTGCCGCCGCGGCCGGTCCTGGACGCGACGGCCCCTGTCATCCGCGGCGTGCCGGTCTACCGGTATTGATTTTTTTTGGAGAGGGATTTGTTTTGTGCGTTGGGTAATGCTGTTGAAAGCCTGTTTTGATGCGTTTTGTTGGTTTAGTTTGTATATGTGTAATACACATTTTAGCAGAGCGCGCAAAGAAGGCATATATATGTCTGGTTTCCAGGACGATTTATCCGTCTGATGGTTCCGGGACTCTCCAATGTGTCAAGCCTCTGACGCCAGGGGCCGACGGATTTCCTCGTAGCTCAGTCGTTTCCCCGCAGTTTTCCGCTTCGCGGCTCTGCTCGAGCACTACGACACCGACTGCCGCTGCTCGCATCTAGCACAACATGAAGCCCTCACCGTACGCAGGCGAAGCCGAGCAGCCGGCCGGGCCCCGACGGCCGCCCTGGGCCACGCGGTCGCCGCAGGCGGCACGGCGCATCCGCACACAGAACCGGCGGCTGGAGTACTTGCGGCGCCACCCGGAGTACGTGTCGTCGAGCGAGCGGGAGTTTGTGGGTAAGGACGAAGACGACTAGAGGCGGCCGAGACCGAAGCAAGGCTGACTTGTGCAGACGTGCAGCTCTACGACACGCTGATTCGGAAATTCCAGACGCCGGCGGAACGGACGGCGGAGGCGCGCGACAAGGGGTTTGGGCAAGTGTTGGAGGCGTCGATTCTGCGGAATCCCGAGCCATTGCAGCGCGTGGGAGAGGAGGCGGAGGAGGAGGAGGAGACGGAGGAGGAGGAGGAGGAGGAGGAGGACGACGACGACGACGACAACCCATTGGAACCGCCGCCCTCCCCCCGTGAGGCTGCCCGGCGACGGTGGCACGCCCGCGTGCACGACTGGTTTGTGCGTGGCGGTGCGGCGGACGACGGGTTCGACTACGCGGCCGTGGACGGCGACAGCGACTACGACGCGCAGGCGCGGGCGGATGCGCAGGACGCGTGGTTTGAGGACGAGGCGCCGGGCTGGGCGAGCGAGGACGGGGGCGTCGCAGGAGCCCGCACAGGCGAAACCGGGATCCAGGACTTTTAGCAGGGCACGGAAGAACGGCCAAGGGCGGCCGCGGAAGACTGCCTGCCACGTCCTTTTTTTAGGCGGCATCGTCGAAAAGTTGAAACGGCGGGCTAGCAGCGGCTGTGGCGCTGTAGCCCCTGTATTTTACGCTGAACCCCCCGCTAACGAATGCGACGTTCCGGGGCATGATCGGCGGCGTGCGCTCGCCGGGTCGTATTCCTTGGCGTGCGTGTCCCTGACCTGACGGACTGCGCCTCGCTGCAGACGTAAAATTGCGTGCATGCCAGAACACCGCTGTCACGCGCTGGCGTGTCGTCGCGAGTGTGGTCTGAACCCGGAATCGCAAACGTTCTTTCCGGCCTGCGGCCACAGCGTAAGATACGGAGTGCGTGCATACGGTGGAATACAGAGGAATAGGAAGAATAGGAAGAATACAGCGCAGATATTCGTCGACCCACCCCCCACCAAAACACCTCTAAACAGCCCACCGACAGTAGAACGTAAGATACTGCAGGCGCAACACGCGAAAAATGCACGGCAAAAGGGGCAGGGACAGGGCAGGGCTGGTGGCCCCCGTAAGATACTCCGTAGAGCGAATCTTCATCGGCACGGTGGCGCGGGATTAGCGCTCGCGCGCTAGCGACGCGCCGAGGACGCAAAAAGCATGTATGTGTGTGTGTCCGGAACAAATACGAGCCCGCTAGGCACGAGTGGGTGGTTCTCCCCCGTACGACCTGGCACTGCACGTCGCATTTTGACGTATCCCAGGCCGCACCCGCCCAACCGTGCCGAACCGTCGAGAGGACAGGACTGCTGACGACTCGGTTCTGTGTCTGCGTCGCACCGCTGGTGTCTTGGCTTCGCTCGATTTTGTCGAGGGGTGAAAGAAGAAGGGAGAAACCCCCCCCTTGAAGCACGACGAAAAGAACGAAAAGAACGAAAAGAACAGGAAACGGAAGGACACGAAACAAGAGAGTGAAAGACCGAACACACTGTGACGGCGAGACAAACACCCACATCGAACGACAACCCATCTCGCCGCCACCACCATGGACGAGGGCACCTACGGGAGCCCATTCTACCAACCGCCCGGCAGCGGGCCACCAGTGTGCGTCCTGCGTCCTGCTCTCTCTCTCTCTCCTCTTTTGCGCTGCCCTGCTGACCCCATCCGTGCAGAGACCGTACGGCGACCCCGCCTGCTGCGGCCTACAAGGCCAACGTCGCCCGGAAAAAGACGCGGAAATGGGTTGAGGCCCGCCAGATCAACTACGACGGCAGCGGCTGGGGCGACGACGACGACGACGACGACGACGACGAGGATGACGAGTTGGGGAGCGGCGGCCACACCCCGGCCGAACAGGCGCCGCCGCCGCCGATGCCCTCGCTCGGCGCCGTCCGACTGCCGTCCGCCTCGCTGCCGTCCCAGCAGTCGCTGCACGCGGCCCATGGCCTGCCGTCCATGGCTGGCTCGCGCAGCGCCACGCCGTCGCCGCTGGGGCCCCGCGCCCAGTCGCCGGCCTCGACCGCGCGCCGCAACTTTATCCGCCCGGCCGACATCTACAAGCGCGTGGCGGCCTCGCCTCCTCCCAACGATGCTGCGGCACCCAGCGCCGCGGGCGCGGCCCACAACGAGCAACTGGACGTGGTGAACCGGTAAGAAAGACGGAATACGCCGGCGTGGCCTGCCTGCTTGCTGCCTTACTGACAAACACCAGAGGAAGAACCACGGCGCCGACGACGACGACGACGACGACGACGACGACGACGGCGACTATGACGCCCGCTCCCGCTCCCCCTGTTACTCCTGTGGAAACAGCAGCCGTAGCAACAGCGGCGGCCTTCACGGCGCCCCCGTCCGCAGGCACGCCGACGTATTCCGTCTTTCCCAAGGCGTTGCCGACACGCACCATCGTCACCGGCCCCATCGCCTCCAGCCCGGCCGCATCCAGTCCGGCGACACCGGTTGTGCCCGCTCAGAGACCCGCACAAGTGTCCACACAGGCACCCGTCCAGGCACCTGTCCAGGCCCCTGCCCCTTCACCAAAGGCCAGTCCGCTTCCGCCGCTCCCACCAACCCGCGATGCTCTGCGGGCGTCGACCGCGCCTCCGGCCGTGCACCGGCCACAGGACTCCGTCGACTCCACCGCGTCAGCAGCGTCAGCAGCATCCGGCGCCACGCACGAGTCCGAGGAGGTGCGCCGCTTTTCGACCAGCCCCAAGCTGCCCGACCTTGCTCGCTTCTCCACCTTCTTGCCCGACCTGCTCTTTGGCGGCGCCGGCTTCCCGTCGCCCACGGACGTGCCGCCTGTCCCATCCTTGCCGACGTCGCCTGCCGTTGCAGCGTTTCCGCAAGATGGAAGCAGTTCTGCGGCGCCGCCGACAACGCCGAGCCAAACAAACGCGGTGGCAAGCCGCACGCTGGAAGCCACGCCGCCGTCCGAAGAGGACGGCCGGACGTCGAAGCAGCAGCAGACGAACTCGATGTCGTCCGTCAGCGACGGGGCCTCGGCAGGGGCCCTGCGCGACTCGTCGGCCACGGCGACAACGGGCATCACGGCGCCCTTTTCGGATGGGGCGCGGGATTCGGCGGGCGATGCGTACGCCAAGGGCGACGGCGCGCCAGCAGAGTTCGGTGCGTCGGCCGCCGCCGACGCAGGCCATCAGGACGACCGGGTGTCGACGCCGGCACCGCTCAACCCGCGCCGGAGCAGCCATCTGTTCCTGGCCGAGACGGCGGCGGCCGCCACGAACACGGTCGTGCTGCCGCACCTCGATGCTGTGCCGATGCACAACGTGGACACGGGGTCGCCGATGAAGGAGACGGACATTCTCAGCGACGAGATCATCCGCACGCTGAGTCCGGCGGTCGGCGGCGGCGGCGGCGGCATGACGGCCGAGCCCGCGTTCATGGCACCGGGCGAGGGCGTCGTGCCTGCAGCCAGCGCGACCGAAGACGCAACAGGGTCGGCGGCGTCGGTGTCGGGCGCGGAGGTGGCGGTGGCGGCGGCGGCGCCAGCGACGCGAGGTCTGGAGCGGGCACGCACACCGACGCGCGAGAGCTCGTATCTACAGAGCGTATACGACGCCTACCTGCCGGCGGACGATGACGATGACGACGACGACGACGACGACAACGACGACGACAACGACGGTGACGACGAGAAAGAGAACGAGGCTGCCGACGAGAGCGGCAGGAGCGACGAGGCGCAACATGCTGTGCCGGTCAGCGCTCCGCTCGCAACGGCAGCGGCAGCAGGTGTGGCGGCGGCGGCGGCGGCGGCGGCGGCGGCGGCGTCCACAAGCGAATCGGCGGCAGCTCCTGTTGAGAGCGCCCCGGTGGCGGCAAGCGCAAGCGTCGTGGAGGCAGTGCGCGACGCGGCGCCTGTGGCTGTGCCCGTGGGGTTGTCTGCTGCGCCGGGGCTGCTCCGGCGGCAGTTCTCGTGGGAGGTGGCGGCAGAGAGCAAGGAGACGGCGCCCGAGCCGCCGCGGCTGGACCACCCGGCTCTGCGCGCAGCGTCGGTGGCGTCCTCCTTGTCGGAGCTCGAGGGCGAGGGCGAGGGCGAGGGCGAGGCGGTGGGGACGACCGAAGAGAAGAAGGAGAAGGAGGGGGAGGCGATCCCAGCGGGCGTCAAGGCGAGCGCTGCTGCGGAGACGGAGACGGAGACGGAGACGGCAGCGGCAGCTGCGGCCGTGGCGCCGGTGCCGGCGCCACTGCGGTCGATGCTGGATGTGGACGACGTACCGGCGCCGGCGTGTGCGCCGTCGCCTGCCGCACAGCAGCAGCTGCAGAAGCAGCAGCAGCGTGCGTCGATGGCGGCGTCCACGCTGTCGCCGACGCAGTCGCTGCGGACGGTGCGGACGGGCCAGTCGACAACGGCAGGGGGGTCTACGGCAGCAGCACCAGCAGCAGCACCAGCAGCAGCAGCCGCCGCCACAGCGCCGCAGCACCAGTTCCTGACGCTGCGGCAGTGCATGGCGTTCAGCACGCACGAGGAGCGCATGGCCAAGCTGGCGGAGGCGCGGCGCGAGTACGCGGCGGCGGACACGGGGCTGACGGCGTGGCTGACGGCGATGACGACGGCCGGGCCGGAGTACCGGGCGCCGTTTGCGTCGGTGTGGGGGAGCGGTGCTGGTGCCGGCAAAGGCGGCGGTGTCGGCGGCGGCAGCGGCGGCGGCAGCGGCGGCGGCAGCGGCG
>PCDN01000011.1:302907-321934 GCA_002778105.1 Ceratocystiopsis brevicomis
CCCCCCCCCCGGCGGACATCCCCAACATCGTGCAACCTCCGGACAATTCATTGTTTCGAACCAACGACTTGTTGTCCTTTGTCTCTCCTTACCACCGCCACCATGTCTACTTATACGTCTGAGGCCTTTCCCTCGTTTCCCTCTGGGGACACGTCAGCCGCCCTGGACGCCACCACCCCTGCCAGTCGGATGCGCGGTATTTCCGTCAAGTCGCTCGACAACAGTGACCGCTTCACGGCCTACTGCCACGGCGCCGTCTCGAAGATCCGGCTGACGTATCTCCAGCTGCTGTGTGTTTCTGCCTTCCGTTTTCTCTTCGTCTTCTTTCTCTCTCTCCCCTGCTCCTCTTTTTCTAACCGCCTAGAGCCCGGGACAAGCTCGCGCCGAACGAGGTCGTGCGCCGCCGCGACGCAAAGGTCACGTCTGTGCACCAGCCGGGCAAGCCGGCTCAGTTTTCCAAGCGGCGGACGACGCGGACGGTGTCGTTCAGCAGCAAGTAGACGGGAGAAACTACTGGAAAGGGGAAAAGACAAAGCAGGAGAACAAGAAAAAAAGCAAAAAGCAAAAAGCAAAAAGCAAAAAAAAGAACAAAAGACAGACAGCATGGCCGCCCCCTCGACCTGGCTCATGGGCAACGACGCCTTCCACGCCCGCATGCCGCACCACGACGGCATCGCCGCGCTCTGGGCCACGCGCTGGCAGCAGCCGTGCCGCCAGGGGACGTACCCGTTTCACGACGGCCACTACGACGACTTTGCGCCCGTGTTTGCGCGCCTGATCACCGGCGCCGTCGACGACCCGACCACGCCGGCGTACACCGAGGCATTTTTCCCGGAGGCGGAGGCGCTGGCGGCGGAGGCGGACCGGCTGCGGGAGGGAGGCGACGCTGTCGCCGCCGCCGCCGCGTCCGGGCTGTATCTCCGGGCCTGCGCGCTGTACCGCATCGCGCGGTTCCCGTACATTGCGGCGACGACGCCCGACGGCAGCGCCCCCGACGCGGCCAAGTGGCGCGCGTGGCAGGCGCAGAAGACGCTGTACCTGCGGGCGGCAGCGACGTGGGCGGCGCCGGTGCGGGAGGTGCTGGTGCCGCACGCGCACGGGCGGGCGGGCGAGGGCTCGGTGGTTCCGGTGTATGTGCGGATGCCAGGCGCAACCGGGGCCGGAACAGCAGCAACAGCAGCCACGGGCCAGGCCGGCCCGGCCGTCCCCGTCCCCGTCCCCGTCCCCGTGCCCGTGGTCATCCTCATGACCGGCCTCGACGGGTACCGGCCGGACAACACGGGGCGGTGCGACGCGTTTGCGGCGCGCGGGTGGGCGAGCGTGGTGGTGGAGATCCCCGGCACGGCGGACTGCCCGGCGGACGCGGCGGACGCGGCGAGCGCGGAGCGGCTGTGGGACAGTCTGCTGGGGTGGATCGACGGCACGCCAGCGCTGGATGCGGGGCGGATCGCGGTCTGGGGCCTGAGCGCGGGCGGGTACTACGCGGTGCGGGCGGCGCACACGCACGCGGCGCGGCTGGCGGGCGTGGTGGCGCAGGGCGCCGGCGTGCACCACGGGTTCGGGGCGGCGTGGCTGGCGCGGGCGGACGGGCACGAGTACCCGTTTGCGCTGACGCCGGCGCTGGCGGCCCAACACGGGTTCCGGTCGGCGGCGGCGTTTGCGGCGGAGGGCCAGGCGCGGTTTTCGCTGCTGCTGGCCGACGGCGGCCGGCTGCTGGACGGGCCGTCGGCGCGGCTGCTGGTGGTCAACGGCACGCGCGACGGGCTAATGCCGATCGAGGACGCGTTGCTGCTGCTGGAGCACGGACGGCCCAAGACAGCGCGGCTCGTGGCGGGGGCGCTGCACATGGGGTATCCGGAGGCGAACGCGGTGGTGTATCCGTGGCTGGAGGAGGTGCTGCGTTGAGCGTTGAGCGTTGAGAGTTGAGGAAAAAAAAAAAAAAAACCCCCCCCCAAAAAAAACATCACCTCCCCATCCACCCCCCGTCCACCGTCAGCACATGCCCGCTGACGTAGGCGCTGGCCCGCGCGGCCAGAAAGACGGCCGGCCCGCGGAAGTCGTCGGGCGTGCCCCAGCGGGCGGCCGGGATGCGGACGAGGATGTCGCGGGAGCGGGCCGGGTCGGCCAGCAGGGCCTCGTTCATGTCGGTGGCGACGTAGCCGGGCGCGAGGGCGTTGACGGTCAGGCCCTGGGCGGTCCACTCGTTGGCCAGGCTCTTGGTCAGCTGGGCGACGCCGCCCTTGGCGGCCGCGTAGGCGGGCACGCGCAGGCCGCCCTGGAAGGACAGGAGCGAGGCGACGTTGATGATGGAGCCGCGGCGGCCCGTCGTGGCCGACGGCGGCAGGCGCAGCACGTGGGCGCCGACGTCGCGGCACAGCGTGAAGACGGCGTGCAGGTTCACGCTCATCACCTCGTCCCAGTCGCCCGTGGGGAAGGCGGCCGCGTCGTGGCGGCGCTGGATGCCGGCGCAGTTGACGAGGATGCGCAGGGGGCCGCGCGCGGGCGCCGCCGCTTCTTCACCCGCCAGCACGCGCGCCGTCAGGCCCGCGACCGCCGCCCGGTCCGCCAGATCGGCCGTGTAGACCACCGCCTGGCGGCCCAGGGCGCGGATCCGGTCGCGGGTCTCGGTGTTGGCCGCGTCGCGCTGCACCAGCAGGATGTCAGCGCCGGCCTCGGCGAGCGCGAGCGCCATGGCCTGGCCGATGCCGCGCGTGGCGCCCGTGACGAGCGCGGTCTCGCCGGCGAGGGAGAAGTCCATGGTGGGTTGAGCGAGCGAGCGAGCGAGACAAATCGAAACGGCCGAGGCAGTGGTCGTTCTTGCGGGGTGAGACTGGTTGTTGTCGGATATATTACGGAGTATCTTACAGTGGGCATTTTGTACGCGCCTGACCAGCAAGGCATCCGTCATTTGCTTTGCCCCTGTATTTTCGGGGTAGGTCGTAGTGGAGGCCTCTACAACACCCACCGCTACAGAACCGGCGCCTGATCCACAAGGCATCCCTCCCCGTCGTACCACACCTCCTTCACCTGCACGGACCGCAGGTGCGACACCCCCCTCCGGACAGCGACGCGTCGTGGTAGAAGAGAAACCAGCGGCCCTGCAAGGCGACGACCGCGTGGTGCGTCGTCCAGCCGGCCACCGGCGCCAGCAACGCGCTGCGGAACGTAAACGGCCCGCACGGCGACGCCGCCGTCGCGTACACCACCCGGTGCGTGTCGCCCATCGAGTAGCGCAGGTAGTACGTACCGCCGCGCCGGTGCACCCACGGCGCCTCGAAGAAGCGCCGCCCGTGGTCGTCCGCCGCCAGCGGCTGCCCCGTCTCCGGCGCCAGCACCACCACCTTGCGCGCCGGCTCCGCGAGCGCCCGCAGGTCCGGCCGCGGCGGCGCCAGCGACGCCGTGCGGAACACGTGGTAGTCGTCCATGGCGTACAGGTCGCCGTTGTCGTTGTACGGCACGCCGGCGGCAATGTCGTGCGACGGGGACACGTACAGCCGCCCGCCAAACACGTGGGCCGACGGGTCGGCCGTGTAGAGGTGGGAGATCCAGGGAGCCATCGCAGCGGTTGGGGTTGCTGACCCAGCACGCACAGACAAGACGGCGCTCTCCTTTTTTCCCCTCCAGCTCACGTGCCGAGATGCCGCTGAGGATGTTACATACCGCGGCCGTTCTTGCTTTCGCTCTTCCTGGCAGGTGCACGTCACCCCACCCGACCGTCACCGTCGCGTTGCCCACAAACGTCGCCGCGTCCCGCCCCGACCTGCACGAGAAAGTCGCCCGCCTCCATCACATACGGCATCTGCGCGTTCCACAGCTCCCCCAGTCCTTCACCGCCAGCGCCACCGACACCGTCGCCGTCTGGCCCGCCGCCACGGCCACCTTGGCAAAGCCCTTGAGCTGCTTGTTCGGCACCTCCACCGAGCGCAGCACGTCCGCCATGCTGGCCACCAGCCCCGAGTAGTTGAACGCGCCCGTCGCCGGGTTGAGCCAGTGGCTGATGTCGCCCTGCATCAGCTGCGCCGTCTTGTCCTCCATCGTCATCCGCCGCAGCAGGTCTGCCGCCCGCACCTCTGGCGACAGCGCCGCGTTCTTCTACGGCAGCACGGAACCGTGGCCGTGGCCCACCGCAGCGGCCGCTGCTGCCGAGGCAAACAGCGACCCCACGAGCAGACTGGGACAGCGCATGCTTTGGTTCGTCTTCGTTTTGTGTTCCTCGCCCGGCTCGGTGCCGATGCGCGGAGTGCGATGCTTCTACAGGAACAGAGCCTGGCGGTGTTTATACGCGTGGTCTTGCCCTGACCACTCGTTTGCTTTCCCCTCTTTTGCCTCACCGTCTGCCGCCACGCGCCTCTCCATCCTTGGCGGAGGCACTGACGGCGTCGGATGGATGGCCCTGGAGCCAGCCCAGGGGGGAGACATGAACGTTGTCTGTGGCCTTGCGTTCCTGGGTACCTAGATGCCGGCTCCTGGACCCATGTCAATGTATGGCGCTGCGGGGATGGAAAAAACGAGGTCCAACGTCGCGTCTCTTCGCCAAGATCGTGTAAGTCGACCGCGGGCCAATCACCACCTACCCCGGCGCAGCCGATCCCCACAGCATTGCGCCCCCCGTGGGCTGACCTAACGGGCCGCCTTTCCTAGCACCGGAGCATCAGTAGCACAATGGAAAGAATGCAAGCAAAGTGTATTTAAGCCGGGATGGATGGAACAGTAAACGATGCAAAACGCCAGACGCCTGCGCGAAAAAACGGCCCAACACCAATCAAAGACTACCTTGCGTCTTCGGAATCGCTGCTAATGGCACGCTCCGGGAGATGCGAGATCACCGAGTCCGCCTCCGATGCGTTGGCGTTGGCCAGGTTCTGGGCCAGTTCGGGGTCGTCCATGGTCCTCCCGATGGACACGATGATCATCCTGCGTCGGAGCTGAGAGCTGCGCAGGGCCTGCTGGATCGCCTCGACGAGGTCGTCGAGGGGGCAGGCGTCCTTGAGCTGTCCGTCTGCGCCCAGTTGGTTCATGTTGCTGAGGATGTCCTTGATGGCGAGGTGGATGAGTTTCCATTCGGGCTGCTAGCCTTGGAGTTCGATGGAGGCATAGAGGGTGTTGCGCAGGAACCTGGTCTGCTCGGCGTTGCACCGCTTCGCAAAGGCATGGATCCGGTCGGTGAAGTGGCCCAGGGTCTCGGTCCGCCACGGTGCAAAGCGGCGGACCTTTCGGTCGTTAATGGGCGGCGGGTAGACCCCGAATTTTTCTCGGAAGAGCCGCTCCATCGTGTCCCAGGCCCAACAGCTGGGCGGCAGTTTGTTGAACCAGCCTTCGCGGATGGCGGGGCCCAAGCCCTTCCGAAAAGCCACCCGTTTGAAGAGCTTGAGGCCTTCCTCGGGCGTGGTCAAGAGCGTGCCGGACAAGGAAATCTCGTTCACATATCTTTCGGCGTACTCGTAGACGTCGTCCAGGTAGTCCTCGGGGTCCTCCCCAGGAAGCCCGGAAAACGTGCTATCAAAGTTCATTTCCGTCCGGCCGATTGCAAAGGGACAGGCGGTATGGGTATGAAGGGCAGCAGCCAATGCAGTAAGATACAGTGGTTTCCCTGGTCTGGCCCCCTTTCTCCCGTCTCCTCCCCCATCACGAGACTGTTGCCTGTTGCCCCTCCTCGGCCGTTGCTCTTTCCTCCTCCGCATTCTTCCCACCTTCCTCTGCCGCCGGGCCGTGGTGCCGTTGGGCGTCGTTGTGGTGGGGTCATAAGATTTTAGTGATGCTATAGGGAAGCTTCCACTGGATGGGGCGGTTTTTTTAGTGGATGAACCAGGCCGCCTACGTAGCGCTGGGCGGCCATTTGCTGCCGCAACGCCAAACTGCTCCAAAACTCTTCTTTCGTCACCGACAGCGCACCATGGCCGACCCTGCGCCACCCGAGGCCCGCGTGGACAACGATGCGGCGCGGCAGTACTGGGAGGCGATCAGCGCCGACGACAATGGCATGCTGGGCGGCTTTCCGTTCGTGTCGCGGGCGGACCTGCGCGGGTCGCGCGGCTTTCTAGCCAAGCTGGGCATCGGCAGCCAGGCGGGGCTGCGGCGCGTGCAGTGCGCGCTGGAGGGGGGGGCGGGGTGAGTTCGCCGCTTCGCGGTTCGTTCGTTTGTTTTTTTTTCTTCTTTTTTCTTCTTTCTTTCTTGGCATCGCTAACCTCTGATCGCCAACCCAGTATCGGCCGCGTCACACAGGGTCTGCTGCTGCACGTGGCCGAAGAGGTGGACGTGATCGAGCCGGTGGCCAAGTTCACCGAGCAGTTGCGCGGGCAGTTGGGCGTGCGGCAGGTGCACAACGTTGGGCTGGAGGCGTGGCGGCCGGCAGAAGCAACAGCAGACGCCACCGCCGACGCCGGCCGCTACGGCCTCATCTGGGTGCAGTGGTGCGCAGGCTACCTGAACGACGAGCAGTTCGTCGCGTTCCTGCGGCGGTGCCGCGCCGTGCTGGAGCCGGGCACGGGCGTCGTGGTGGTCAAGGAGAACCTGACGACGACAGACGTGGACGACTTTGACGCGGTCGACAGCAGCGTGACGCGGTGCGAGGCGTCGTTTCTGCGCGTGTTTGCCGCCGCCGGCTTCCGGCTGGTGCGGTCCGAGCTGCAGCGCGGGTTCCCGCCGGAGGCCGAACTGCTGCCGGTCAAGATGTATGCGCTGAAGCCGAAGGAGCCGGCCAAAACCAGCGGATAGCGAATGCAACGGACCTAAGGTATAGAACATGATGGGTATAATTGTTGACCATAAAAGCCAGGATAGAACAAAATTTGAAACACCCCGAGCCGACCTGAGAGATGGAACGTGAACCCAAAGCCTTCCCGCGTTCCCCCGCCTCTTGGATCAGGACGCTACGGCGGCTGCGGCAGGCATTCATGGGTGTGACCCGAGACGATGAGGAAGGAGGCAGCGCCATCTCGTTCTTATACGAGACGGGCACAGCCGCAACCGCCTGCAACTCGAAATGTTTTGGACCGACCGCCAGGCAGTGCCAAGGTGCCAAGGTTCTTTAAGACCCAGTTGGGAGACAATGCCACCGCTGCATGGCTGTGCGTCTGAATGGTCGTCCACAGGGCGTGTCGCGGGGGCACGGGGCGTGCCGGGGGGCCACAGGGCGTGGGGGCCATTAGCGGAAAGTGATATTCGTATAGCCATCGTATTTTATCACGTGTCCAACAAACAGGGTCACGATGTCGTCGTATCTCAGATGCGTCGTGCGCCCGAAATGGGTTCCAGCACCACCGTGTAATAAATCCGCCATCGTGAAATAGCACTGTATCTTACATACTATCCCCGGGGTTACCCCCGGCAGAGAAATTAGTAAAACAACATCGCTCCTTCCTGTTTTCTTCTTTGCCCAATCCGTCCCCGTCAAAGGCATCTGACGCCTCCTTTTTCGGTTCCGCTGTATCTCACCCGCTCTCACCCTCCCCCCCCGACGACAATGGCCTGGCTCGCCCGCCTCGCCACCGAGAGCGGCATCGCGGCCGTGGCGCGCAGTAGCCCCGACGTGTGGGTGCTGTTTGCGCTGCGCTTCGTGCGCCTGTTTGCGTATGGCGCGTCGTGCCTGGTGCTGGTGCCGCTGCTGTCGGCCCTGGGCATCGCCGACGCCCGCATCGGCCTGTTCCTGACGCTGACGCTGCTGGGCGACACCGCTGTCAGCGTGCTGCTGGCCGCCGTGACGGACCGTGTTGGCCGGCGCCGCGTGCTGGCCGCCGGCGCCGCGCTCATGGCCGCCAGCGGCGCCGTGTTCGCAGCCAGCCGCTCGTTCTGGCTGCTGCTGGCCGCCAGCGTCGTCGGCGTCATCAGCCCCGGCGGCAACGAGGTCGGGCCCTTCCGCGCCGTCGAGGAGTCCGTGCTGGCCCACCGCACCGCCACCGCGCTGCGCAGCGACGTCTTTGCCTGGTACACGCTGTCGGGCACCGCCGGCGCCGCGCTCGGGTCGCTGTCCGGCGGCGGGCTCGTGCAGCTGCTCGAGGACCGCGGCGATGGCAGCCCGGCCAGCTACCTGGCCGCGTACCGCGCCGTCTTTGTCGTCTACGCTGCCGTCGGCGTGCTCAAGCTGCTGCTGACGCTGGGCCTGTCGCCGGCCGTGGAGCTGGAGGAGGAGAATGTGCCGGCGCCGGAGGATGGCGCTGCTGCTCCTCCCGCGCCCGACGAACACACCAGCCTGCTGCCGGCCGCTTCTCCGGCCGCTTCTCCGGCGACCTCTCCGGCGGCCTCTCCGGCGGCCTCTCCGGCACCTCCCCCTCCCCCCTCCCGCCGGCTCTTCCCCGTCCTGTCGGCCGCATCCAAACGCATCCTCGCCCGGCTTCTCCTGCTCTTTGCCCTCGACTCGTTCGGCTCCGGCATGGCGTCGGCCTCATGGCTGACCTACTTCTTCCTGACCGTCCACTCGCTGGCGCCTGCCGTGCTGGGCACGCTCTTCCTCGTGACCAGCCTGCTGGCAGCCGTGTCAAACCTGGCGGCGCTGCCGCTGGCGCGTCGCTGGGGCCCGCTGCGTACCATGGTGTTCACGCACCTGCCGTCGGCGCTGCTGCTGGCCATGGTGCCGCTGCCGCCGCCGTCCGCGCCGGGGCAACCGGGCGGCACGCCGCTGGCCATGGGTTTTCTGGTGCTGCGCGCGTGCACGCAGAGCATGGACCAGGCGCCGCGGCAGGCGTACCTGACGGCAGTGGTGCTGCCGGCAGAGCGCACGGCGGTGCTGGGGGTTGTCAACATGGTCAAGACGCTGATGCAGGCGGCGGGCACGGGCGTGGCGGGCGTCCTTGCGGGACAGCAGCGGTGGGTGGCGCTGCTGAGCGGTGCCGGGCTGCTCAAAGCGTCGTACGATGTGCTGATGATTTGGAGTTTCACACATCTGGGCGAGAGAAGTGTGGTATAGAGGTATTAAAAACTAGCGACAGCAGGACGGTCGAACGCGAAAGCACTCATAGAACTCCCCCCCAAAAAAAGGCGAAACAAAAACAAATAGACATACAAAAACAAAAACAAAAACAAAAACAATCGTAAAAAGGAGAAAAGAAGGTAAAATGAACACCCCCTCCCCCCCCTCTTTTCCCCCCACTCTACAACACGTTGCCCTTGACCTGCTTCCGGTCGACGGTATAGTTCTTCCAGATCAGGACGGCCGGGATGGCGAGAGAGAGCAGGGCGGTCGACGAAATGCAGTTGTACTTTTGGCTCTCGCCCCAGGCGTAGTTGATGGCGTCGCGCGTGACGGAGCCGACCGGGTACTTGACCTGGCCGAGGCCGCCGGAGGCAAAGATGGTACTGACCTGGTCCTGCATGTCGGCGGGCAGGCGCTCGGCGAGGGCCTTGGGCCACGTGTTGATGTAGATGCTCTGGGCGACGGACTGGCCAATGGAGCCACCGAAGCTCTGCGACAGGTAGATGAGCGACAGCATCAACGGCACGCCGTCGCGGTCGGCAGCGGCCATGACGGCCATGCTCATGCCAATGACGAGCGTGCCGCCGGCAAAGGCGTAGAAGATCTGGCACATGATGACGTAACCAATGTTGGAGTGCTGGCCGCGGAAGTGGATCATGAGGCCGGACGCCAGGATCATGAGCGGCACGGCAAACAGCAGGCAGGCGTACTTGAAGTGGCGGGTGTAGCGGACGTAGACGCCAAACACGACGCCCCAGAAGCAGGAGCCGACGTTGTAGATCTGCGTCATGTAGCCGGTTTTGGTGATGTCGAGGTCGTAGACGACCATGATAAAGTAGTAGTAGTTGAGGTCCCAGGCGTAGAAGCTGTAGTACAGGATGGCGGCCATGGCGCAGGCACCGACGACGGTGCGCTTCTTGAACAGCTCCCAGCGGATAAAGTGCGTCGTGGCCCAGTACTTCTCCCACAGGCCAAAGACGGGGAACAGCAGCAGCCCGATGATGACCATGGTGATGAACGTGGCCGACTTGTACTGGGCTCTGTTGTTGGACACCAGGCTGAACGGCAGCAGGAACAGCACCCAGGCAGCCATGAGCAGGAACGCGCCGATAATGTCAAACTCGCGGATGTAGTGCATGAGCGACTGGTACCACCGGCGGCCGCTCGACTCGTCCGTGTACAGGCCCATGCGCTGGGCCTTGAGCTGGTAGTACTTGAAGACGATGCCGAGCGGGGTGAAGACGACAAACTGGATGATGCAGAAGGCGCCAATGGCCCAGCGCCACGACGAGTGCGTGACAAACGACTGCGCCGCCAGCGAGCCCGTAAAGGCCGTGCAGATAAACGGCGTCGCCACAAACGCAAACGCAAACGCCCGGTTGCGCAGGCCCGACGTGTCGGCAATGAACACGTCCATGATGAAGTACAGCGCGTCGTAGCCAATCCAGTACAGCACGTAGCCGGCCGCGTAGCCGTCCGGGCCCTTGCACGACGCCAGGATGACCATGCCCAGCAGGTAGACGGCCTCAAACACAAAGAAGCCCTCGGCACGGCCCCACACATTGAGCACCTTGGCAATCGGCAGCTTGAGCACGCCGCCGATAATGTTGGCCAGCACGTTGGCCGTCGCCAGCTGCGGCGCCGACGAAAAGGCCGAGTATGCGTAGTACGTCACGTTGTTCAGGATCGCCTGCTGGAACGCCAGCATGAAGAAACACACCCAGATCCACGCATACGTGAGCACCACCGCCTTCTTGGACCACACCAGCGCCGCCGCTTCAGCCTTGCGCACACCCAGCGCCGCGTTCTTGGTGACCTGGTCGCCGTGCTCGAGGATCTCGCGCTCGTCGCGCTCCTCCAAGCTCAGCCGCGACGAGTTTGGGCTGAGATCGTCCGACGAGTGTGCCGTCTTCTCGGCGTCAACGTTGCCGATGCCGCCTGTCGCAGCTGCGGCGGCAGCTGCGGCCATAGAACTGGCGCTGGCTTCATCGTTGCGATGACGTAGTTTGTCAAGGAAGCCCATCGTGAAAGAGAAGATGGTGTATCAGGGCAGGTAGAACGGGGGGGGGGGACAAGGATAAGACAGGAGCAAAGCCACCAGAAAAAAAAAAAAGAAGAAGATCATAAGAAGCCCCCGATGTATTTAATTGTTAAACAAGAGCAAGGCAGAGGGAGGGGAAAAGAAAGGCCGCACAGCGTCAGCGGAGATGCGATCGAGCACACAGTTTGATAAATTTAGTGGACCCCGTGTTATGGGATGAGCGGAGACGCCGATCTAGCAAGGCGATTTGCACACCGGCCTACGGAGTATTGCGAATATCCGCCCTCTTTTTAGGGTTCTCTTCTCTTTTTTTTTTTTCAACGTTTGTCACCAAGAGCTGCCCTGTCCTTTCCAATCATTCCGATTCCGATATAAGAGGGGAATAATTTAGCCGCGCGAGTAGTTTTAGTTAGCATCACCGTTGATGGAATGGAGCTGTTAACACGAAAGAGGAAGAAAAAAGCGAAAAAGTAGAAGCCCGGAAAAAGAGGAGAGTAGAAAACCCCACAAAAACGAGCGCATTATTACACAGTAGCGCCTGCGGTACAATCAGATTAATAGACCCCTGTATGCCTCGTGGCCCAGGCTTCTCTACCGTGAGCCCATCTAACCCATCTATGGCCCCTGAGCCCTTCTTGGGGGCTGGAAGCCTCTGCGGGAGAGATGATCGCTAGGAATCGATTCTGCATCTGGCTTCCTGCGAGGCTTCTTTTCTCTTCTATAAACCTGCTTTCTGGTTGCAGACAACAAACCCCACTTTCCCCCCAAAAAATCTGATAACAAAGGGTGGGGTTTGACCCCACCTGCCTAGGGCGTTGGAGGGATTCTCAGCACCTAAATCAGAAGGGGGGGTGTCTGACGTGCCAATTGTTCGCCAAGCGAGCCAAGCCGGTCATACCGTGCACAGATTTTCCTCGCCCCCGTGTACGAAGACGTCTGTGAAAAAAAATCTCGAAACACGACAAACGACGAGTCCCCGATACGAGTCGTGGCCGAACCGTCGGACCAATGCCGGGACCGTCCATTTCTTTCTCCGCGGAATGTAAGCAATCTGTATGGCTGCGCCATGGAGTGAAAAAAAAAAACCCATTTTGCTAAATTTTTTTTTTTTTGCAAAAAAAAAAAAACGGCACACATATCCGCCTCCTCGTATTCTGGCCTCTCAGCGTGCGTCGTTGTTCTGGCCGAGCGCCCTTCCATCGCAAGCGCGTGGCAACGCCCAGCCAGGGTCCTAACGGCGGCGCAACGTCACCCCGCCTCCTATTAGGCGAGAAGCGGCCTCGGCGTGCACGTACTTTTCTGCAGTCCCTACGGTAATATGCTGCATTAGCGCAGTTGCCCACGGACTTTTGCAAATATGTCCGAGTGCGTTTGGCCGAATGCTCCTACGGAATAGCCTTTTTAGGGGGTATCCATCCATGGTCTTGATCGTGCCGGGGGCCGAGAGTGCTACTCTGGTTTCGAGCCGTTCGAGCCGTGCTCACGCCGTTGGAGATCGAGCCGCTTCCTTCTCCTGGGGGGGGCCCGGCGTGGACGCCTCGGCCCCAGCGCTCGACCGCTGGCGCATTGAGAACACTTCGCCGCGACGGCGGGCGTATAGTAGCTGTGCCCACGTGGGCGGCATGCCCATGTGGTATGACACCGACCCTTCGTCCTCTGGGGGGTTGCACCCAAAGACGATGCGGAAGGAGGCTGCCGCGCGCATCCCGGCCATGGAACTTGTGCATGCCATATTGGATTTACAGCGTCCACTGGCTCTGTCTGGTATGCACCGGGCGTCATGGTTGCGAACACGCCGCCTTGCTGCAACGGCCGCCACCGCCCATTTTCGCACCGGTGGTAGTCCACGTTGTCGGGTCACGCAAACTGGACGTAGATTCCCCCGTTGTTGGCGGGAGCGGCATCCGGGCGCAGTGCAAACTCGTACCGACGACTTTTCGCGTGCAAGCTGGAATACAGAGGGAGGACGTTCGTGACCTCGAGCCCCTGCCCCGCCAACGTGTTCAGCTGCTTCATCCGCCTAGGCGTCTGAAGCATATCCCATATTACTTCATTCAGCGTGCCATTTTTCGTGACAGCTGACACGCCGCTCCAATGTAGGCATCGGGAGATTTCCCGCCCCCCGACAGACCACACCAGTGGTTGTACCGCCCTGGGATCAGTTTCAGGCCTTACACCTGCTCATCTGTCTGCGGCAGCACTCTCAGACTAGCTTCGGCATTCCGCTTCCTCTTTTTATTAGCGCCCTGACGGGCCGTGCGGACACTTTCGCTGCACTATTTACGCGTTCTCCACTTTCTCCATTCTATTTCCTATCCACGATCATGTGATAGTTGTATTTTATAACTCTCTTCACTTTCTGACTCTCTCTCCTACGTGCTTCCAACTCTGTCCCCGAGAAAGACAACAAGACGAGATCACAGCTCGTAGATCCTGTTGTATAGAATCTAGTTGATGTCTGAACGAATTAGGTCATGATCATGTGTCTGCCCCCATCAAAGAATGTGTCATCTCGACTTTCAACACCTATCGGCATTTTCAGCATTTCAGCCGTGACACGTGCTCAAATTCACAATTTCAAGACAAGGTCGAGTTATCCCAAACCGCCACGTATCTCGGCCAGCGCTGTTGTGGCAGCGTCTTCGGTCGGCGTGGATGTGTGTTATGTCTCTATGCGAACATGCACTTCTCCGAGTCCAAACGCAACGCGCTGATTCGTGCGTTGAGCGGCGGTTCGGGCAAGTAAAGTTCCGTGCGCCAGAGAGCCAATGATATCGCCAGGACAGGAGCGAGTGTTGTGCCTGCCTCCATTGACGTCGTTGATTCACCACAGCTCGGCCATCGACTTCGCCTGCCTCTGTCTCTGCTCCGGTCCACGATTCAGTTTCTTTCGACTCCGTCTTTACGTGGTATCTTCTCCAAGTCGGGCGACCACCGTACCTCATTCTTATTGTGCCGCTTTGCATTCGATTGGTTATTACGCCATACCCGGACTTCATCTTTTTCTCGTTCCTTCATTCTTCGGTCTTCTTTAAGGACATCTTACTTTTCTACACCCCGAGACAACATTCCTGCAGCTGCATGCGTCAACTCTCTGCCGGTATCGCTTCCCCTTCGGCCGGCCTGCCGACGACATGACCACGCCCGACACGGAACCACGTCAGGCACCTGTCGAGGCCTCAGCCGATGCTCCCGACCAGGAGGCTGAGACCAACGAGGCGAAAGCCACAGAAGCCGGAGCTCCTGAAGCTGCAGCTGCTGAAGCTGGAGCCGCAGAAGCCGGGGCTGCCGCAGCCGGAGCCACAACCACGGCCAACTCGCCTCTCCCGCCGTTGCCGTCACGTCGCAACCGTCGCACCCTTCCTCCCATCCCCTACACCAACGACGACCAAAACCCCCAAGATATCAAAGATGCAGTTGCTCGCTTCACACACACGACCATGGACGGCCCCATCCCCGAAGAAACGACCGACGATGCCGAGGCCAACCGCTCATCTGCCGAAATGGCGCCCGTCCGCCGCCTCCCCTCGTCCCTCTCCTCGAGCTCAGTCGACGACCCGGACATCAACACGATCCCCGATCCGCGGAAACGGGGACGGGGACCGGCGTCGCCGCTTAAGGGCGCACACGGCCGGGCAGCGGAGGACGAGGTGACGGCACTGAGCACCAAGCTGATTGATGCGATCAACTACCAGAGTACACTGGACGACACGCTGTCGCGCACGCGGCTGGAGCTGGAGCAGGAGCGCGACAAGGTGCGGCAGCTGGAGGCACTGGCAGCACGGCAAAAAGAGTTTCTGGCGGGCGGGCTGTGGGTGCGGCGGTCGACAGTGGAGGAAGAGAAGGCGCAGATCCTGGCACGCGCGCGCGAGGACCGGCGACTGCGGGCCGAGGCGGAGGAGGCCAAGAAGCGGATCGAGCACGAGCTGGAGACGCTGACGGCGGAGCTGTTTGAGCAGGCCAACAAGATGGTGTCCGCGGCCAAGGAGGAGGCACAGCACGAGCAGCAGGCGGCGGCGCGGCGCTACGACAACCTCAAGGCGCAGCTGGCCGACACAGAGGGGCTGCTGCGGTCGCAGCAGGACCAGCTGACGGAGCTAAAGCAGGTCATGGAGGAAATGATCTCGGCCGGGTCGGCGGACGCGCGGACGCGCGGGGACGACGTGGCGTCGGCACTCCCGACGCCATCGTCGCCAAGCGGTGGCCACTTCAGCTTCGACGAGGCAGGCGCAGCGAGCACAAACGCAAGCACAATATATGCTGGAGCCCACAACAGCCAGGCCGACACCGCCACGGCCGATGGGGCGGCGTCGGTGTCGGCGGAAAAGTCGGACGGTGGTGATGCAGACGGCGCTGGTGGCGGCGTTTCACTCTCGCCCGCCACGACGGCAGCCCCGACAACGACAACAACACCAATGACGAGAACGACGGCAACGACGGCAGCAACGCTGCCGTCGTCGCTCAGCGCTGGGGCGCTGCCACTGTCGGACTCGCTGCCGCTGTCGCTGTCGCTGTCGCCGGCGAGCCCAATGACCTTCCAGCATTTGCTGCGGCCGGTGCTCCGGCACGACACGGCGGCGTACTTTGAGTTTGTGGAGCTGGTGCGCGCAGCGCACCTCCAGCTGATGCTGCAGCAGAGCCAGCTGCCGCTTAACCACGAGCGCACGCCGTCGTCGACCTCGCTCCCGAAGACGCCACCGATGGGGGCATCGCCGGCGTGGAGCCCGTCGTCGTCCTCTGCGGCGCCGCCGAGTGCAGCGCACTCGGCGCCGGGCGTGGGACTTGGGGCGGGGCTCGGGGCGGGGCTGGGGGGTCCACTGGCAGTGATGGCGGCGGCGGCAGCGCCTGCGCCGGGACCAGCCACGAACACATTCACGGCGATCACGTCGGGCCTGTCCGGGAGCGGCAGCGGCGCGTCACCGCAGAACCGTGTCAAGGACCTGAAGGAGTCCAAGTACTACAAACGCGTTTTGGTAGAGGACATTGAGCCGACGCTGCGGCTGGACACGGCGCCCGGGATCTCGTGGTTGGCGCGGCGCAGCATCATTGCGGCGGTGGTGGAGGGCACGCTGGTGGCGGAGCCGGTGCCGAATGCGGGGTCGCCGGGGCTGGCATACGTGATCCAGAGCCACTGTGCGCTGTGCGGCGAGAGCCGGATGGGCGAGGCGTTCTTGCGGCGGCACCGGTTCCGGCTGACGGAGAGCGACAAGTCGACGCCGTATCCGCTGTGCGGGTACTGCCTGGGGCGGGTGCGGTCGGTGTGCGGATTCCTCGTGTTCCTGCGGATGATTGTGGAGTGCCACTGGCGCGCGAGCGACGAGGAGGCCGAGCAGGCGGCGTGGGAGGAGTGCGTGCGGCTGCGCGAGCTGATGTTCTGGGCGCGCATCGGCGGCGGCGTGCTGCCGGCGGGCATGGTGAATGGCGTCAGTGGCGGCGGTGGTCCAACCTCCGCAGCGGCGGCAGCACGTCACGTCCGGGGGTCGAGCGGCGGCGGACGCGCGGTGTCAGGCCCGGCCGGACTGCTGATGGCGCAGACGCCAGCGGCCAACGGCTTTGCGGGCGAGGATGTGGCGGCAACCGCGGGCCTGTCGTCGAGCTCGCGGCCAGCGACACCAGCGGCCAAGTCGAATCTGGCCGTTGCGGCGGGCAGCACATACGCCGGCGCCGGCGGCACCAGCGGACGCAGCACGCCCGTAGCCAGCCGGTCGTCCAAGCTGACGGCGTCCATGGCGGCCATGGTCAGCGGCATGGGCGGGCATGTGTCATGAGTGGGCTTCTTCTTCTCTATGGTTCTTTTGGTTCCTGTTTTTTTTCTTTTTTTTTTTTTTTTTTTCATGTCTTTCTTTCTGGAAAACGGTATGTGTCAGCAGCATCACCACTAATCCGACGGCGTCTGGTGTTATTGTTTCGTTTGTTCAGTCTTGGTCTTCTACCATGTTTTATCTGCTGGAAAGGGGATGTATAATTTTATTTCTTCCTGCTGTTTGTCCTGCTGTTTGCTCTGGCCTTGTCCACCGGGAAGAGAAGGATGGGATTAAAAAAAAAATAGACGAAAGTCTCTCCCGGAGAACAAGAGAGTCAGCACAAATGTCTGGCAGGAGCTATCCCTCTTTGCCCGTGACAAGACGCTCCTGCCGCATGCCGTAGACCTGTCGACTCGCTGCTGCCGTCCGAGACGTGAACGCGAGCCGAACAAAGAAGGCGCGGCAAGGAAAAGCAAGATACCAAGGAAGGAGCGCATGTATATTCAAAGACCGAGTATCCGTTCAAAGAAGAGCAAACCCGCCGAAGAGACTCCACCAAGAAACACCTGCAAAAAAAAAAACCCCCCACGGAAATGCCTCTTCATTAGACAAAACACCATTAGACAAACACAATCCGAACAACAAAAACGAAAGGAAAAGGAAAACGACCGCTCACGCCACCGCCACGGTCGCTGCCGACAGCACCGGCACCGGCGGCAAGGGCGTGTCCTTGATTTCGCACAGGGGCGTCGTCGGCGTCGTCGGCGTCTCCGGCGTTTCCGGCGTGGCGGACATGGTCGGCGTCGCAGGCGCTTCGGGCGACACTGGCGACGCTGGCGACGCTGGCGACGCTGGCGATACCGGCAACACTGGTGATGCCGGCGACGGCGGTTGCGTGGCCTGTCCTGCCGACGGCCGCGGCTGTGGATCCTCGAGCTGGGGCGCCGGGTGGTGGTGTGCGGCGGGCGGCGACAGCTCCGTCGCTTGGACGTCCTCGTGGGACGCGTCCGGGTGCAGTGGCGGCAACGGGCGGTCTGCCCAGACGGGCGCTGCTGGCGGTGCTGGTGGAAGTGCTACAGCCGAGGACGACGACGACGACGACGTTGTTGTTTTGGCTGCCCTGCGCGCTACCGTTGGCGGCAGTTTCGACTTGGTCGGTTGCACAGGTGCGGCCACGGGCACAGGCGCAGGATCTGGTGGCGCTGTCGCCGTTGCCGTCGCCGTCGCCGTCGCCGTCGTCGCCGTCGTCGTTGCCGTTTTCGACGCCGACTTGGTCAGGCGCAGAAAGGAAAAGGACGCCGCGCGCAGGACAGACCTGCGCTGTTGCTTCTTCTGTCGCTTGACCTCGGACGCGGTGGTGGCGGCAACAGCCGTCTCTGGCGCCGGCGAGCGACGCTCTGTTTTCGGTGTTGTTGAGGATGGCGCAGCTGGCGGCGGCGACGGAGCTGTTGTTTTTGTCGGCCCGGCGCTCCGATCCAGGCTGGAGTCTCTGCTTTCCTGTACGGCGGGTGCAACAGCAGGGACCGGCGCCGGCACAACGACGTAAAAGGCGAGCTCATCGGCCAGCTGGGCCAGGGCGTCGGCGTTGTCGGCGGCCGGATCAAACGTCTCCAGCGCATCCTGCAGCTGGTCCAGCGGGGACGACGACCATGCCTTGGCGGACGCCGGCGGTGGCGGTGGTGGTGGGGGTGCGGGCGACGACACAGGTCGTTTCGTCAAGAGCGACGACGACGATGTCAACGACGCGAGCGACATCGCCGGCGAGATGGGCGGAGACGCTGTCGTGGACGACAACAGGGACGACGACGACGCCGCGTACGACACAACGCGGCGCTGCGGCCGTGATGCTGGGAGACGTTCCTCGGTCGCCGGCATCGTGGTCGTTCTCATCAGCTTCTGGGCGGCGACGTCGTCGGTTGTCTCGGCCGCAAGCCACGTGGCCTTGGGACGCAAATGCGGCGGCAGGGCGGCCTGGCGCGCGGCCCAGCGGCGCTTCCAAGCGGCGTGCACGCCCGGCTGGTGCAGCAGGCCGTAGACGACGTGTGCGCGGTGCCACTGGGCGAGCGTCTGGCCGTGCAGGGCAAAGTGTGCGGCCACGTGGTCGTGGTAGCGCGCGAGCGAGCCCAGGAAGGCGGCGCAGAAGCCGCAGGCCCAGGCACGCTGCGGGCGTAGCACCGGTGGTGGCGCCGCCGACACGGTGGCCAGCGGCAGCGGCGGCGGCGGGCGCTGACGGCGGCGGCACGCAACGTCGTGCTGGCACCAGGCGGTCAGCGCGGCAAAACGGAGGCCGCAGACGGTGCACCAGTAGGCGCGGGCTGTGGGCGACGTCGGCAC
>PCDN01000011.1:327204-342072 GCA_002778105.1 Ceratocystiopsis brevicomis
ACACCAGACGCCGTCGGATTAGTGGTGATGCTGCTGACACATACCGTTTTCCAGAAAGAAAGACATGAAAAAGAAAAAAAAAAAAAAAAAGGGGCGGGCTCGACCAAGACGTTCAAAAAAATAAAAAAAATAAACAGGCCACGTCTTCCGTCTTCCACGTCATCATCGCCTGGCCACCCCGTTCAGCGAGGTCAGCACATGGTAGGCCTGGGCCTCCTCGACGTTTTCGACGCCGTGCTCCTCACCCGGGAAGCACCTGAAAAAGCCAAATGGGATAAGACCGAACACGGCTGTTGATTTCCTTTTGGGGGGGAAAGGGAACCTGCCAAAAAAAAAAAAAATTCAAACCACAGCAGATCCAATCAAAAAGAGACGGTCAGATCCGCATGGACCGACGCCCAGCGCTGGCGAAAAATGCACACACGAGACGTCCGGCCGTTTGTGGAAGAAAAAGGACAGCTCTTCGTGAGCAAAGCCGTGGTCGACGCGCTGGTGGCCGGCGGCTGGATCAGACACGGCGAAAGGTTGGGTATAGGAAAAGAAAGAAATATACAAAATAGCAAAAACAAAAACAAAATTAAATAAATAAAACAGCCAGAAAAACAGCCAAAAAAAATCCAAATGACTGCTCAAGAGCGTCCCGGAAAACGGCTGCCTATCCAAGTCGTGCGAGGGCCCCTTCCCAGTCCTTCCTTGCCTTTCCGAGCTGCACACTATGCAGACGTCAACTCCTCCGCCCGTGCCTCCCGTGCCTCCCGTGCACCCGCTGCTTCCATCATTGCCGCCACCTCCTCTGCCGCGGTCTCCAGAGTCCTCTCCTCCCTCACATCTCCCTCCGCCTCCGCGAAGGCCTTGTCGACGACAGCATGGATTGCCGGCGACAGGAAGAACAGATCCTCCGTCGACATGTACAGCGGCATGGGCCCCTTGTGCGCCAGCCCTGCCCAGAGCAATGCGCCGTCGTGCCACAGCTCAATGCGCAGCACGGGTCCGGGTGCTTCGGATTTCGGCAGGCCAAACGCGCGTGCGAGTGCCGACCCGTTCGCGTCTCGGCCCTGCGTGCTGCTGCTCCACTCGGCCGTCACAGACGCCGGCAGCGGCGCGTAAAACGTGGCCACCTGGTCAAACGCGCTGATCACCATGGGGCGGCGGCTGCTGGGCATGATGCGCCGGGGGGTTCCCTCCCAGTCACCGTCCCAGCCGGTCCTGTCGTCTCCCTTCCACGTCACGCTGACAGCCACGTGCCGCAGGATGCGGTCAAGCCGCGACCTGCCAAGCGGCAGAAACACGTGCACCGCCGGCTGGCCGTCGAGGCACGGCACCCAGGTCGGCGGCTGCGCGCGCGCCAGGTGCTCGCCAATGCGCTCGGTCCACGTGCTGGCAAAGCAGATGGGCTGGCCCGCCATGGACTGCACCAGGGCCTGCAGCCCTTGGGGCACGGCGCCCGGCGTGCACGCAGTAACGACCAGCAGTGCTGGGCAGCCCAGGTTGCGGATGCACGCGGCCTCGGTGCGCAGCCGCACCGTCTCGCGTTCGGCCGCGTAGCGCGCGAGCAAGCCGCGGCGGAAGCTCCAGAAGAAGTCGACCCAGGCCGGGCTGACGTTGTTGCCCATGCATTGGCCTTCGGGGGGCATGTGCACGTACATCTGGTCGACCACCGTGCCCGGCGCCAGTTCGGCCTCGGCCGGGGACGGAACCGATGGGTTGGACGAACAAGTCGGGAAGCATGGACGTCTTGACGGCGATGGCGATGGCGATGGCGACGGCGACGGCGGCGTCAACTCGGGTACGTCCGTCTCCGACGGCGTGGGCGAGTCGAGTGGCGACGATGCGGCAGCAGCCGCCGCCGCCGCCGTCGCCTCGGCCTGCAGCGCAATGCTACTCCCAGCCATCCGCCACCCGGCCTTCCACGCCGCCGACGCGGTGCTAACCTCTGGCGTGTGCTGTTTGGCATAAACAATGCTGATTTCCGTCTCTGTGCGGGAATCCAGGCCGTTGCCAGCAACAAACCCCGGGTTGCTGTTCACCGTGACCCGCACCAGCTCGTGTGTCGGCAGCGCCAGCAGCAGCACCTCCTCCACGGCCTGCGCCACCACGCCCAACACCGCCTCTTGCCCGTCGCGGTACCAGAACGAGTTGCTGGGCGCCTGCTGCTTCGAGCAGCGGCCCTGCAACAGCTGTCTTGCTAGGCCTTGCTCTGCCAGCGCCGGCCACACGGTGCGCATCCGGTGGCGGATGCAATTGAGGTTCGCGTTCGTCGACGACACTGCCACCCACACCGACCGCTGCTGCGTTGTAGTGCCAGGCGCCCGCGGCACCCGCGCCGCATCCAGGATTCTTGCCGGCGTGCCGTTTGCTGCCGCTGTAGGGTGCCCCGACACCGCGGTCTGCTGAGTCGCTTGGCTGTTGCGGCCAGACACGACCAGGTCGCTCGGGTGGCGGTAGTAGCCGGCCCGTTCGTGGATGTAGCGGCCCAGGGTCTGAATCCTCAGGAGCCATTTGTTCGTCTCCTCTGGCACCGCTCCCGGCAGAAACGTCCGCAAGTACGAACCGTCCAGGTCCGGGTCCAGCGCCCGGCCCGCCATGCTCGTCGCCGCGTGCTTGCACGTCGTCCACACAAGCGCCTCGTCGCCGTCCACGAGCCACGACGTGAAAAACCGCGCCGCGTGCGTCCAGCAGACGCCCTTTCGTTGAAACAGGAAGCGCGCTGCCAGCGCCGGTGCGTCCTCGACTCTTGTCACGCCGCACCTGAGCACGTCGCGCAGTGCCTGGTCCAGAATGGTCAGGCCGGTATCTGCGCGGACCAGCTGGTCGAGCACTCGCTGCACTGCTTCGCAGTCGCCGTCGTCCCCCAGATACCGCACCATCTCCTTCTGCAGCCCGTACGATTCCTTGCGCATCCTCTCCCGCCGGCTGTTCGACTGCACCGCCGCCTCGCCCAGGGCCGAAAAACATCTCCGCGCATAGTCCCGCTGCAGCAGCTGATACCGCACGTCCAGACGAACCACGTTCGCCGGGTTGCAGCCGTTTCCGTTGCCGTTGCCGTTGCCGCTCTGTTCCATCTCCTCCATCTCCTTCGCGGCCACCACACCCCGGATGCTCGCCGCCGTCATGCAGCCTTGTGTCAGGTACGCGCCCACCCTGGCCGAAAACAGTGCCGGCGACAAGGGTGCTTCTGGTACGGCAGCCACCGCCTGCGGACCGCGCATCCTGGTGCTTTCGGCGAGCACCAGTTGCCGCAACGCACGTCCCGCCTCCATCTCGCCACCCAGCGGCCGTTGCATTGCCTCCCGGTAGCCAGGTGCCATTGATGGGCTCAAGGACCCCTCCACCATAGAGTGTGCCAGACGGCTAGTCCATTCCCACCGCAGCCGCTGAAGCGTTGGCCGAATTGGGCGCTGCAGGCCTGCCACCAGTGCTTCCACGTTGCCCGGCACCACAAAGGGTGGTTCTTGGGCCGGAATTTTGGAGAAACATGGCAGCGGCGGCAGCAGCCCTGGGGGCGTCCCCTGGAAGGGGGTGAGCGGGTCGGTCATGTGCGTCCGCTCTTCGAACAGGCGGAACGGCACCATGCTCTGGACGCAGATGGCTCGCACCTCCGCCTCTTCCTTCTGCTCGAGCTGGCCCGTTACTGCCGCCATCCACACGGCGACATGCGGGCCCAAGCCGCGCACCATCTGCTGAACGACGCCCGCCACGCTGCCCACGCGCAGCACCAAATTGCTGCCATGTACCTGCAGCTTCTCCCGAAAAGCCCACACAGACTCGGCCACAAATGCCGCCTGGTGCGGCCCACAAGGCCAGAGCTGGGTGGAGCCAAAGCGGCGGACGGCTACAGGGTGGCGGTTGGCTGTCATGGCTCGGGGAGCAATAAGACCAGAGACGTCCATGCGCTCGGTCGAAAAAACAAACACAGGAAGCAGACACGTGGTGCTGTCCGCGTGGGTCTTGGCCTCTAGGAGGATGGCGTTGCCAACCACACGCAGGTCACGGCGGGCCACGTAGATGATGACCCGCGAGCCGGGAGAGGAGAAATTCTTCACCATTGTGGCGTGAATTGGCGAGTAAAATCAAGTGGTAAAAAATAAAATTAAAAAGGAGTTGGGCTGGCGACAGAAAAGCCTTAGTTGACGAGAAGAGAAAGTGTAGTGCCGTTGAAAGGAAGAAAGGAAAGAGGAAAGTTCAAATAAGCAACTGTTGTAGAGACTGCTGGTATGGATACAAAAACAAAAGTTGCCGTGTTTTGAAGCAAAACTTTGAAGAAAAGTAAAACATTGAGCATGGTGTCGAGGTATTGAGAAGGAAGGAAAAAGAAGAAGGAAGAGAGGAAGGAAGTAAGAAAGGAAGGAAGGAGCATAGAGCATGAAGGCACAAAACTGTAAACGGAAAGTCCATCTCCACCACCAAAAGACTACCAAGCCCAGGACAGCCTCACTCGACACGTCACGCGCACAATGGAGTTTCGTTTTTTTTTGTCTTGTGCGGCCATTTCATCATAACCGAACAATAGCCCCCAACTGAGGGCTCCGTCATGGGCACGGCTTGCGGGGAAATAAGGGAGCTCTCAACGTCATCCCATGCCAAATGAACGAAGCGCTGTGGGAAAACAGAAAAAGGAAAGTTGTGGGGGGGCGAAACATCACAAAAGGAAGGAACAAAAGGGGGGAAAAAAAGAGAGAGGACAAATGTGCATAGATCTCTACATTTTACGACAATTTCAAGGATCCTTTGTTGAGTCTTTGCTGGTGAAAAGAAGAAAAAAAACCCCCAGTTTACAGAGTGGAGGAAGAAAAGAAAAAAAAAAATTATATCGAAACTGGTGTGGTGGTGGTCGTCGTGTAAGTGATCGTCGCGCGTTAGTGCCGATGGTGGCAGATTTTGTGGCGTGTGGCTCAGGCAGAGCTGCACGGGCAGCCTGTATAGGCTGCAATAAGAGACAAACACGGATAAACCGGAAATCATCCGAGGTCCTATGGTGCAGTGGTTAGCATGGTGCTCTTGTATGTTGAATTCGCCCCTCCCGCCCCCTAGTCCCGGGCAAGCACGCTAGGCCCCGACCGTGCTGTTTGAGGGATGAATTTTTAGCTGACTGGTGCCCCAGATACGTTCAAAGCTCCGGCTTTGTCTGCTATGACAGTAATGCACAGGTCGTGGGTTCGAACCCCACTAGGTCCAACATTTTTTTGTCTTTTTTTTTTTTTTTTTTGCGAATCTTTTACAACTCCAGAAAACATCAAAATGCTATATGGTGTCCCGTTCGCCAATAATGGCGCTCGTAAAAAAACAAGCAGCCCTCCGTATAAACCAAGTCGTAGACAGACAGCCCGCACCTACAACACATGAAACCCAGCTTCCTCCAGCTCCTCGCCCGACGGAAGCAGCGGCCATCCCGGCATCGGGAAAAGCCAGAAAAACGGGTGTCTCGAACTGCCACGGCTGCTGCTGCTGCTGCTACTGCTGCTGCTGGTCGCAATTGTCATGGTCGCTTCGGTCGTCTTGGTCGGAGCTGCCGCCGCCGCTTCTGCCTCGCGGCCTCTGGCGGCATCGTCGCCGTCGTCGACATCGTTGTCATCGTTCTCGGGCAGCACCGTTGACACCGCCTCCCGAGGTGCCACCGCATGCGCGACGCCCCATTTCTCGGAAAGGAAGCGCACAATACTGAGCGCCTGGACGGCAAAGCCGTGGCACGGCACCATGTCCGCCAAGTCGGCGATGCCGCGATGGATAGACTCGGCGATGTTCTGGTCGAGCGGTGGGCGCGCGGGACGTGTCGTGGTGCCCATGCCCTTGCTGGCGTCGTCGTCGTCGTTGTCGTCGTTGGGGATGCTGGTCATCGTCGTAGTGCCCCTGCTGCTCTCGCTCGGTTTGTCTTCCCTGGTGGCCCGGCACCCGACGCCGCCCACGGCCTGGATGGCCAGGTGCATGACGGTGGACGTGAGCGCAATGTACGGCACAAACGACGGTGTCCGCTGCACGGTGTAGAGCCGCGCGTACGAGCCGAGCAGTCCCTGGATGGCGTCGGCCGCCTGCAGGCAGATGTCGACGGGGCGGATGCGGGAGTGGACAATGCCCAGCTTGATGAGCGGCCGGAAGAGAAGCAGGATGGCAAAGTGGTAGTACATGCTGGGGGTATCATGCGGTCAGTCATATTCCCCGCAACCCCCCCTCTCTCCCCCTTTGGCATGGCAACACACACGCATGCACGTACTGCGTAAAATGCACAGCCGGCGTAAAATTGTAGCCCAGCCGTAGCACCTCGGAGATGGAGTCGTACCAGTGGAGGTACCCGTTGTAGATGTACAACACGTCGCGGCTGCTGGCGCGTCGGTCGGGCGTGTGCAGCAGGTAGAGCGAGCGGTGCACGAGCTCGCTCAGCTCGCAGAAGCAGCGGTAGACCGTCCCCACGTTGGACAGTTGCTGGCACGAGCGTTCGAGGGGGGTGCCTTCGCAGGTCAGGGCCGCGAACGGAACAGAAAGAGCAAAAGAGGCCGGCTGGCCATTCGAAACGCACCGTCGTCCGTGTACGGCGTCCACAGGGAGGCCTCGATGTCGGCCAGGATGGCCGGCTTGGGCGGCAGCCCCGTCAGGTAGGACGTCTGCGGGAGCGAGCCGGTGGCGAGGGACCATACTCTGGGAATCAGAGACAGGCGAAAAGGAAAAGGTGACCAGAACAAGGACCGACTCACTGGTCCAGGCCAAAGGCCCCCCAAAAGGTGGCTTCGCGCACAGCCCGGTCGTCGGCGTCGGCGCCGCCATCGCCGCCCACTCGCCGGTGCAGCCCCATCTCTGTCGCCAGCCGGATGCTCTGCCCGGCGCAGTACCGGCTTTCGGCGTCGCGCCCGCAGCTGGCCTCGCGGATCGACATGATGCCCAGCGCCTGTACCGTCGTCAGCCGGGGGTGGTGGTTGCTGTCGTCGTCGTCGCGCGCCAGCAGGCGGTTGCACTCGCGGAAGAAGTGGTCGCCGGCCGAGTGCGCGTTGGCCGGGTCTGCGCGCGCCGCCGGCCGCGCCGAGAAGCGGCTGCCCAGCGCCAGCAGCGCGTTGACCAGCAGCGACGAGCAGTGGCGCGCACGGCCGGCGGCAAAGTCGCGCAGGAAAGGCTCTTGGCTCAGGGGCGCAAACGTCGGGTACTCCCAGCAGAAGTAGAGCGCCAGCAGGTGCTGCACCAGGGCGCGGTCGTCGGTCACACGGGTCCAGCTGTGCGGCGGCACGAGCCCCTGGTGGTCGCCGCCGCCACTGCCGCCGCCGCCGTTGTCGTCATCGTTGCCATCCATCCCACGACCAGGCCCCGGCCGGTTGCCCACCCACGCCGCAATCTGCTCGACCGCGTCGCCGTGCTTCAGCCGCTGCACCATCTCCGCCAACAGGTCCGGCCGCCGCGCCAGCGTCGCCAGCACGGTCTCGCTCGCGCGCAGCTGGTGGCGCAGGTGCGCAATCTCGGCGCGCAGCGCTTCTTTTGATGTGCGCACCGGCGCCGCATAGACGCAGTCGGCGTCGCCGCGTTGCTGGCGGCAGCGGCCGCACGGTCGACGTCCGTCGCACTGGGGGCTGGTCAGACAGACGGAACGGGAACAGGAACAGGCGATGCAATGCGCAAGACCGAAAAAAAAGAAAAAAAAAAAAAGACGGCATACCTTGACGCGCTTCTTCCGGCACGCGACGCACGCGTTGGCCGTCACCACGCCGCTCCCTCGCCGTCGCTTGGGTGGTTGCTCGGGCTCCGTCGACATCGACAGCGCACCCGACGAGCTCGCCTGGTCTGCGTCCAGCCCCGGGCCCGCCTCCGCCGCCGCCGCTTGCTTGCCCTTGCCGGGTGACCGGCCGCTGTCGTCGTCGCTGCCGCTGTCAACGTCCATCGTGGCTTTGCTGCACGTGGTCGGAGAGTTGGCTCCGCGGGGTACGTTGCCGGTGCCGTCTTTGTCCTTCCCCGAGGACTGGACGGCGTAGTCAGCAGCGTGCGCGAGGTAAGATACACCAAAAGACCAATGAGCAAAGGCAAATACAATAGCACCGATATCTACTCGTACGCGTACCTATCAGGTTAGCCCGGGACCGGGGTCCATCGCGTGGTGTCTTCCAACGCGCTCTGGGGTTACAAGGATCACGCCCCAATGCCCAAACGGCCATCCAATCTCATGCCCGCGTACCCTTGCTCGGGCTCCTGCCTGGCTTCGCCGGGCTGCGCTCGCCTTTGCTCGGGCTGCGCCGGAACGACGGCGTCTGTGGCGGCGGCATGATCGTTGCCCGCGGCATCTGCATCTCCGGCGTCCCCCCGTCCGTGTCCGTCGGCGTGTCGGGCAAGAATTCGCGCCGGATGCGCCGCGGCGTCTGCCCAATCGGCGCCCAGATGTACGCCTGGTTCGGGTCCTGCGACGGCGGCAGCGCCGGTGTTGCTGCCGCGCCGTGCAGAGGCCCAGACGGCGCATAGCCGGTGTGCGGTCCGCCGACGCTGGCCTGCGGCGGGTTGACAAACGCCGCCTCGCGGAACCGGCTGAAGCCGAGGTTGCTGGCCAGGACGACGGCGAGCATGGCGGAGAGGATAAAAGCCTGCAGCAACACGGATCGTTAGTCGATGCACAGAAGCAGAAAAGGGAAAAAAAAAAAAAAAAAAAAAAAAGGAAAAGCAAGGTCCAACGCACCCATGCCTTGAAACTCATCACCCCGACAAACTCGTTGATGATCTCCGCCACGTTCTTCGCAGACACCTGCATCTTCATCACGCTCGACGGGTCCTGGTTCATGCACACCTCCCATTCGCCGCACACCACGTTCAGCGCCGGCAGCCGCTCGCTCTTGGGCGCGCACCGGTTCTTGGCGTACTCGTGCGCGCACGCGTTCATCTGCGCCAGCAGCCGGCCCCGCGCCGCCTCTGCCGCCTGCGCAATGTCTGCCCGCATCATCGCGATCCCGCCCCAGACAAACCACATCACCACGGCCATGAAAAACACGTTCATCCCCAGCTGCACCCACCACGACAGGATCAGCGGCACGTTCGGGTGCTCGTGGATCGCCGCAAACAGGCTGCCCACCGTCCCGCGCTGCTGGCCCTTTGCGTCGCCGTCGTTGTCACCGTGCGCCTTGCGCCGCCCTCCGTGGTGCCGCCCAACGCGCATGTCCCTCCGATCGCTGGCGTCCGTGTCGTCGTCCTCGTCGCCCTCTTCCTCGGAAGACGCCGCCGCTGCCCCATACCGGTGGTGCGACCGTGACCGCACGCTGCCCACGTCCCGGTCCCCTACCTGCCGCCGCCGCTTCCGCACCCGGTCCTGCCGCCCCAAGAACAGCGACTCCAGCTTGCCCCGCGGCACGTCGCCGCGCCCCGGTGTCCGTCGACTCTCGGCAAACAGCTTGCGGCTCACCGCCGACGACGGCGTCACCGTTGCTCCATATGCGTTGTCGTCGTCTTCTTGCCGTGCCCGTGCATAATCCGGGGTGTCATCGGCCATGGTCGACGCGTCGCTGGCCATCGCCCCTGCAGGACTCTCTTCTGTACCCGAGCAATCCGATATGATCTCCTCAGTGCGCCTCTGGGGCGTCGCAAAGGCCGGGTTGCGAAACGGCGACGCGGAGGGAAAGCTTCGTGTTACGGCCGGCGCATGGAACATGGACGCGCTCGGTGGCCGCGGGAAGGCCTGCTTCGAGGGGGACGATGCGTTGGCGCGCTGTGCCTGCTGGACCGATGCGGTCCCTGCTGCAAACGGGTTGATCGGTCTGTTGTTGTTGTTGCTGCTGCTGCTGCTGCTGCCGCCTGGCCGCGATGGCGATTCGGATGTGCCAAAAGCCGGTCCTCGACCGTTAGTGAGAAGACTTTAGGGGGGAAGTGGAGGGGGTGGCATGGACAATGCAGAGAAGAGAGCCGCCCTACCAAGAAAGGACCGCTGCGGGATCTGTGAAAAAGGACTCGACGGGTCGAGATGGCCGCGGTTGTTCTGGTATTCCCAGTCCATTGGACCTTCAAACGTTCGCCGGTTCATGGTGACGAGAAAAGAAAGAGAAGAAAACAAAGAGAAAAAAAAAACAGACACGCGGGAGACCAAGACAGTCGAGCAGACAGTCTCAAACACAGCGATAAGCAGGTCGTGGCCGAGCCCTTTGCGGTTCGGGTGGTTCTCCCCAAGGGCTTCAAGCCGTTTTGTTTGTCGTCGGTGGCAACGTCCGCGCCAGAGTAAACAAAGGCTAGGTCTTTTGCTGGCGGCCTGTGCTGTGTGGCTGGAATGTGTGGCGGTGCGGCGCCTCAGGCTCGGTTGCCATTTTCGGCGCGCCCTGTGGCCGGCCCGGGTCCACTTTGTTCACTTGCTGCGCTCGCCTACCAAAAGAAACTCCCTTTTTTTTCTTTTCTTTTCCCATCACATCCCAGGACATCTCGACCGTCGTTCGTCACGCTGCGTTTTGTCAATCGACGCGTATCTCTTCTTTCCCATCCTTGCCATGTCCGATACCGAGCCGGCCCTGGCCTCGCCGACCGGCACACCCGACCCAGCTGCTCTGGAGGCTGTGGCAGCACAAACAGGCGACGAGGCAGCCGATGAACCGATCAGCAGTCCTGCTGCCGATTCTGGGGAAGACGGGGGCAAGGGCAACGCCGTCGCCGATGACGATGACGACGACGAAGAGATCCTCTCTGACGTGGACGAGGACCAGTTTGAAGACTACGACCCGGCCACTGCCCAGATCGAGGAGCGGCCCATCACCATCGACGAGGATGCGGCACGCGGTCTGAAATCGGCCAAGCGGAAGCGCAGCGACGCGGCAGCCGCGTCGCGCAAGCCCAAAGAGGGTCGGCGCGAGAAGAAGCGTCGGGGGACCGCCGCCGACGCCGCCGCCGACGAGGGCGGTGCGGACGGCGACGCCGCCCCGGCGAAGCGCGACCGCCGCACACGTGCCAACGGCGACGCCACGGCGGCGCGACGGCGCAAGTCGGGCTCGCCCGAGGTGAACGAGGAGAACCTGACGCCCGAGGAGCGGCGGAAACGGGCGCTGGACCGGGCCATTGACCGGGCGATCAAGAACCCAAACAAGCGTCGGCGGAAGGCAGACGAGGATGTGCGTTTTTTTTTTTTCTTTTTTTTTTCTCTCTCTCGTTTTCTCCCAATCACTCGCTTCTTCTTCTCTTCTAACGGAGCCTAGGACCTCGAAAAAATGGCCGACGAGGAGATCGCACAGCTCAAGGTCCGCATGGAGCAGGCCTGCATGGCCGACATTGACGCCCGCGCCGAGGGCCGCCCGGCCGTTAACAAGCTGCAGCTGCTGCCGCAGGTGCTGTCGGTGCTCAACCGCAACGACATCCAGGAGACGATCCTCGACCCGGAGACCAACTTTCTGCAGTCGGTCAAGTTCTTCCTCGAGCCGCTCAACGACGGCTCCCTGCCCAGCTACACCATCCAGCGCGACATCTTTGCCTGCCTGACCCGCCTGCCCATCGAGAAGGACGCCCTGCTCAGCAGCGGCATCGGCCGCGTCGTTCTCTTCTACACCCGCAGCAAGCGCGCCGAGCCCGCCATCAAGCGCATGGCCGAGAGCCTCGTCGGCGAGTGGAGCCGCCCCATCCTCAAGAAGACAGACGACTTCAAGAAGCGCTACGTCGAGACCCGCGACTACGACGCCCGCGCCGCCGCCGCCGCCGCCGCCGACGACCTCGGCCTCCCCCGCCCCCGGCCCGGCGGCGGCGCAGGCGGCGAGTACGCCCTGGCCGAGCGCCCGCTTTCGCGCTTCGAGCTCGACAAGGAGCGCCAGCTGGCGCCGCCCGTCGTCAACCCGAACCGCGCACAGCCGGTCGGCCTGCCGCAGTCGTACACGATTGCGCCCAAGAGCACGTTTGAGGGCCACCGCGGCGCGGACTTCCGGCCGATTGGCGCCAGCAGCATGGAGGCGTTCCGGCGGATGACGCAGAAAGCCAAGATGCGGAACAAGAAGAAGTGAGCGTCGGCGACAGTGGGAGAAAGGGGAGAACAATACGTTGGTTTCCAGTCTATTTTCTGGGGGGGGGGGTTTTTTCCTTTTCTTTCTTTTTTTCTTTTTCAAAGGGCCATGGTTCTTTCTGGCGTTGTTTGGGTGCAGGTTGGGCGTGGCAGCTATCAGTGAACCACAATGAGAAAACACAAAATGCGTCTTCTAGAATGGTGACCATGTTTCTGGCTTGCCACGGTCCGGCCAAGGGACGCTGGTGCGCTGCGGTACGTAAGACGGACAGACGAGCAGGCTCTTGGCGGCGCGGATGCACAGATGCGACAGTCACAAAAGGATAAAAGAAGGACTCTAATGGGGACGCGCGAGCAGATCTAGCGAGAACGAGACAGAAAAGAAAATAGGCAACGCAGAGACAAAAGAACGGCATTTCGTCGTAACGAGAAAAGTGAGTGGTCGCCTAGCCAAGGCCGGAAAGAGAGAAAGAAGCACGACGAACAGGAAACCAGAAAGAAAGGCGGCGGTAGACAGACAGTACAGGGAGACAAACGTAGGAAACAATGCAATATATAGAGGCATTCACTCAAAAAACACATCCGGCAGGAAAAAAAAGAAAGGAGGACGCAAAAAGAAAAGAGTGCGAGAAAACGTATGGACAACAACGACAGAACGAGACGGGAGAAAAATATAAACAAGAAAGACAGAAAGAGGGAAGAAGAGAAAAAGAGAAAGAGAGAGAGAGAGAGAGAGAGAGAGTCAGAGAAGAAGAACCACGGGAGAGAGAGAAAAACCAATCCCAAACAGGCAGGCCTCCTCCGTATCTGGTGGCGGAAACCGCCTCTTCTTTTTTTTTATGTATTTCTTTTTTCTTCACCCTCTCTCTTCTCTCGGTTCTTCTCTCTCCCTCCTCCTTCCTCCCTCCTCTCCCTCAACCTTCCCCCTTCTTTCTTCCTTTATCGTTTCCGCACTTCTGACGCCCACCCTTCGATCCCGTCACCCCGGCTGCCGACAGAGACACCCTGCACGCCCGTGCTGTCCATGCCGGGCGCATCGCTCAGCCACGCGTGCGAGGCCATGCCGCCCGCGTTGGCCCGCTTCTCTGGCACGAGTTCGAGCATGGGCATCAAAAAGTCAGAGATGCGCCGCGCCTCTTCGTCCTTGAAATGGTACTTCTCGCGCAGCACGTCCGGCAGCGCCCAGTGGCGCAGGCGGTGGATGTTGCGCAGTTCGCCCTTGCGGTTGAAAATCTCCTGCGACCACTTTCCCGACACACACAGCGACTTGGGGAACGGGCCGAGCAGCTCGATAATCTGCGCAATGTGGTCGTCGTCCTTGCCATACTTAGTGCCGGACTGCGGGTCGAAGAGGTAGTCGCCTGTGATGAGTTCGAAGACCTGGAGAGGTTAGCTAAGACGGCAAAGACGGAAAATGAGGGCAACCTGCACATACCATTGCCGCCATGCTCCAAACGTCGGTGCTCGCACCCCATTTGGCCCCAAGAATGACTTCCGGCGACCGGTATTGGCGCGTCTGAATGTCGTTGGTGAAGTGGTGGTTCACCCAGCACGCGTTTCCGAGGTCGGCAATCTTGACACTGATTACATCAAGGCCAACGCTGTCGTCTGTCTTGCGCTTGTCGCTGCCGGATGGCGGTGTGCTGGAGCTCGAGCGCGAGTTGGACGACTTGCCAAGGCTCACACCCGAGACCTCTTCGGCAAGAATGTCCCTGCTTGTGGTTAGTTCAACAGAGACTGGTTGTTCCATGCGGCTGTTTGTACTCACTCCGTCTTTTCTCTCTTTTTCTGATACATCTCGTCGTCCTCGTCCTTTTTGTGTGCTGTTGTTTTTTGTCAGCCACCGACGTTCTTACAGAAAAGGAAGAGTAAAAAAAAAAAAAAAAACGCACCATCCTGCAGCATCTGGCCGAGGCTCGTGTGCGAGCTCGCAGTAGAAAAGGGGTTTTGGCCAAACGAGGCGTTTAACGGGGACGGTAGTGGTTGGCTGCCAGTGATGAGGGTTCTTCTCCTCCGGCGGCCGTTGCGGTTGTTTTCTTTGCTGGGCGACTCGTTTTTGACGACCTTTTGAACAATCTGCTCAACATCGCCGATCTCGATCAATACGTTCTCCGGTTTGAGGTCGGTGTGGATGATGCCGCACTCGCGGTGCAGGTAGTCGAGGCCGAGCAGAACCTGCTTGGTGATCTGCTTCACGAGGGGCATGGGGATGCCGCGGTGGTTCCACTTCTTGATGAGGCCGAGCAGCGTCTCGCCGAGAACTTCAAACACCATGCAGACGTGGGTGCCGTTGGGGCCCTTGTGCTCAAACGAGTCCAGCATGCTGATGACGTGGTTGCGGCCGGGGTGGTCGGGGTTCGCCTGGACGATCTTCTTGAGAAGCTTAATCTCGTCAATGGCCGTCTCGGTGTAGTGGGCGGCGGACCGGACGACCTTGAGGGCGACATGGCGGCTGGTGGTGTTGTCACGCGACAGCCAGACGGTGGAGAAATGACCCCATCCCAGCTTGCGCACGACGGTGTATTTGCCGTCCTTGAACTTTTCGCCAATCTGGACCGGGTGGTAACCGCCCTTGCAGTAGTCTTCTGAATCTTCTTCGTCGGCCGTGTTGTCGGCGCCGTCGTCGACAGAGGAGGACGAGGCCGGGGATTGTGGTATGCCAGACGGGTGGGAAGCCCTAGACGCGGTGTTAGAGGAGGGTGCCACGGGAGCAATGACCAGCAAAAGACAACACAGGTAGGCAGCGGGAAAACAGCAAAAGAGCAGCAAGACCTTGGCTTTGGTGCATCTCGCACGTCGCGAAGACTTGGCAACAGGCTTTTCAACATCAGGACGAATAGACGGTGAGAGTGGGGGGGAGGGGGGGGGGGGGGGGGCACCGGGAGCGCTGCTGTTTGCCGTTGGCGAGAACTGTGGCGGCCTTTTCACCTTATCCACTGCCGCGCTCACCTTTC
>PCDN01000011.1:350318-375701 GCA_002778105.1 Ceratocystiopsis brevicomis
GGGGGTTAGCGTGCACTCCCGAGGAGGACAAAGGACAAAGAAACACACATTCCGCACGTCGCTGCAGATCTGCCCCGTGGCCACCAGAAAGCCAATCGACGCCATCCACTCGTCCGTGCTCAGCCGCGTCTCGCGCGCAAAGTCGTGCAGGTGCGTGACCAGCCGCTCCATCAGGTACCGCAGCCGCGCGTCGGGCGCCTGGTCGTTGATCCGCACCGTGTTGGGCGTGATGTTGTCGATGGTCAGGTCCAGCAGGACGGGCGCCGCGGCCGCAGGCGTGGGCGCCTCCGTGGGCGCCTCCGTGGACTTGGGATCTGCGGGTGCTTGTGCCATGGTTGCGAGTGCGGTCGTGTGTCCGGCACAGGTAGATTGCTCGAGCGTCCTTTTTTATACTGTCGTCCAATGGGTGCCTGCGTTTACTGTCGTCCAATGGATAGATAGGGACTGCAATTTGTGATGCTCATCTAAGCACAAAGGAAAAGCAGAGAAGAAACGAAAAAAAAAAAAAAAACTACTTCGTCTCTTGGAGTCGGCTACAACCTGCCGAGCCGTTCTTGATCGCCCGTCGCCACAGTGTCGTGAACGCCTGGTCCTTTTGTCCTTGACGGGACCCCAGTTCCCCAGGAAACAGTTCTCCAGTGAGGGGAAACGAAGCGCCGTTTCTGCCCCACTGCCGACCCCCGTCTTGGCTCGGATCGGACCCTCGGCAGTGTCTGGCACTCCGGTGCGATATCAGCCCAGTGTGTCCGCTGGTGTGCCCGCTGGTGTGCCCGCTGGTGTGCCCGATTGCCTGCACCGGCGTCGGACCCGGCAGCCGTCGAATGCGCCGGACAAGTGGCCCACTCCACTGCATCGCACAGGTGCCCGTAGACACTCACGCTCAGTCTACCATGCGTCGCCCAGGATCGTCCTCACTGCCTGACATGGCCACCATGCTCTCGGACAGGCTGGGTATGTCCGTTGGAAGAAGAGCACCAAAGACAAGTCAGCGGTCAGGATCGTTATTTTCAAGGCGTTGCCAGGATCTGAACACTGTGCTTTGTCACCGCCCAAACTGCCCTCAGCGGCGGCTGGCGGCAACGCTTCAGGCGGCAAAGCGGCAAGCGACCGGCGGCTGACAGCTCGCGGCAGGCATCTGGATTGCCCATCGGATTTTGGAACCGCATTGAAGGGAGAAGACCGCGAAAAAGCCCGGTGGGGCGATCGAGCCGGCTACCCACGCTTTTGACATCCTTGCTGCGCGCGGTGGAGAGGGAACCCCACCTAAAAAGGGAGCCTGGCCGGGCGATGCCCCTCGCTGCCATATAACAAGACAGGACGCCGGGATCACCGACTTTGGTTTCTGCTTGCCATCACTGCCACTGCTCCTGCCACCACACAGACCATCTGCACGTCCGTCATCGCACGTTTTCCTCGACCATGTCGACTGCCACGAGCTTCCACGGCCACAGCGAGGTGAGATGCCAGGCCGTTCCTTCGCTCTCGGCAACTTCTCGCTGTTCTTGCTGACGCCCCTCCAGGCCTGCTGCAGTGTCCCCCCCATTGGTATGCCTGTTCCGAGACGCAACATCTGCTGCACCCAGCGACTAACCAAGCTAGTGGCCAGCGGGTACGAGCCCAAGGGCAAATACGACACCATCGACGGCTTCAAGGCCTGTACGTTCCTTTCTCTCCCCAGCGTGTCCTGCGGCCCTTCTGACCTCCCCAGATACGGTCGGCCCTGACGATGCCGCCAAGGGCATCGTCTACATCCACGACATCTTCGGCTACAAGGACCAGACGCTCCAGGGCGCCGACATCCTCGCCGCCACCGACTCCCACAACAAGTACAAGGTCGTCATCCCGGACCTTTTCAACGGCGTCCCGGCCGAGCTGTCCATGTATGCTCTGCTCCGTTCCCCTCCCTTGGTGCAATGTGTGCAACGCTCGCAACGGCTGCTAACGCCTCAGCTTCCCGGCCGACACCGACGAGAAGAAGGAGAAGCTCACAAACTTCCTGACCACCCACGCGCCGGCCAAGACCGCCGAGAGGCTGCCGGCCTACGTCAAGGCCCTGAACGCAAAGTACCCGTCGGTGAAGAAGTGGGCGCTCGTCGGTGTAGGTTCCTTCCTCTTTTTTTTTTTTTTTCTATTTCGCGTCCTCCCCTAACAACACAACCAGTTCTGCTGGGGCGGCAAGGTCGTCTCCATCACCACGTCCAAGTCCGACAACCCGTTTGCCGTCGCCGCCGAGGCCCACCCCGCCATGGTCGACCCCGCCGAGGCCCCCGGCATCAAGGTGCCCTTCATCATGCTCGCATCCGAGGGCGAGCCTGAGGCCGACGTCAAGGCCTTTGAGAAGGCCCTGACCGTGCCCAACCACGTCGAGATCTTTGCCGACCAGCTGCACGGCTGGATGGCTGCCCGCGCCGACCTGACCGACCCGCGCAACAAGGAGGAGTACATCCGCGGCTACGCCACACTGGTCAAGTTCTTTGCCAAGCACCTGTGAGGAGGTTGGCCCGTTAGCAGAGTCCCAATGAAACAAACGCAGCAACAATTTGCAGAAAGATTGACAAAAAAAAAAAAGACCAAAAAAAAAACGGAGAAGGAGGTGAAGTGAAGTGATACGCGGTCCACGAGTACTCCACGAGTACGGAGTAGATACCTCCTCGTACGAAGTAAATGTATCTTATCTTACCAGCAAGGGGCTTGCTTCTCCAGGAGTAAGATAGAATCCGCTCTTGGCGCACAAACCGTTGCCCGATCCCAGGGCCCCTTTTTTTTGCCTTGTTTAAGCCGGATTTTGACCGTGAGAGATTCTGTATCTTAAAATACTCGTAAAATGTTTCGAGCGTGCGTCATTGATGCACAGAAGGCTTTCTGGTTTCTTTTCTTCTTTCTTTTTGAGCCTCGGTTTGCAAACAAGGCTCCCAACAGAGAATGGATTTGCGACTGTACCGCTTCTGAACTAACTCCCCAAAAAGCAACAATCAAAAGGGGCTCCACACACCAGCAAATGCTTCAGGCTGTCGCCCGGGCCAGGAAGATGCTCGTGCTGCTGTGACCCGTAAGATATCTTATACGTAGGAGAAAATACTGCACAATGCCACAATGCGGCCAAGTCCATTGCCAATGCGAGAAGGCGAAACGCACTGCTCGTGAAAGACAAGTCTCTGCTCTCTGTCTGCTGGTCTTCCTGGTGACTTCTCCATTTTTCCAGTTGGCTCAGCCTAGCGGAAGCTATCACCGCGCACGGACACCATCGTCCTCGGGCCCCTTGCCTTGCGCTGCTCGCCACTTGCACCTTCCTCGCACACGACCGCCATCCCGCAGCCCCCTATTCCGCCGGGTGCTCTTTCCTCATTGACAAGCCAGGGACTTCTAAATACTAGGCAGCTAGCCCCTCTGCTTCCGATCTTCCCCCCCCCCCTCTCCTGCTTCACCCCTACTCGTATTTTACGCTTCACGAAACGAACCGGCCACGGGAAACGTCACGAAACATCCATTGCAGGGGAGAATCGCATCTTCCAAACTATTCCCTGTCATAGGCGCCACCCACTGCGCACTGCTGTTGCACTACAAAAACCCGAGGCCACGACTATTGCGGAAACGGCTGAGCAGGCTGGGCACAGCGTTGCAACCTCATCTCCCGCCCAAACGGTCCACTCTGTTTCCTTTCCCTCTTCCGTGTGGCCTGGATTTTTTTTTTCTTCGACTCACCCACCTGTTCTTTTCGCCCGGTCGACCTCAACCCATCTCCCGCACCGGCTCTTTGTGTTCTGTCATCCTGCACAAAAGGAAAGAAGAAAAGAAAAAAAGAAAAAAACGCAACGACACCTGCTGTGGCGCTGCCCACACTCTCTGTCTTTGCAGTTTTGCTTCGCGTCACGGGCCACGGCTCCACGCACCGTCTGGACCCTCTCGAGCAAAACCCGACGCCAAGCACCTTCCCGTGTACGACGGCAACCCCCGACACCCAACACACCGCTACCATGTCCGCCGCCACAACTACCGTCACGAGGGCCGCCACTAAGCGCTTTGAGCTGCCCTCGCTCGACTTCAAGTTCGCCTCGCTCACGGAGGGCACCGACATCCCGCCGCCCCAGCCGTCGCCGGTCGAGGAGACGATCCCCGAGCTGAAGATCAACGACGGGAGGAAGATGACGATAGTCACAGCGACCGGCGCCGACAACCGTACGGCCAACGGACATGGCACGCGCACAAATCAGCCGCCGCCGCCGTCACCAAGCCACAGCATGGTCCGCAGCCTGAAGCGCTCGGCAGACGACGTGCCCCCGTCGCCGACCCTGTCGCGCCCCGGGAGCATCCGCCGGCTCTTCAGCCGGAATCTGCTCAACGCCGCGTACGCACACGGCGAAGCCGACGCAGACCACGCCGCCGTGGCCGGCAGCATCGCCCGACCGGACAGCCGCAGCACCGGCAGCATTGTGGACGAGCGCAAGTCGCGGCGGTCCAGCGGGTGGTTCCGCCGGTTACGCGGCGGGCCCGGCAGCAGCGCCGGCAGCTCGAGCGGCGGGGACTCGCCCACGTCCAAGCGCATGACCATGGTGTTTGAGGAGGAGAAGAAGCCGGCCGGCCCGCCGCCACCCATGATCCCAGAGCTAGGTCAGCTGAAAAGCAAAGTCGACCTCGACGAGGGCAGCCTCGGCACCGACCTCTTCAAGAGCATCAAATAGGCCCGCCAACGAACGGCCTGTGCTTTCTTTTTTTTTTTTTTTTTCTTTTTTCCTCCTTTTTTCCTTATCGTTCATCGGGCACCTCGCCATCGTTCTACGAGCTGTCTTATCACCAAAATGCAAATATGGCTGCGGCGGGCAGCGAGAGAGGAAAATAGGGCGGACCAGTGATACCCCAGCTCGTTTACCGGCACTGCACGAGGAATGGTTTTTTTTTTCTTTTTTCTTCTTTGTTTTCTCTGTTTTCTCTGTTTTTGTCGTTTTCTCTTCGCCACATTCATCACCCTGTCACGTCCTGTTTTCATGTTTCCTGTCTCGTCGAGAGACTTTGTTTCTTCCCTCACGCACGGCTTGCTATCCGTTGTTCCTCGCTTTCTTACTTGTCCTTCTTTCTTCTCAAAGCTTCCCTGACTCTCGGGAAACATACAGCATCGCTCCAAAATCTCACACCCATAAATTGATATTGCATCCTTTCTTCCGCCGAGTACGTGTCCGTTCAGTAGATACAACATTGTTGTGGAATTGATGTCACATGATACCAAATTTGGGCGCTGTGCCGAACTATGCCGTCATATGGCAAGGAAAAGTGGGCGGGCAGTCGAGATGTCAAAGCTGTCCGTCCGCTGTCCCCCACATCGAGCTGTTCTCAACCGTTGCCGGGAACCCAACACGGAACTTCCTTTAACGTCCCGTTTTAGATTTTTCCCGCTTCAGCTCAGTCTTTTTTCTTTCTGTTTCTCCAGCAAACCGTCGACCCCAACTATGGCTGCAGCGGTCTTCCGCCGGCTTCGGCCGATGCCGCTTCGGTCCGCGGCCGTGGCAACGCCGGCAATGCGCCCGGCCTGGCGGTCGGTGGGCAACGCCCCCGTGCGGATGCCCTCACCAATGGCCCAGACGGCGGTCCGGTGCAAGTCCGGGCCGTACGGCTACACGCAGGCGAAGGCGCTGGTGTTTTCCCAGACGGGCGAGCCAGCGGATGTGCTGAGGTGGGTTGTCTTTTCGTGGCATACGCGTGCAAGCCGTCTCTTCCCACTAACGCGCCCCAGCCTACACACACACTCGGTGTCCCCCACGCTGCCGCCGAACGCTGCGCTGCTGCGCACCCTCGCGGCGCCCATCAACCCGGCGGACATCAACATTGTGCAGGGCATGTACGGGTCCAAGGCGCAGTTCTCGTCGCTGCTGGGCACGGCGGAGCCGGCAGCGGTGCCGGGCGGCGAGGGCTGTTTCGAGGTGGTAGCGGTGGGTGCGGGCGTGCAGACGCTGCGGCCGGGCGACTGGGCGCTGCCGGCGGCGCCGGGGATGGGCACGTGGCGGACGCACGCGCTGGTGGAGGACGCGGACGCGGCGCTGGTGGCGATCCCGGCGGCAGAGCAGGCCGGGCTGACGGCGGCGGCGGCGGCGACGGCGACGGTCAACCCGTGCACGGCGTGGCACATGTTGCGGGACTTTGTGGACCTGGTGGCGCTGAGCGTGCAGACGGGGACAGGCCGCGGCGCCTGGTTCGTGCAGAACGGCGCCAACAGCGGCGTCGGGCGGGCAGCGATCCAGCTGGGGCGGCTGTGGGGGCTGCGCAGCATCAACGTGGTGCGGGCGCGGGAGACGCCCGAGGCAACGGAGGCGCTGCGGCGCGAGCTGACGGAGCTGGGCGCGACCGTGGTGCTGACCGAGGACGAGCTGCTCGAGTCCGGGTTCGCGGCCAGGCGGCTGCGGCGCGAGGTGATGGGCGGCGAGGACGAGAAGACGAGCCCGCTGCTGCTGGCGCTCAACTGCGTGGGCGGGCGGTCCGGGCTGGGGCTGGCCAAGTGCCTGTCGGAGGGCGGGCGCATGGTGACGTACGGCGCGATGGCGAAGCAGCCGCTCAAGATCCCGGCCGGCTTGCTCATCTTCCGCAACCTGTCCTTCCACGGCTTCTGGTTCACGCGCTGGGGCAAGGCCGACCCGGCCGGGCGGCGCACGACGACGGTGGCGGTGCTGGACCTGCTGCGCGACGGCAAGTTCCGGCCGGGCCCGGCCGAGGAGATCGAGTGGACGTGGGACACCCCGGCGGACACGCTGAAGCAGGCCGCAGCCGGCACGCTGGAGGGATTCCGGGCGGGCAAGAGAATTTTTGTCTTCAAGGACACGTAGGGGGGTGGTGCAGAAGCGGCGAAGACCTACCGTCTTTTTGCTGTCGGTCTATTGATCAGAGGTCAAGGCGATGATGGGACATAGACAAAGCACACGCATGAAACAAAACGAAGATCATGGGCAAGAAACCAGGTGAGAAAGACCAGAGGGGAAAAAAAAAAAGAGTGAGATAAAAGGCACCTCGTCCAAGACCCCTTCTCACAGGATCTAACCCTCTGTTTGCGTTTGGATGCCTGTCCATCTTTGGCTGGCATGCACCCGCTTATGGGTTCTGCGGTGTGGCATACTGCTTCGTCCATTGCCGCGCCTTCTCCACGGCGGCCTTCTCGTCCTCCTTCCACATCTTGGCCACGTCGGGTGCCAGCGGGTCGTCTGGGTTCGGTGCGCCCAGCAGGGCCTGGATCGAGAGGAGAATGGTCCGGATCTGGAGGGCCGGCGACCAGTTATCTAAGGGATTAGCGCAAAGCTCTTCCTTCTTTCCCCCTCCCAGAAACCAGATTGTACGCACTCTTCAGCACATCCAGGCAGATGCGGCCCAGCTTGTCGACGTTTGGGTGGTACAGCTTCGTCAGGAAGCGGACCTTGGGCGGCGTCATGGGGTAGTCGTCTGGCAAGAAAAGCTCAAGCTTAAAAATGCCGCCCTCGTACGGTGACTGTGATGGTCCGTAGATCTCTACGTCAAAGTAGCGCAGGTTGTCGGGATGGGGGACGGCACTGATGCCCGGCACACTGAAATCGTTAGCAGGGGATCAGATAATATCCGAAAAAGAAAAAAGAAAAAAAAGAAGAAAAAAAAGTCCTCTGCACGCACGGCTCGGCCATCAGCCGTTCTGTCTCCCGGATGATTCTCTTTGGCAACGCCATGATGGCAACAAGGGGAGGGGTGAGGAGGAAGAATGCGAGGGAGGGGAAGAACGTCGAGAACAGCAGAAAGGGCCTGTCGGATCGGTCGGCGGGAGGAAGGAGGACAGAGAAGACAAAAAAGCAGCGCAGGGCAGGTGTCGGAGTCCAGGGGTCGCTGGCGTAGTGATGGATGAACAGTCGAAATCGGCACGAGGAGGGACGTCACACCTTGTTTGCGCCACGCATGAGACGTTCAGCGGCGGTGTTGGTGAGGCTCTCCCCCGCTGTTGAAGACAAGCCCCACCTTCCCGCCGCCGACCCCAAAAATATGAGTAATCCCGCCAATTTGTCGGGAACGCGCAGGCGGCAGGCAGCGCCTGCAGCACCCTTCCGTCGCGCCTTCTGTTCCACAGCGGCGCGCACGCACGGGGAGCACCACGGGAGCATCACGGGAGCATCACCACGAGCCGCCACCGCTCAACGACGACGACGACGACCCCGACTTCTGCGCCCGCGCGGGCTTCTGTGACTGCCAAGTATTGTCCGATGCACGCGCATTCGACCAGGAAGACGCGCGTTCGCATTACGGTCGCCGTGCCCTGGATGCCGGTGGCGTCGTCGGCCAGCTCATCCGCCTAGGAGCTGAGCTTTGGCTTTCTCGAACAGAAGCTTCATATTTGTCCAGCGCCTCGACCATGGCGTCCGATCCGGAAACGTTCGGCAGCTTTGGCGATTCAGACGACACCTATGAGGCCTTGCACCGGCCCAAGATCATCCGCTCGGCCTATGACAGCGAGTCCTTTGAGCTCGGCGGCCAGATTGTTGTCGACGGCCATGTAGGCTCGGCAACCATATCGCCGTCTGGCCGCGACGTGGCCTTGGCATCGTGTGTTTTTTTCCTTCCCCCCCCCCCCCCCCCCCCTTTGGGGTGGATTTTCCTTCATCGAGCTTTCGTTGCTAATTCCAGACCCGACGGCCTCACCATCATCGACCTCGACTCTCCCTACTCGCCGCCGCGCCGCGTCAAGAGCCATGGCATGCCCTGGCTCGTTGTCGACGTGCAGTGGTCGCCGTTTGCCGCGCGCGACTACTGGGTCGCGTCCACGGCGAACCACTGCTGTCTCGTCTGGAACCTCAACCGCCCCGACGACTCCAGCGCTGGCGCCGTCGAGCACTCCTTGCGCGGCCACCACCGCTCCATCACCGACATCAATTTCTCTGCCCACCACCCCGACATGCTGGCCACCTGCTCCGTCGACGGCGCTGTGCACTGCTGGGATCTGCGCCGCTCCGTCACGCCCGCCCTGACGTTTGTCGACTGGACGGCCGGCGCCACGCAGGTCAAGTACAACCGCCAGGACAGCCACGTTCTGGCATCGTCCCACAACCGCAGCGTGCACATCTGGGACGACCGCAAGGCGGCTGTGCCCCTGCGCACCATCGAGGCGCATTCGTCCAAGATCTACGGCCTGGACTGGAACCGCACACGCAGTACGTGTCTTGTGACGTGCTCCCTCGACCGCACCATCAAGTTCTGGGACTATTCGCTGTACGGCTACGGCGGGAACAGCCTCTTCGGCGGACAGAGCACGTTTACAACGAGCGACGCTATGATGGAGGGCAGCAGCATCAGCGCGGTGGCGCCCATCAACGACGTCGACGTTCCCGAGCGCGTGATCCGGACCTCGTTTCCCGTGTGGCGCGCCCGCCATACGCCCTTTGGGAACGGCCTGTTGGCCATCCCCCAGAGCGCGCCCGGCTATCTGCACATGTACGACGCGCGTCCGTCGTCCGTGCTGTCGGCAGAAGGTGCCGCGATCAACAACGAGCCCGTCAAGACTTTCGGCGGACACGGACAGCACAGGGCCACCGAGTTCTTGTGGCGGACGCGCGGCGACATTACGGACGGAGCCGACAACCGTGAGTTTGAGCTGGTGACCTGGGGCGAGGACAACTGTCTGCGGCTCTGTCCGACCACCAGCGCCGATCTGGCCACCGTGGGCTTCCGGCGCGGCCAGGCGGCGCCGCCGAACCTGCACATCACCCGCAAAGGCGCCGTCTACAAGAGCTTCCGCTCCCTGGACGACATCGGCGAGTACGAAAAGCGCAACGCCACCATGAGTAGTCTGCAACCACTCAGCTACCGCGGGTCGATCTCGCAGGCGACGAGCCAGCGCCAGAGCCAGCATGCCACGCCCACCCCCGAGGAGCAGCACCCGAGCAGCCCCGGTCGCGGTGAACATACCGCCACAAAGCAGCACAAACGACAGCACAGCGGCCTCGAAAAGCTCACATCACACACTCCAAAGCCGCTGTACGGTCTGCCGCGCTCGCTGTCCAGCAGCAACGTCATGCGCGACGTCAAGGCGCCTGTGCCCGCGCAGCAGCACGCCCGGTCTCCGTGGCAGAGCCAGTCGATGCGCGTCGCCCGCGGTGCTGGCCGCGCAGCGTCGAACCTCGGAAACGCCCAGGTGACCTGGATGAAGAACGTCACGATCAACAAGCGAAAGGCAAATGCGGAACTCGGCGCGCTGGCGGCGCAAGACCCCCTGAGCGCGTCGCAGCTCCTCGAGGGCGACCGGAAGGTGTCGACCGACTCGGCCCAGTCCTCTCCCATGCATACGTCCACGCACGATGCGTCTGTCTCGGTGAGCAGCGACAACCCCAACGAACCGGAGTCGCTCCACGAAGAGATCATCCGCATCACCGACAAGCTGCGCAACGTCAAGTGGGAGGATGTCGACATGGAGAACCTGACGCTGACGGCGTCGATGACGGGTCCGTGGGGCGCCAACGGCCAGCCGACCTACATCAAGGTCCGCGTTGTTGTGCCGCCCAATTATCCGACGGTCCGTGCGCCGCGCTTCTTCATCGAGAACAACGTTCTCGTGCCCGAGTCGGTCCAAGACCGCATGGCCGCCGACCTGCTGGTGCTGTCCTCTGAGTGCCTCAAGCGCCACCGCAACTGCCTTTTGATTGCCTTTCGGTATGTCCTCGGCGAGGTGGACAAGACCGGCGGCCTGGCGTTGCTGAACCGGGCCTTGACCATCCCACGGCTGGCGCAGCTGTCCAGTACGGGCGACGACAGCAGCAGCAGCAGCAGCAGCAGCAGCAGCAGCAGTAGCAGTTCCAGCGACGACGAAGACGACGCTGCGCGCATGGGTGCATACGCAGACCTTGCCGCTGACGGCTTGTTGGGTCGTCTCCCTCCAACGCCGCCGCCGCGCAGCTGCGGTGCCTACTTCGCCCGCGACGGACGGCTTGTGTCCTTCTTCCTCACAAAGACGGGCAAAGCAAGCGCCATGCTCGTATCCGAAGAGCCCAAGGAGACGACAGACAGCAAGCTTGACGACGGTCGGCAGCCGGTCTTTATTGGCTTCGGAAAGGTGCTGCCATCGCACGGCGGCCCGTCCCGACGCCGCAGAGCGTCGTCGTCTGGCGATGAGTCGGATTCCTCCACACACTCAGACGCGTCGTCCGCCTCTTCCACCGTGTCCATGGCCTCCACGTCGTCTTCGTCTTCGCTGTCGCACCGATACACACCCAACATGCTGGACCCGTGGACGGCCAACATGGGCTTCCAGCGGTACATCCTCCAGGGCGAGGACAGCCGTCGGAAGGGGCACCACGACACCGACGGCGACATGAGCGATTCCCTGGTGCAATCCGGAACACTCGATCCGAGCCTGAACATGGGGCCCAAGAGCACGGTGGTCATTGAAGACATGCGGCCCTTCTTACCCGCACAGCAGGGCCTGGCCGTCGGGTACATTGTCTTTGGCGACGGCGCGGACGTCTGCCAGCACAATGCCCGTGTGGCGAAGAAGCTTGGCGACCGCGACCTGGCCAGCATCTGGCGCTACGCCGCCCTGCTCCTTCGCTCGGATATCCCGCTCACGACCTACTTCGCTGGCGGCCAGCGGCAGAAGCCGGTTCTGGTCATTGCGCGCGAGGCCGTTGCCCAGGCTAAGAAGGACGCGCGGACGCGGAAGCACGGCCACCAGCACAAGGCGCCGTCGCGGCATCAGCTGTCGGGGCGGGTGAAGTGGGGGCTGCACCCGCTGGCCCGGGAGTACGTCGACGATCTGTTTGACTATTTCGAGAAGCGGGCGGACGTGCAGATGCTGGCCATGCTGTCGTGTGTCTTTGGCGAGTCCTTTGAGGAGGACAGCGTGGCGTACGCCGAGTCGCACCTGTCCAAGACGGACACGCCGCTGCCGATGAAGGCCCCCTCGTTCTCGCTCGCATACGTGCCGTCCACGCGCGGCTTGGCCACGTTGACGCCGGCACATGCGCTGTCATCGGCTGCCTACGCCACGCGCACGGGCTCGACGAGCAACAGCAACGGCGTGGTCGCGACGCCGGCGGCCTTGTTTTTCGATGGGTCCATCGATCCGGACGAGGACGGCGACGAGGACGCGGACGACTGCGACGACGAGGACTACAAGGCGGCCGTCTGGGCGGTCGGGCCCGATTCTGGGGCCTTGCACGGCAAGAGCTCCCTGTCGGGCAGCACGCCGAGTCGCGGCGGAAGCGGTGGAGGCATGCTGTCGTCGTCGCCGCTGTTCGGCGCGATGGCCGGCCGCTTCTTCCGCCGGGGCAACAACGCGGTCATGTCCGCCATCGCGGCCGGGATCCCGCAGACGCTGACATCGCTCATCTCATCGTCGCCGACAAACGACCGCAGCGGCAGTGGTGCCGGGACGGGCTCCGGTGCGGTCGCTCTTCCCCTGCCGCCGAACCCGCGCCCCCGCACATTGTCCTACAACCAAGGCACCCGCGCGCCCCGCGACATCCCTCAGAAACGTGGGTTGCCCCTGACGTCCGGGCAGCCGTTGAACCACGCCTACCGGCAGCACCTGTTTCCGTCCAGAGCCATTTCCAACCGTGTGGGCACGGGCGTGGAGTCGACATCGCCCAAGACCAAGGTTGTGGTCAAACCGTCGCCGGTGTCGCCTCCTCCGACGCAGAGTCATGCGCCTGTGCGCAAGCGGCCCAGCCCTGCAGACACCATTTTCGGCAACCTGACCGCGGGCAAGCTGACCTGGGCCGCTTCAGCCCTGTTTGGCGGCGGTGGCACCGGACGCTCGACCGAACCAGGCACGGCGTCGACATCGGCGATTGGCAGCCCCAGCCGGCGGCGCGAGGAGGCCAACATGGCGGCGGCAGCGCTGGCGGCCGCCAAGGGCGCGCAAGCGGAGGCCGAAGCAGCATCGGCCGCGCCGTCGGTGGTGGCGGTGCAGATCAAAGTGCGCACGTTCAACGACCACCTCTTTGACGAGGACGGCTGGATGCTGACGTCGCTGCTGGACGGGCAGCGGTGGGCGCGGCCCTACGCGGGCTACCGCTATGCGTATTCGGAGCTGCTGCAGGTGTGGGAGAGGCCGCTGGCGCGTTTGGAAGTGCTCAAGTTTAACGGGCTACGCGAGGATGCGATGCGAGCGGCGGCCATGCGCGACCGGGACGAAGCCGAAGACGAAGCCGAGGCTGCCGGGCCGGGCAGCAGCAAGCGGCGGAACGGATCCCTTGTGGCCGGGACCAGCAGCAAAAGCATCAGCGGCGCGCTGGCCTTGGCGCCCCTCACGGCGAGCCAAAAGGGCCAGCGGCTGGAGGCGCTGCGGGACTCGGGCCGTGGGCTGGACGCGGTGGGCTTCTGCGAGCGGTGCGAGCTGCAGCTGGAGCCGGTCGAGTACGACTACAACGTGCAGGCGCGGAGGGCAGGGGGGGTTGGTGGCCGGCGCACGAGTACCGGTACCGGTACCGGTACCGGTACCGGTACCAGTACCAGCACCGGCACGGCTGCGGGGGGCGCTCTTGGCAAATGCCACCGCTGCCGCCACGTGCGGACGCAGCTGCGCTGCGTGTTCTGCACGGAGCCGGTCGACGCGCTGTACCTGCCGTGCTTTGGGTGCGGCTGTGCGAGTCACCCGCAGTGCCTGCGCGAGTGGCACGACGCAGGCGAGCGGTACTGTCCGGCGGGCGACGACTGCATCTGCTTCGAGGAGGCGCTCAACGGACGCATCGAGACGTGGACGGCCATCCAGGCGCAGGTGATGCCCACACGCTGGGGCAGATCGGTCGGCGGCAACGGCAACGCGGGCGGCGGCCAGACAGCGGCGCGCAGCGCTCACCACCAGCACATGGCGTCGCGGGCGCTGCTCTCCCAGTCGCAGCGGTCGGCGCACTATGCGGCGGCGTCGACGTCGTTGGCATCGCCCAACAGCGACAGCAGCCGTGTCGTCGGCAGTGTGGCCGGCATGGGCAGGGATCGCCGGGAACGGATGTCCATGCCGTTGACGTTCGTCCCGGGCAGACAAGACGACCGAGCGATGGCGGCCGGCCGCGGCACCCGACCGGACGCGGTCTCCGATGCGGCGGCCGATGCGGCGAACAACCTGGAGGACACGACCACGAGCTTCTGGGGTCGCAGCAGCCGGCGGACAAAGCCAGCAGCGTCAGGCCTCCGCCAGTACCTCCAGCAACAGCAGCTCGAGCAGCGCCAGCAGCACGAGGGTCCGGACAGCCTTCTCCGGCGGGCCGGCAGCGACCTGGAGCGGCCAGGCAGCCTGGGCCCTGGCGGCCAGCAGGCACAGCTGCCGCGGCTACGGGCAGAACAGACGATGCCGGCGAGCAGCCACTTGTCGGCTGCGCGACTCAGTCTGTCGAACCGTCTGCTGCGGAATGCGACGCTTCGCCGGCAGGAAAGCAACGGCGGCGGCAGCACCACGGGCTACGGCGGGAACATGCCACCGTCATAAGGAGAGCATCGATAGGGCTGAGCTTCCTGGGGACGCTCCATGTGTAAATACTAATGTATTGTATTGTATTGCATTGTTATTGCATTGTTACTGCTCATCGTTGACGCTGTTGCCAGGACCTGCGCTGGAGATTGCCAGCTGTCAAGCCTATCGCTTCTGCCAGCTGTCATCACCGGCCCCATATTAATTAAGCGGTGTCGCACAGGTTTTTTTTTTGGCTCCCCGCCAAGTTGGTTTTTTTGCACGGCAGAATTTTGGGAATTTTTAGTGGCTCCTCTTTCACTTTTTTTTTCATCCCCATCCCGCCTTTTCCAGCATCCCTCACCCTCAAACCACTTCACATCGACCTCTGGGGCTGCTATCAGAATGAAAACGTCCTGGAAAGACATCCCGCCGGTGCCGACGGACAAGGAGTTTGTCGACATTGTGCTGTCATCGACGCAGCGGCGGCTTCCGACGCAGATCCGTGCAGGCTTCAAGATTTCGCGGATTCGGGCGTTCTACACACGCAAAGTCAAGTTCACAGCCGAGGGCTTCTCCGAGAAGCTGACGTCGATCCTGACGGCCTTCCCTCGCCTGGCCGATCTTCATCCTTTCTGTATGTCTGACCGGCCTCGTTGTTTCACAGATGCAGACAAAATACTGATGCCTACCCCCCCCCCTTCTTCCAGACAGCAGTCTGTTCAACGTCCTGTACGATGCCGACCACTACAAGATTGCCCTGTCGCACTTGTCCGGTGCCAGGAACACGATTGAGACGATTGCGCGCGACTACGTGCGGCTGCTCAAGTATGCGCAGTCGCTGTACCAGGCCAAGTCGCTGAAGCGAGCCGGCCTGGGCCGGATGGCGACGCTGATGCGGCGGCTGCGCGACTCGCTGGCGTATCTGGAGGAGGTGCGGCAGCATATTGGGCGTCTGCCGTCGATTGATCCGACAACGCGCACGCTGCTGGTGTTTGGGCTGCCCAACACGGGCAAGTCGAGCTTTGTGCGCAGCGTCAGCCGGACGGACACGCCGGTGGACTCGTATGCGTTTACGACCAAGAGCCTGTTCTGCGGCCACTTTGACTACGACTACCTGCGCTTCCAGGTGATCGACACGCCGGGCGTGGTGGACAAGCCGCTCGAGGACATGACGACGATCGAGATGCAGTCGGTCACGGCGCTGGCGCATCTCAACTGCGCCGTGCTGTTCTTCATGGACCCGTCGGAGCAGTGCGGGTACCCGCTGGAGGCGCAGTGCAAGCTGTTCAAGAGCCTGGCGCCCATTTTTGCGCAGCGGTCCGTGTATCTGATCAGCAACAAGTCGGACCTGATGCGCCTGAGCGACCTGACGCCGGAGGCGCGCGCGCAGATCGACTCGCTGGCGACGGCGTCGCACGTGGTGGGCACGCTCGAGGCGTCGTGCCAGACGGGCGAGGGCCTGCACGAGGTCAAGGACGCGGTGTGCCGGCGGCTGATTTCGGACCGCGTGGCGCGCAAGCTGGGCGCCGTGTCGGCGAGCGCAGACAAGGCGGGCACGCGGGGCGAGGCGCTGCTGCGGCGGATCCACGTGGCGCGGCCGCTGGGCAGCGGCAGCGGCAGCGGCAGCGGCAACGGCAACGGCAACGGCAATGGCGACGACGACGATGCGAAGCCGCTGCGCCCGACCTTTGTACCGACGGCGGCCAAGGACCGCATGCGGCCGGACCGGCTGGAGAAGGACCTCGAGGCCGACGAGGGCGGGCCGGGCGTGTACAACTTTGACATGCACCGGGACTATGTCGGCATCGACCCGGACCACAAGCACGACAAGATGCCCGAGGTGTACAACGGGCAGAACGTGCTGGATTTCTACAGCCCGGACATTGCCGAGAAAATGGCCGCGCTGGAGGCGGAGGAGGCGAAGCTGATTGCGGAGGGGTACTACGACACGCCGTCGGACGCCGAGAGCGAGAAGGCGGAGGACGGCGCCATGTCGGACGACGACGACGACGACGACGACGACGACAAGGCCGGTGCCGAGGACGACGTGGCCACGGTGCTGGCCAAAGCGGAGCGCATCCGCGAGAAGCTGGCGCTGATCCGCAACGACAGCAAGCTGCGCAAGCGGTCGCTCAAGAACAACGCGCTGCTGCCGCGGACGGCGCTGTCGCGGGCGGCGCTGCACAAGAACCTGCGGCAGGCGCAGGGCAGGGGCGAGGACGAGGACGAGGACGAGGACGCGTCGGGCGACGACGCCGACGCCGACGCCGACAGGATGGACGTCGACGACGAGCGCGTCAGCCTGGCCGTGGCCAAGCACGCGGCCAAGATGCGCCGCGATCTCAAGACGGCACAGCTCAAGCGTCTGGGCCAGAAGACGATGAACCGCTACGCGCGGCAGGGCGAGGGCGACCGACACACGACGGCCGCGCTCACGAAGCACCTGCTGGCGGGCAAGCGCGGCATCGGCAAGACGAACCGGCGGTAGAGAGGGGCTGTAAGCCTGTTTCTGTCTTTCTGTGTTGCCGTCTCTCTTCCTTCTCTCTTTTTCTTTCTGGCTCTTGTTTTGCGCTCTTTCTTCGTTTGGGTCTGTTCTGCTGTCTCTCTGGTTCTGCAAAGGGTCTCTCTTTTGTCTCTTTCCTCGGTACACATCATGTCACGTCAACAAAAAAAAAAAAAGGAATTGGAATGACATCTTCTTCAGATCCTTCGGATCTTGTTTACTGGGCGTTCGTTCCACCACGCCGACAGCAGGGCCTCTCGCTATTTGACACGACTCCGCATCCGTTTTGATTGTTTTGCGCAGCGGTGGAATGCACAGTGGGGAAGGACTCGTCTGCGTGCGACGTGGATCGTCCTAACCAGCATTTCCGGCGGCCCGATCTGGAAAACCCACAGATCTTACTAATCGCGCTAGATTTTTGGCCCTATTTGTATCTTTATTTTTTTTTTTGTTTTTGTTTTTTGGCTCTTACACGGGATCGTGACCGCAGATTTGCCCCCACATCTGGCGAATGCAAGGGTGTTGCGCTCCACGATTCCACGATTGTCACTCCTCAGCTTGCATTGGACTCGCGGAGCGTCAGCACCCCAATTCCCGACCCACGTTTTTTTTTTTTGGCTGCTAAGATACTCGTATCTTACATGGCATGCCGCATGCGAATACGGGCCGGCCGAGCACGGAGAATGATGTAAGAATGCGCGACGGCCTGCCAGTAGTGCCGCTCACGCCTGCTTTCTTTGTCCCCTCTTCCGTCCTTTTTCTGCTTTCTCCTCCGCTCCTGCGCTTCCGTGCCAGCTTTTTTGTCCAGCTTGGGCAGCCGTGTCCCCGCGGCAGTGCTCCACAAGAACACAAGAACACAAGAACACAACGAGAGAAAATGGCGGGAAAAAAGCAGAAACAGGAGAGGCGTGACCTCGTATTAATACTTCGTACACGCCGTGCCCCGTCGACGTAATTGGGAGCCGTTCCTAACAGTCCTACTCTGACAACACGAGGAAGCGCTTCCTCGTATTGAACGTTTTGCTAATCTGCAGTGCGTTTTTCTCGCCTTTGTGCATTCTTCTTTCGTTCCCCCCTTCCCCTCTCTCTTCCAAACACGTCCCATCGTGTTCTATTTTCGTCTTTCATCCTTCGTCCTTCTTCCCCATCCATCTCTCCCTCCACCCCGGCTGCGATCTCTCGTTTATCCGTCCGTCAGCTTCCGGTGTCGTGTCATTCTTCGCTTAGAGGGCTTCATGGCGTCGTGACGTCTCCTCTTTCCGTTTTTCTTCTTTCTCTCATTCTCTTCTCTTTCTCGTCTTTCTCTCGTTCCTCTGTTCCCTTTTTTTTTTTTTTTTTTTCCTAATCTTTTCCTGTCTTGTTGCTTTTTGGACGTCTCTCGCTTTCTCGTCTTTACCAACCATGGCAGCCCACGTCCGCCGAAGCCGGACATGGCTGTCCGGGTCGCTGCTCTCATTGGTTTCGTGTCTCCTCTTCAGCACACCCGTCGACGCCGGCGGTTACAATCTCGACCTCACATCTCCCTGTACGTTCTGTGCGCCCGTTCGCATTGACACCCTGGCACACTTGGGCACCTAGTCGTAGCTAACGCACAACAAGCCTCCATCAAGGAAGTGGCCAGCACCATGGCCACCGATATGCTCACCTTTTACGACGGCAATGACCCAGGCGGCGTCCCCGGTCTCCTCCCCAAGCCATACTACTGTTTGTCTTGTCCTCCCAAACGCCGCGTCTGCATTTCCTTTCCTCCCGGCTAACCCAATGCCTCAACAGGGTGGGAGGCTGGCGCCATGCTTGGCTCACTCATCGATTACTGGTACTACACCGGCGACGCGCAGTACAACAGCCTCGTGACCAACGGCCTTTTGTTCCAGGTCGGCCCCGACAAGGACTACATGCCGCCGAACCAGACCCTGACTGAGGGAAACGACGACCAAGGCTTCTGGGGCATGTCCGTCATGACGGCCGCCGAATACAGCTTCCCGAATCCGCCAGCCAACAAGCCCCAGTGGCTTGCGCTCGCCCAGGCCGTCTTCAACACCCAGGCGCCGCGCTGGGACACGGCCGACTGCAACGGCGGTCTGCGCTGGCAGATTTTCACCTGGAACAAGGGCTTCGACTACAAGAACTCCATCTCCCAGGCCTGCTTTTTCAACCTGGCTGCCCGTCTTGCGCTGTACACCGGCAACACGAGCTATGCCGATTGGGCCGTCACGACCTGGGACTGGATGGTCGGCACCAAGTTCCTGGACATCGAGGACAACTACTATATTTATGACGGCTCCCACATCGAAGAAAACTGCACCATGATCACGGGGTACCAGTGGTCCTACAATGCCGGTGCCTTTCTTCACGGCGCGGCCGCCATGTACAACTACAGCACCCTTCTCAAGGACGACGCCAATGCGGCTCTGTGGCGGGAGCGCACCGAGGGTCTGCTGAACGGCACCCGTGTGTTCTTCACCGGGGACAACAAGGACATCATGACCGAGGTCGCCTGTGAGACCGTCGAACTCTGCGATCTGGACCAGCAGTCCTTCAAAGCCTTTCTCAGTCGCTGGATGGCTGCCATCACCAAATGGGCCCCCTTCACGGCACCCACCGTCATGCCCCTGTTGAAAGCGTCCGCGGTGGCCGCGGCCAGCCAGTGCAATGGCGGCACCAACGGCCGCATGTGCGGCCTGCGCTGGACAGAGAACGGAGAGTGGGACAACACCACCGGTGTCGGCCAACAGATGGCCGCCATGGAGGTTGTCTTGTCGACCCTGATCGAGGACTCCGGCCACCCGGTGACCAACAACAGCGGCGGCACGTCCAAGGGCGACAACGGTGCCGGCGGTTCGGACATTGGCCGCGCTCGGGTCAAGGTTTGGAAGCCCATTACGACGGCCGACCGTGCCGGTGCGTCCATCTTGACGCTTCTCGCCACCCTCGGCGTCATTGCCGGGGTTATCTATGTGCTCCTCGACGAGACGGTCGACCGGACCCCTGCAGAGCATGTGAAGGCGTTCGTGGCGGGCAGCAAGCGCACAGCGAAGGGGGTCAAGGGCGGCGGGCTCGGCATGGGCGTCTTTGGCGCACCCACGTCCGCCGGTCCGACCTTCTCCGAGAAGGGGAAGCAATCCACGCGGGCCCTCGTGATGAACGACGTGGGCCCTGACGGCAGCAGCAGGGGCTCTGTGGTCGAGTCCGAAACGAACCTCAGCAACTCCAGCGAGGTCGTCCACAGTGCCCTGTCCAGCACGGGATCTGGCGCCATTCCCGTTGCCGACCACGACTTCTTCTCGCCAACCCGCTTCCACCTGCCGCCCTTGCACAACCACGCAGAAGCAGCCGGCACCGATGTCTCGCCTGCCACGGCCGCGCCTGTGACAGAAGAAGACGCAACCAAAGGCTCTGTGTCCGCCGCAGTGGCCAGCGAGTCGACAGCCGGGCAGCCCGGAAGCTCTGCAGGCCGCTTGGGACAACTGACCAGGAATCTACTCCAGCGCAAACCGTGAGATCGCCTCGGATTCCACACCCCGTTGCCACTCTCTTCACAAATCATTTTGTATATTCTCTTTTTTTTTGGGGGGGGGGGGGCCAGAGGGGGGCGGTTTGTATATTTTGGGGGTAGATGGGATCTGGTACTGGGATTTTTGGTTATCACGGCGTCTGGGAATGGGCATGGTCAGGCGATCAAAAGGTCTAGAATTTACGTCTTTTTCTGGCTATGTCTGGATTTCATTGAACTTTGTATCTGCTGCTGTGCTTTTCTCTGCCTGATTCAACCAATTGCGCACTTTTCGATGCTTCCGTGGAATACATTGCCGTTTCCGTCGACGGCGTTTCACTTCATAACCGGGAAATCCTAACATAGACAAGCCAGTACAGCCTTTTGTTCATAGAAGCAACGGCCTCGGCCGCTTCGACCCCCCTGGCCAAGCGGCTTGCGTGCCTCGCATTAACCGGTGATTTCTCTCGACACGGTGCGATCTCTGCCGCCCTGCAAAGGACAACACTCTGCATGCTGCATGGACGCGTCTTTGTGGCTCGAGACAAGACCGGAATGGTTTCTGCCAAACGTTGGCGCTTTCGAGAGAGACCCACCACCTCCGCTGCAGACGAAAGAACGCTGTGCTCCTTGTGCCTACCGTTCCTGTATCTTACCTTCAGGTCAGACCGGAGGGTGGGAAGCGACCGAGGGACGAGGCTGGCTGTCGGGGGGGGGGGGTTCCTTTCCCGGTCCCGGACAGGCAGAGCACGCGTGTGGCTGCGGCGACTGTGGAGGCAGGCCGCGTCGGATCGCCGGCCCAGTCGGCCATCCATCCATCCCGTCGTGGTTTGGAGTCGTTTTTCCGTCACTAGAGATTTGCGCGGTGCTGTTCCCTTTTGGATGCCGCCCACTGCATGGGCCGACCCTGTTTGTTTTTGAGCACGGGCTCGTCTTCCGGGGTTGGGGTTGGCGCGCGGATGCCGTTGTCGTCGGCATCGTCGACGTCGTCGACGTCCTCCGCTGATGGGCCCCCCTCGGCGAGCGCCTCGTTGGCGTCGTTGGTGGCCCACAGCCGGGCGATGCCGAGCGAGAACGGCCCCGGCACGCGGTCGGTCAGGCCGAGCCCGATGGAGCGCACGCGCTGGCGCATCAGCTCCGTCTGCGGCTCGACCACGTAGCCGTGGTTCGTGCGCACAAAGTCGGACCAGGAAACGACAATGGTCTCCCACTGGCCGGGGCGGCGCGCGAACAGCCGGTGCTGGTGCAGGTCCGTGGGTGCGACCATGGAGTCGGTCTGGACGTTGATAAAGTAGCTGCGGCTGTCGGAGCGGATGCGCAGGGCCAGGTACGCGTACGAGTCGACGTCCCAGAGGGCACGGCCAAAGACGGTCGGCGGACGGTCGGCGGTGCGCCAGGCGGCGTAGCCGGAGCGCTGGATGTCCGGGCGGTTGGCGGGCAGGCGCGTCGAGATCGTGCCGTGGAAGTGGATGTGGCCGGGGACGGAGGCGGTGCCGGCCGAGACGGCGGAGGCGGCCACGGGCGGCACCCAGTCGAGATGGGCTGTGGAGAAGCCGCCAATGTCGGCGTCGGTCATGACCTTGCAGTCGTCTAGGACGGCCGGATCGTTGAAGACCTGCAGTTCGCGGATGCCCAGAGGGCCCTTGATCCCCTCGGACCGCATGGCTGGGGATGTCAGCGCCAGAAATCGAAAAGAAGAAGGAAGAGCCAAAATCAACAGGCGGAGAGGGGGGGGGGGGCTCCTACCAATGCCAGTGAGGCGCCGGAGCTCATCGTAGCTCCGGCTCCAAAAGCCCTTGGCGGGGCGGACGAGTGTTGCTCGCATCCTGGCTGAAACGGGCAAAGCTGGGGTCCGGGACGGCTGGGGCTGGGTGTGAGGCCCTGAACAGGGGGGGGAGGTGGTTAATGGAGGGGAGTTTGAGTAGGTTTTCTGCGGCGGAGCTCGGCTTGCATAGGGCGATCTGCAGATATGCATGTAGGCGATTTGATCTGCGAACTAGGCCCTTCTGGGACAGCTTAGAAAAACTTCGACGCGGCAGGACGACCTCCACGAGACGCCGTCCCTACCGAAACCCACCTCTGTGCTCGTCCTATGACGACAAAGTTTCCCTTGACCGGCCATATGCTGTGCCGCCGGTGCCGTTCCGCCCTCGGGGCGCGTGTCAGGCCACCAGCCGCCCATCTGCCGCGACATGTCGCACCGCCAAGCCTCCTCCGGCGACACGGCGAGCTCCTATCAGCAACGTTTTCCGTTTCTGCAACAGGTGGCCGTGGTGTGTCAACACGATCATTCCATAGCGAGCCCGTGCTTCGGGTCAAAAGCGCGTTGACCGCACGGAAACACGACGACGCCGACGACGATGCCGACCTGGAAGAGGCGACCAAGTCGGTCGATACCGATGCGGCCGCACGAGATGCGGAGGACATCTGGAACTCGCTGCTCAGCGAGGACAGCACACCGACAGAGGACGAGGTGTACCAGCACATCGACAGCCTGCGCCCGACGGACGAGACGATCCTGCTGCGGTCCGAGTTCCAGCGGAGCGCCGACGCGCTCACCAGCGGCTTCACCGCCGTGCAGCTGCAGGCCTACATTCGAAAAAACACGGCAAGCGCCGCCGCCAGTCCGTCGGCGGTGTATGCCTGGGAGGTGCGGCGGCGGCCGTGGGTGCCGGACGCGGGGCTCGACGACGCCGCGCCGCCGCCGCGGAAGGGATCAGCGGCCGACAGCCAGCAGCAGCAGCAGCAGCTTCTGCTGCGGGGCTACGTGACGCGCGCCACGACCAACAAGGAGCGGCTGGCGGTGCAGGTGCTGCGCGGGTGCTGGGGCCTGTCGGTGCGCGAGCTGATGGACGTGCCGGGCCACGTCGACGTCGTGGTGCGGCCGCTGGCGCTGGCGCTGCTGGCGGCGGGGGCGCAGACCTGGCTTCCGGCCATCGCGGCGGCCTTCTCGAGCGTTGTCACGGCGACGGCAACGACCAGCCGCAGCCGCAGCCGCAGCCACAGCCGCAGCGAGACGCGCCAGCAGCGTCACATTGCGTTGCTGCCCGGAGCGCCGCACACGCTGCGCGTGTTCGCGCCGCAGACCACGGCCGACGCCATCCTCGCCGAGATCGACACGAAGCTCAGCAGGGCCCGCACACAGCGCTTCCCGCTGGCCGCCTTCCACCTGGCCACGGGTGCCGGCAACGTGAGCGCCGACGAGCGCGGGGAAGACGGGGCCGGCGAGGACCATTCGTGGATCACAGAAGCCCACGCGGCTGCAGCGGCTGAGGCGGCTGAGGCGGCTGAGGCGGCTGAGGCAGAGGGCGCAGAGGGCGCGGAAGACGCGGCGGCGGCCGCCGACGTGGTGCCCGACTTCCAGGAGGTCCTCAAGTCCGACACAGACCTGCTGCGGGCGCTAGGTGCGCTGACTGGAAGCTGGGTGCGGGTGGAGGACGACAACAGCGTCTGTGTCAGCTGGGTCGATCTAGCCGACGCGGTGCAGGGTGCGGTGCAGGGTGCGGCGGGCGATGCCGCCGTCGGCAACGTCGGCGACACGGTGTTCCGCCTGCTGCTCCGGGCCGCGCACGACTGGCGGGCCGCGACGATGCACAGCGGGCCCGTGTCGGTCCGCCTCGACCACCAGGTGGCGTCGCAGAGCAGCAGCAGCAGCAGCAGTGCCAAGAGCCGTTTTCTGGTCGAGACGGACGACGCGGTGCGCGAGACGATGCCATGGTACCACCGCACGGCGCGCTGGGCGCGCTGGGTCGAGCCGTCGCCGTCGGACTCGCAGGTGGCGCGCCGGCGGTTCACGGTCAAGAGCCCGGCGCCGGCCGCGCTGCCCCTGGAGTTTGTGATTGCCGACCACGCGGCCGAGGCCAGGGCAGAGGGCCAGCAGCGCGCCTGGTTCCGCAGAAGCGTGGTGTGCACGGCGGCCACGTTTGGGCGCGTCCTGCATGCGCAGCCGGCCGATGGTGGCGACCGTCTCGTGTATGCAACCGGCACAGCGGGTGCGGCGGGTGCGGCGGGTGCGGCGACAACGACGGCGGCCATAGCGGATCGCATTCTCGTGCCCGTGGCACCACCCCTGCTCGGCCTGCATCTCGGCCAAGACGTCCTCCCTACGATGTCGCCGACAGCAACGGCGGCCGACGGCAGCAGCAGTGCGTCGCCGGCCCCCGTGGCAAGATCGACGACGATCCGCCTGGCGCTTTTGCCGCGTCCGGCCACTGGACTGGCACACTACGCCCCAGCGCTCGAGGTGCTCTTGGACGTGCCGGCGGCGCGCGCAGGGGGCGAACAAGAAGAACCGGGCGCTGCCGGTCCGGACGACGGCCTGGCCGGCGGGCCTGTGTTCTCGGAGCTCCGGGTAATCCAGTCGACCAGCATCTGCGACACGCTGTTCCCGACGGAACCGGTCGATGCGCGCCTGACGCAGACGCGCTACGCTGTGCTGACGGCGGCCGAGTTGGCGGGCGGCCTTGCGACCGGCAGCGAAAGCAACACGGACGTGGCGGCCGTCCTGCAGTTCATCGAGACGCTGCAGCCCCATCTGCGGGCGGTCCTGGGGGCCAGCGGCGAGACTGCCGCAGCGGCAGCCAAAACGGACAGCAAAAAGGGGAAGCCCCCGGCTGCGCTGCCGTCGGTGGGCCTCGGCATCCCGGCGTCCGTGGGCGCCCTGACCCTGCCCCAGCACGTACTGCACGTGAAGCGGCGTCGCGCGGACGGCTACAAGCCGGTCACGCTGGACTATATGCTGGCCGGGCTCGAGGTGCGGCATCGCGTGGCCACGGCCTACGACGGCTGGACACTGGCCCTGACGAGCGTGGACGGCGGGCCGGACGGCGGGCGGCGGACGGAGCTGACGCTCGAGGCGGTGCCGGCTGAAGGCGGGGTCGGCAGCACGGTGGCGCCGGCAGCAGCATCGACGGACAAGCAGGGCTTCCGCTCGGCGGTGGGTGCAGTGGCGACGGGACGGGATCTGCACTGGACGCTACCGCTGCGAATGGTGGTCTGAGGGAGGAGGGGGAG